>JAIEZT010000479.1:0-48077 GCA_019594935.1 Periophthalmus modestus | reverse complement strand
TGAATTAAGATGCTCTGATGCATAAGGTAAGGGAGGGATCACTTGGAGACTCCAAACTGTTTGAAAAGGATTTCAGAAATGTTGTAGAGGTCTAAAGACACAAGGATATCAGCTTTTACCAGAAGAAGGGACACCATGGGAGACACAGGGAGGGAATCTGACACACAGGGAATTGTGGCGGACTACCATAGACCTCGAGCGTACAGAGTGTGTTGAGCTCTCCTGAGTCACATGTAAAACCACCAGGAGTCGGCCTTGGAGCACTGAAGGATCTGACGAAACGCTTCAGGCCCATGGAGTAGAATCGAGGTGTTTCTTCCCGGGCTTCAGACTCCGTACCATTCTGACACAATAAAAGGAAAATACGAGAAAACCCTTACAATTTTATTCCCAAGTGTAATAATACTTCAGTTTTGGTATTATGTTATTTATAATTGCAAACTGACTCAAAACATGAATGACTTGGACTATAGGTGTAAATAACAACAGTGACTTACTTGTAAAACTTGACTTCCAGCAGTTGTCTAGAGAATTCACACTCTAAAGTGGACCTGAGAGTCCTCCTCCACACGAGTGGCTGACAGACGCTGGATTGATGGACACTGGCGTCTCTGGAGTACATGATTTTAGTCATTATTAATACCCAATACTCTACTACTACAGCTATACTTTACCCAAGTGTGTGAGTGACTGGTGGATGCAAAACAGTGAGCATGGAGACATCGAGTACAAGTTACAAGTGTAAGGAATTACATATACTACTACAAACTACTCAAACTACCACAAAAATTAAACAAACACAACTAAATTACAGAATTACTACTACTATAACTACTGCTAATACTGATACTGCTTCTACGATACTACTACTGGTTAGGACTTGGATGTGAGACCCTTACTCTGGAATAGTGGCAAAATTATGCGATGTGTCTTATGGAAAGACACTTCACCATATTACCTACTATGAAAGTGGTTTGTGTGGTGTGGTGTGCTGTTACTAATGCATCGTCAGAACGCTTTAGGTTTCCATTGAAAGCGGGTTGCATAACGCCCAGTGATTGATTCTAATTTATGACTGTTTTATTTTTATTGACTGTATTATTAGTAATATTGTTAATGAATGAAGTTTTATTATTAGTTCTTTTGAAACTGATAACATAACTCAACTACAGGAAAAAAGTTGGTACTGACAAAAAAAGCTCCCTGTTCTACCCCCACCCTCGTCCACCTCCACCTTCCACACCCAGGACACGCCCACCTTTGACCGGTGAGCATGGCGGAGTCCTGAGCCCCTCTGCGGCAGAACAACCCCCGATGGTGCCCGTGTCTCCGGGGTGAGTGGGACAGGGTGAGGCCGTGCAACGCGCCCGTTGCGGCTGACGATGAACTGGTTGTTGGGCTTGACGCGGATGCCGTCCTTCTGCCAGCACGCCCTCCACGCGCCACATGGGACAGCTCCAAGCTCGAAGGACGCCGTTCTCGCGCACTCGTACACCTCCCTGGTCCAACAGAGCTGCGGACTCGTGATTTTTTCGGGTGTGGAGAAAAAAAAAGAAAAACAGTCCCTGAGTTTCTATAAGTCCAATGTTATTCTCACTTGCCTAAAAACATTTCATACAGCCCTAAATATTCACCAGTCCAAGTTTGGACACAGCCTTTATCCAGCGCGTCATTTCTTTATGTTTAGTACTTTGTAGATAAATATGACAGATATCCAATATATGATGCAAGATATATGGAATTATACAGGTGCTGTTCAAAGGTGTTTTTAGCAATTAAAATGTGTAACAGTAGAAACTTGTATTTTTTGTCATTTGAATCGTTAAGTTCATAAAACGTTAAAAAAGGTAAAACTACGGCCCAGGGGCACAAATGATCAGGAAGTATTTTTACTACAAACTGAAGAGATTCTACCTCTATAACCTGGATAAATCACGTTTGCATTATGACCACAGAGCTAAAAATAATACTTCCCAGTCTTATTAAAGGGACAGTTGTCTCTGTTAAACCTGTGTTAAATGCCTCGATTGACTCCCTGTGGCCCTCCACTTCAAATATGTTTCAGTATGTGGCCCTCGGTGAAAAAAGTTTGAAAACCTCGTTCTATGGGATTACTAAGTACAAACACGTCAACCACATTTAAATCACCATGTTGCCATTTATCTTTTGAAAAATGCCGATATTCGTCAAAAAACAACCTATTAACATGTTTCATAAATTTCACTTTCGTTTTTGAAGCTCTGAGTCTCCATCTTGCTTTGCTCCTCACGCTAAGTCACTCCCCCTTCAGAGTGCTAAAACAAGATCATAAACAGTGGACATCCCGTTAATGAAAACACTGCTGACATCGCATCAGGTTTGTGACGTTGTAGTGTACAGTTTGTTATCATGTTTTTGCATATTTATGGAGGGTTGTCGTGTGAGTAGAGTGGAGTGAAGTAGGCTTGTGGGCGGAAGCGTTGTACAGAATTTTACAGCGAACTGTAAGGAGGGTTCAAATAGGGCCAAGGACAGGAGAGATCGAAAGATTTCGGTTTTGATGAAGGACCAACGTTATAACATGGTAGAAAACGGACATTAAAAAAAAAAAATCGCTTTTGCATAAGTAATCCCGGTTACTAAAGGGGTAACTTTTTCTGGAAGGTCTGCTACTTGCTTGTCTTAGTGGAGGTGGCTTTGTCCTGTATGTTCCACAGTATGTTATAAACTTGTCTATCTTTCATTTACTCAACAACAGTATTTTTTATTGTCACCTGCTTGTTTCCATGGAGGCCCCCAACTGACTACGCCATACTGTGAAACGCAATACATAGTAGCCCTTGAAAAAACACAGAGGACCTTAAAATAACTCGCTAAGTAAAAAAACTTAATGAAACAAAATCTAAAATCCAGTAGGACTCTGCGAAAAAATACAACAATATGACATTAAATTTAGCTGTTTCCAAAAGTAATGTAAAGTCTATTTGTTCTATTGTTTTCCTGGTATCTTGTGTGAGGGTTAAAGGGTGAGTCTGAAATAGCTTAGAGCTTATCACATGACAAAAGAACATCTCAGCACCTGTAGCTCCAGGATCACTGTCCCTCGCCAAACTCTTCTGAGAAACACTCGCACTATGTCCACCGCCGGGAATAGAACCTGCGAATGGTGCTTTGCTTGTAGGTAAGTTTACTTCCTGTCATTTTTTAAATCTAAAGTGGAATGTTAAGGTCAATTTTAATCAATCAATGGCTGAATTTCTATTTTTTAAAGGTGCTTGTCTCCATGGAGATGTTTGTTTTTCTGTGGCGGAATGTTCCACAATAAGGCATTCTACACATATCTGTCTTGCATTTATTCAATTACAGGGTGTTTGTGTTTGGGTTTTTTTCATGTGAAATACCTTGAAGAACATACAGTCCTACCTCTCCACAGATCTGACCTGTAAAGTTGGTCTGGGTGGTGCCATCTCCTCATCACATGGAGATACACGGCCATAAACGTCCCCGGTCAAAGTGATAACAACTCAATGGAGATAAGTAGGAGCCAAACCCTCCACCAGAAAGTTACACAGTGCAACTTTAATATGCTAAATGAAACTTGAATTTGTAACCGTGTAATGTCACAATATAAGTGTTAAGTTTCTTCACTTTGGTCTAAAATTGTAGGATTACCTAAAAATGCACAACTTCCTCAGAGCTCTAAATTGTAGGCGGGGCTTCCACACTGTGATGTCATTAGTGGAGGTCAAAAAAGTCCAACCTTCATGTCCAAAAAAAAAAAAGTAATCCTGATCTTTTAGTTTAGCTCTTTAAAATCATGAAAAAATAATAACCAGAAACATACAGACAGTGTATGGGGACAAGCACCTACACCAGAAAAGTTACGCAGTGTCCCTTTACTTAAACTTCTTTTGCAATGCATAGACCTATTGTATATTTTTCAAAAATGTTTAAACTAAAACAGCTTTTTTTAATTACCAAACTGTATGTAGCACTATATACTGTTCCTAGTGCTGTTTTCTATAGTGTAAATGAGGCTGCATCTTGTGGCCACTGCAATTTCAAGCACTATGTGACATCACACAGGACTGCCCGATTACCCAGGTGTTTCTGATGGCGGAGGTCGGAGTTTGAAGTGGTGGATAAGACCAACCCTAGACCAATACTGTTGCTTATATCCCTAAACCCTGCCCCTCCTCTCCCTCACTCTCCCCTTTAGTCCTACACACACCTCTATCGAAAATGTGGTTGTGGGTGGAGTTTACATGTTGTTTTTTTTTGTTTTCTTTTGTTTCTGTTATCCGAGAGCACTCAGGACTCTCTTTTTCATGGGCACCCTGTTTAAAAATACAGAAAAAATACTAACAATAAACACAAACAAAAACAAATAAATAAATCCGACTCACGCTCCACATTGAGTTTGATCTTTGCTTTGCAAAGGTTCTCGCGGTCGTGCATGGTCAGGCTGCGTGTACGGTCTCGCAGACCTGGTGCCCGGAGTATCACCACTCCCCCCCACTGCCACGGACCCCGTCGGACAGGGTCATGTTGTGGATGAGTAGGCTGCGTGTACACCGCCTCTGCGTCCCTGAGCGTGTAACATGGGCCCGTTGTGTATCACCACTCCCTGACTCATCCAATGCACCTCCCACGTCTTCCAGGCTGATTCTCCGTGTGCAGAGTGGCGTCCTCGAAAACTCCTTCCGCCATCACAGAGTCCATATTCTTTCTGAACCAGATCTGAGCCTCTGAAGACAAAAATCACACAGCATTTGAAATATATTAAGATGCCAAAATCACATTAAATCTTCGCAGTCTGTGTCAAGATAGAGGTGAAACATGATCAAATCAAATATATCTTTTACTGATAAAAAGCAATGGATTAATTTCTAATCCAGTTCAAATAGTTTTCATGAAGCCCAAAATCACAGCAAGCAGTCGGCCTCTTAGGGCTGAACATCAGAAACTGATTTAACAAAACAGAAAGGGTAGAAAATCAACAATGAAACAAAAAAACAATTACAAGCAAATTGAATACAAAGAAAACAAGCAAATGGAAAACTGTCCCAGAAACATCCTGTCCTTAAGACCCTCCTTCTCAGCAAGGAAAAAAAACTCTTGATTACAAAAACTTCTGCAGGTCAGTGAGGTGCTGCAGTTCAAGAATAGTTTTCTGGAGGTTTGATTTTCACACGAGGCCTGTCCATAAACTGAGAATGAGACAAACTTGTATAGGTCTCTGTTGCAGGGTTAAGGCCTAGTAACACAGTTTCAGATGGATTGTAGTAAGCTATCTACTGTATATAAACACATTTTTAAAGAGATATAAAAAGAAATACAATGGAAAAAAACTTCTTCTCGGTCTAAAAAAAATGTGGTAAACATGATTCAGTTACAACTTCATTACAAGTTACTAAATGAACAACAAAAGGATTATGCAGATTGTACTGTTTTGTCTGTTGAACAGCTGATGAACGAGGAGGACTTGTTGACAGCGTTCATGCATCACTCACTCATGGTTTAGCAAACACACACATGTCCCTCCATCAACGACGAGCGAACGACGACAACAGCAACTAATGACGTCACGGTACAGCTGCCGCAACAAAACAGCGTCTGCTTGCTCTGTTTTCAAAATGTTTCTGAAATTAGACCAGTTTTCAGTGGTGGATGAAGTACTCAGTGTCGGTGCTTAAGTAGAAGTACAGATATCAGAGGTAAAAAGTTACTCAAGTAAGAGTATCACATGAAAAAATCGTTATAAATAAACCTTTCCAGATGCCCTGTGAAAATATGTTCTCTAAAAACACGATGGTCGCTTAAAGGCGAGGCAAGTTATTTGTACAGCACAATTCAGATTTTGAGATGTCATAGATTCTTGAGAAGATTACAGACACGAGGAAAAGATGGAGAGGTTTGGGGTAGAGCTTGATGTTTGTGCCGACACTTGTATGGGTGTTGGCACTTGTACCGATTACAGATGCATCTAGAACCACTGGTTCCATACACATCTCAAACATTGGTCAATATAGAAAATGTCTTCTCCACATCCTGCTGCATAAGTTTACCAAATTTTTAAGGTACGCATGCCACCTCTTCTTCAATTATCATGTACAAAATTTTCCAGACTGTGGGCTCTCACAAGTCTTTGTCTCGTCGGGGATCGGAGGGGACATGTACTTTACTGCACTGTCCATCAAGTTAAAGTGCAGTACATAATAATATCTGTTAACCTTCTGAAAACACGGTCACATCATCACTTTTGAGTACCCTCAAAAGCCTACGCTGACTGTCAGCCGATCCATCAGGTTTAGCCAAGTTTAGCTCATGAAATAAAGCATCAACATCGTGTCTAATAGTTTCATAATCGATCTCTGGCGAACGGGGGGAGGTAGAGATTTGGCCTTTTGGGGAAGTTCCTGGGGTAGGAGACACTCTGCCCACTGGGGACGTTCCCGGGGTAACAGACACGCTACGGGTAACAGGTACACGGTGGTTTGTGTTTTTCATAATGTTTTCAGGGTTTTACTAATAAAATAACAAAGATAAAGATAATAAATAAGCAAATTTAGTCTGTCACCAACATTTAATATTCAGTAAACTGGTACAATGAAGCAGGCATCAAGCAGGTGAGGAGCAGGCTTCTGAAAGGCTACACCAATTTCAGCCCATTTACAGTCTATGGAAAAACACACTGGTGTAGTGCAGAGGTGCCCAAACTTTTTAAAATTGAGGGCCCAATTTCAAAACATATTTGAAGTGGAGGTGATCAGTACAGTGCGGTACTTTATCACAGCTTTGACAGAGCCGCTGTGGATTAATAAGGCTTGAAACACATTCATTTTAGGTCAATGTGATGTTTGAGGTTATAGTGGTAGAAATAGTTTAACTTCTTGTTAAAAGTACTGCTTCTGATCAATTGGGCTGATCAGCAGGAGGCCTGAGGGCCAATAAAAACTGGTGTGAGGGCCGCATTTGGCCGCTGGGCCATAGTTTGGACACCCCTGGTAGAGTATATATTTATCTAAGATTACAATTTTAAAATATTGTTAATATATGTATTGTGAAGTTCATAGTTGTATCTCTTGGGGGGAAAACAGTTATCCTATGTATTCAGCAAGTATTTACAGCAGATCGTTGTGGACAGATGAAATCCAATTACAAGGATTCTTAAAATGTAGTTGGTGTAATCCCTCATTCATGGTCCGTGATAGAAGATAGATAGATAGATCTTTTGCCAAAAGGACAAGCTCAGCTGTTCGATGGCACCTGACAAAGTGTGGAACCTAATGCTGCACCCGCCAGTATCTGTGGCACTGGATGAAACACCTGCCAGACCTTCTGTGGCCCATGTTGTAATCTAAGCCTTCTTCTACAGCAGGGTTCCCACTGCACCTGCCGTACTCACTATAATATTACCTCGTATTGGATGAAAGAAAAATCACAGGTAGTATCTCATCTAAAAATGAGGAACTTTAACCTTTTGCACAAATATTAAATGGTAACTTTTTTAGATAGATACAAATTAAACAAAATCAAATAAAAAAAATCATGCAAAGACAGCAGTCAATAAAATACACATGTGCTTAGGAGCAGTGCTGGATGAAAGTACTCAATTTTGTTACTGAGTAAAAATACAGATACAGAGGTATAAAGTTACTCAAGTAAAAGTACCACATGAAAAAATTGAAGTGTTTATTTTCGTTTGCTCAAAAATGAAGTTCGAACTCGAAAAACTTCAGTCAAGATGATACTTACTACTTATAAATACTTTGTACTTTTCAGACCTGTTCAACAACGTAGTGGAGTCGAAAAAGTACAGATGCCTGCTCTCAAATGAAGTAAAGTAAAAAGTATCCAGTGTAAAATGTACTTAAGTAAAGTACACAGATACCTACTCTCAAATGTAGTGAAGTAAAAGTACAAAAGTATCCACTGTAAAATTTACTTAAGTAAAGTCCAGATACCTGCTCTCAAATGTAGTGAAGTAGAAGTAAAAAGTATTCACTGTAAAATGTACTTAAGTCGAATTTTTAGATATCGGTACTTTACTTAAGTACAGCACTTTACTCCTTGTACTTGATTACCTTCCAGCACTGCTCAGGAGTCCAGACACTGTAACTGAGAGTGTACTGTAGAGTGTGTTGACCGCGCGCTCTCTTACCCTGCACTCTGAGGCTGGCCTTGCTGACCTTGCCCTCGGCCTCGGCGCTGATGCGGGCGCAGTCTAACATCTGGCACTTGTGTATGAGCAGCGTGTGGCAGAGGCCGTTGTGCAGGGCCTCGAATCGCCCCGCCCAGCACCACCGAGCGTTGTCCATCAGCCACACCGGCTCACGTCCTCTGGGGGAAACCACGCACTTAAAGGTGGGTCCTCCCCCCCAGCACTGTGGTGGTTGTGGAGCTCCGTCAGAAAACTCCACCACGCGACGGCACTGGGAGGGAAAACAGGAGGAATGTGAAAGGATCGCATATTACACTATTTCTGATCTATGTTTATAATGGCGTTTCCTCGTCACCAAACAGACCTGGAGTCGTGTTTTTGTTTTCATTCACACATGTTTAACACACAAACCCTGGCATTTTTAGTTCTTCTTTTTCAAACAGAAAACACTCTGTGGTAATACAGGAAATGCTCCACTATGTTTTTAAACTCCACACGCGCCTTCACTAGAATCATTTGGATAATTTCAGCCCTGGAATTGCCGATCTCTACTGAAAAATAAAGGTAAAAAGTAGCTGTTAACTTGAAAACATACCACTTCCTGACATCACAAGGGGAACAGAGCATTTTGAGTTTTGGAGATGTAGAAAGACTAATAATGAAGGCTTACTCAAACATGTGTGAATGACACAAAACACAATTTCAGGTATGTTTTGAGGTACCTCCAAAATACCAAATAGACAATAGAATGTGATTTTCACATTAAAATTGTAGTACTTTTTTTTATATCTCATGTGGCCTTATATCTGTGTAATCCCTCAGTCGTCCAGTAGGTTCATAGTGGTCCATGGGCTTATACTAGTCTATGTGTTTCTTATACTTGTTCTGATACAACTCAAGATCATTCTAAAGCTTTTTCAGGAAAGGTTCATTTCTGCCCTGTGAATATGACTTTTTACTAGTATCGATACTCGCTCAAATCAAGTTTCATTACTAGTTGTAGTAGATCAGTAATCTGATTTGTGATACTTTTGACAACCCTTGTACACTCACTCTCCACTGCAAGCACAGCCGCAGTCCCGGTCGTCCTTGGACTCGCATGCGTACTCCCCGCGTCGTCCCGGGTCAGCCTGTGAATGGTCAGGCTCCTCTCCACTCCGTCGGCCCGGATCGTGTACCTCCGACTGGGCACGATCTCCTGCCCGTTCTCAGCCACTGGACGTCGGCTTTGGGCCTCCCCACCTCGCAGCGCAGCGTCACCATGCCGTCCGCGTGGGCTACTGTGTCCTGCAGGGGGCGCGTGAACTTCACTCTCATTTCTGTGGCAAAGAAAAGTTTCAGTAATTTTGTAATGTTGTTATTGAAAAGTATCCATTGCATTTTGACAGCAAATAAGTTCTATATGGACTAGAGTTGTTTAAAGCCTCCAGAGGATCGGTGCTGTGTCCGACTTGATGGTCACATGAACATAGAGCATTTTCCACAAATCATTGCGACTTTATATCATATTTTTGAGGCTGAATAAGGTCAATAGTGACCCCCCATCATATCAAAATCACAACATTTTTTGCATGTATTTCTTTGTTTTGTTTTTCATTTTTTGCTGCTGCTCATCCACTCTGGAGCTAGTTCCATTAGCTGTCTGTTTGGGCCAAGTTTTTTTTCAATTGATTGATTGATTTTATTATTGTGTTTTGCATACAAAGAAAAAAAAAAAGCTGAGCCCTTTAATGGGCTTATAAGAGCGCCATTAAACAAAATACAACGGGCCAGTAGCCAGACGCGTGTTACAACCACCAAAGACCTCATTTAAACAAACGAAGCCAACTTATAAAACATTAGAATGAAAAAAAAAAAAATTAAACTCCTCATAAAATGGACAAACACCAAAATAAACTGAAATAAAGTAGCTTTGGAGGAACCCATTACCAAGGCAAGACACCTAAGCTTTTGAAAACACCCCCTGTGCCACGAGATCTTGTCCCACCTCTAAACCACTGTAACTTCAGCATAAAGACACCCACTACATGTTACCTTTGACGAGCAGGCTGAAGTGGACCTGGTCCGTGTGGGCGTCACAGGTGTACTCCCCCAGCGTCGGACCTCCTCAGAGGGTCTATGGTCAGAGTGCGCTTGTATCCCTCCGCCTCACTCTTAAAGCGCTCTCCTTCCACCGGGGTCCAGTCCTTCAGCCAGCGCACAATCGCGTTGTCCCGGGATACGTAACTGCTCATGGTCAGGCTCTCCGCTTCATACCCAATCAGCACTATATCATCCTCTTTGTTTAGGAAACGTGACCGGAGACTCTGCAATATGACAGATATATGATTATGTTCATATCTGTGATTTTTTAAAGTAAACATACATTTCCAGGAGAGCTGCCATTGGAGAAAAGTTAATTGTGAAATAATCTAAATATTCCCTGCATTTCAGAACAGTTTGTCTAAGCTCCAGGGTTAATCAGACCTCATGGAAACACAGGGACGTTTGTTGTTTGCATCAGACTTTGTTGTACATAGGCCTGTCATAATAACAAATCCTGAAGTTTGATATATCGCAGAAAGTAAATAGACGATTAACGATAATACTGAAACTCATTTATGCCACTGACACAATAACCCAAGAGCAGATATAAACCACAAAAACTATTACAAATCTACCATACTGTTAGAAAAAGACATAAGCCGCAATAAATACAACACTTGCATCTGTAAGGAGTATAGACGTTATTAGTTCAGTCTTTTATGGCTCATTGTTGGGCTTATTATTCCGGTCCGCCGAACGTGACCAAATATATGGCGCACTTCAGCTACATCAACATTATATTACTCTCTTATCAGCCCTTCTGCAAAAAAAAATAAAAATAAATAAAAGTGGCTAATGAGTGTTATATATGGAGTGGACAACAAAATATTTTTTCAACCGCAGTCGGATTAAAGTACCAAGGCAAAGTTTTTTGCTGGTATTCAATTAGCAAAAGCTAGCAAACCTGTCAAATTTTAGAACCACTGTGGCCCATGTGTCGAAAGTTTTTGCCCACCCTGGTATAGCCAAAAAAGAACCAATTATAACCAAAGAAAACTACACACAACAAATATTAGCCCAAAAATATTGCTCCAGCTTTCACTTACTGAAGTATAAATCAATATAATAATTACTATGACAGGTCTATTTGCAGGTTTTGTCCAAACAAGTGACACCATCAGTCACAGGTCAGATCTCTGGAAGGCAATCAATAAAAATGCATGATAAGTGAGTTAAATGTGTCCAGTCAAAGCATAAACAGATGGAGACAAGCAGGTGGCGGACTCCCCAACAGTTTCATTGTGCATCTGTTAAGTGCAATCTCTTGTTATTATTTGTGAGATTTTTAAGGAATTGTTACAAAACCACAAAGGAAAATCCCCCCCATACCTTGCACTCTTACAATGCTGACCATCTTGTCGTCTCCGGCATCACACACGTACTTCCCAGAGTCAGAGGGCTGGACGTTGGAGATGATGATTTTGCGCAGCGTTCCGTAGCTCTCGATGTAAACGCGGTCGTCCGAGGTCAGAGGTCGGTCGTTACAGAGCCACTGGACGGGAGCGTTGGCCCGGGACACCTCACAGGCCAAGATCAGCTCGTCTCCTGCCACCATTTCCTGGAAGTCCACGTCGCACGAGTTTCCCAATGATGCGCACGGGAGGCTCTGAAACAAGAGTAAAAAAGAAAAATGACATGCCGTTTCATTTGATTCTAATTTTATATTGTTATTTTATAAGCAATGTCATTTTATTTTTGTATAACTGAATAGCTGTGTTTCACAACATTCTACAGACCAATAAAAAAAACAAAAAAAAAAGTCAAATTAAACTTCAAGAGCCCAGAGTGCCACTTCTGGCCCCTGCATAGAGACACCTAGTTGATGAATATTGAACTAAAAGGAGCCAGAGTGGTAGTGACAAGATGGCTGACCACATGCTGTTTTTTTGTTGAACTGGAAAACTACCCAAACAAAATCGTCTTTTCAGCAAACCAGAGTTTAGTAAAATGTTGTTTTTGTGTTAATCTTTTTAGTAATAGCTTGCAGAATGTCTAGAAGTATGTTTTTATAGTCTTTTTGGATAAATTAGCAAGCCCAATGGGTCAAATTTGGCCCTGATCCTGAATTAAGGAATAAAGGGTTAAAATTGAAAAAGTGGATATTTCAGTGCTCAGTGAAGTTAATGCAAGGTTCATAATTTTCCAAAGAAAAGAAGGGTTCTTGGGTTCTCCAGGGTTAATACAGACGAGGGCAGTTAGAAATCAAACATTTCATATAGATAAAAAAGAAAACACGTGTGAAAATGACCAATTGTATGTATTTATGATTCTTTATTTAACAAGGGAAGTTATTTTGGGGAGAGTCATGGCCACACAGAAAGAACCTATTGTACATGTTTTTAGTGGAGGGCAAAACTATTTTAACAAATTTTAATAAACTAGATATGTTTCAAAGTCAAATTTTTTGTAGTCAGAAAATAGATTGGGGCAAATCATTCTGTGATATCTTTTAAAATATTGTATAAAGACTGAATAATTTGCTACTAATATGCAGTGGTGGAACGTAACGAAGTACACTTAGTAAAGTACTGTACTTAAGTATACTTTTTTTTTTTGAGTACTTTAAACTATTACTTGGTATTTGTACTTTCTACTCTACTACAAGTTTTAACAGGACTGAAAAGCAAAAGTATTTTTTATTATTGTTTGAGACCTGTGGAAAAGGTTGAGGGGTTTATTTTATAATCTGAGTCAACATACACACAGATAAAAACAGATTCACTTCTTCCTTTGAACTAAATTCAGCACAAATCTTTATCAAAATCACTACATTTGAAGGTTTGTTAGATCTCAAAATCTGCACAAAATACTTTAGTACATTTACTATAAAACTACACTATATCTTCCTCACCTTGAACAGTGACTTG
Organism: Periophthalmus modestus; assembly: GCA_019594935.1. Taxonomy (NCBI): domain Eukaryota; kingdom Metazoa; phylum Chordata; class Actinopteri; order Gobiiformes; family Gobiidae; genus Periophthalmus; species Periophthalmus modestus. The sequence goes on along the minus strand of JAIEZT010000479.1, from coordinate 34,982 downwards.
AAAGCTGATGGCATCGTCCCCAGCGTCCAGGAAGTACTCCCCGCTGTCCTCCAGCTCGGCGCTCAGTATGACCAGTGAGCGGAAAGACCCCTCCTCCTCCACACACACACGATCATGGTTCTCTATGCGCTCGCCGTTCTTGTACCATTTTGTCACCCGCGCGGGGCCGGGACAGCTCACACTCCACACACCACGTCGTCAGAAATCGTCGTGTTACGCTGGTTTTTATGTTGGACTTATTTAAAATCTTCACTGGAGGCTCTGAAACAAGAAAAAGAAATAAGTAAAGTTAGCTAAATATTAACTGTGTTGAATGCAGCTCTGAAAAATAGACACACCCACACACTCCTCCTATTGGTCAGGGGCTGTCAGGCTCTGTGTGAGTGACAGGTGGATCACCCAATAACAGTGAAGTATGAACTCTAATAAAGCAGGCACTTTTAAAGCAGAGCAACTGCACAAAATTGACTTTTTAAAGCTTTTAACCATGTTATAGTCATTTGCCCTCATCATTTACTCTCTCAAAGTTGTGTTTGGATGATGCACGCATGTTTGAGCAATCTTTAACAGCTCATCTTCAAGACGCCAGATCAACACTTGTTTTCACACCATCTCTGGTACACGCCCACTGCTCTGTACTTACTTCGTTCTACAATTTTATTGTCTTAATCAGTGATACACATAGGATTCGGCAGCATCACGTTGTCATTTTGGTGCAAATGAAAAAATTTAAATAATGATTCACAAGCACAATAAGTCCGCTTTAAAGTGGCTATACCTGATTTTCCCGTGAGCATAATTCGTTTTGTTCCAGTTCAGATATATTACTAAAGTTTTCTTCATATGGTCTGGGAGCGCCCTTATGTGGCACAATTCACTGCCTACATTAATAGGCGTAACCATCCCCTGCACTCAGAGGTTTATTTACTAAATGATATCGCCAAACTAAATCTGACAATGACTGTCTTGCATTATTAGCAGGCCTCACAGCGTCGTGTGGAAGTCACTTTAACCTCTGACTGAAAGGGTGGCTTCTATCTTACCAAAATAATTCAGCTGGACTTTTCTGTTCTTCGGATGCACAGAGCAAAAGCCAAAAAATTATTATTATGTTGCATTGTATTATTTCTATATGTTTATTTTGTCTTTATTGTGTATTCATTATTATTATTATTGTTATTATTAATATTATGAATGTAATAATAATACCAATTTGATCACAAAAAAGAGATATATTGCAAAAGCAGGTCTTAGGGTCAAAATGAGACTGATGTGTGCTGTCTGCATCTAAATTATCACGTGTTTTAATCCTTCGAGAAACAGAAAGTACGCTGTTGGATCACTGCAAACTGCTTAACATGAACTGTTTTTAAGAGGAGCAGCATCTTTAAAAATATCATCATTATCACATGCGTATCGTACCTGTAACTTTGACTTGAAAATGTATGTGATCGTCCACGGCGTCGCAGGTGTACTTCCCCGTATCAGAGGGAGAGGGGCAGTGGATGGTTAACCTCCTCATGAGTCCCTCCCTCCGTCACAGTAACGTTCGGGCTCTCCTGTATCTGCTGACGTCCAGCAGCCACGTCACGTCTGCGTTGGGGCGAGACACCTCCACCTCCAGAACTACGGTCGGTCTGTGCTGCAGCTCAGAGCCTCGGGAGGTGTTTGGGACGACTGAGAGCGACGGCTGGTTCTGAAAAGGACAAAGAAATATTAATATTGTTTTATGTATAGTTTATTCATTTTTTATAGTTTTGCAACAGAAAAACAAATTACAGTAACATTTGTAACTTATTTTTAAAAAAATTTTTAAAAACTGCAATCAGAGGTGGTAGAGTAGCCACAAATTGTACTCAAGTAAGAGTAAGAGTAAGTAAGATCAAAATAATATTACTTAAGTAGAAGTACCAGTCCAGGATAAGGTAAAAAAAAAAGTAAAAAGGCATTTGGGAAAAACTACAACTCAAGTAAGAGTAACTTAAGAGTAACTGTTGGGATGTAACATCTGATTTGTAATTTGAAGTTAACATTAAAACATAAAATAATGGACTGGTATTTTCAAAGGATAGATACAAAAATGTAATAAACTAATCATATCTGAAGGAGAGGTGCAAGAAACACAAATGTTCAAATAGTTTCATATTATCAATATTGGCCCATAAGTGACTGACAGTTGAAAAAGATTCATAACTCTTTTGTTTTTAAATACTTTTTTTTTATTTTTTCAGAGCATTTAGAACGACCCTTCCAACATTAATATGAGCAAATACAGCACTGAGGAACGAACCCTCATTGTACAGCTGTACTTTGTGTCACATGGGTCTATTCAGAAACCCAGCAGTGTTACCGTCGACATTTTAATACCAGAGATGTCCCAAGTGTAAAATATCATTAAAGGAATAATAAGTGTTTTTCAAAGACAGGGGGCAGTATGTGATCTCCACAGACCTGACTAGTCCCGATTTCTTCCTGTGGACTATCTTAAAGAAAAGGTGTTTGTGAATAAACCTCAGACAATAAACGACTTAAAACATAATATTGAGGATCAAATAAGAGCCATAAGCCTGGAAATGCTTTAAATGTTATGTAAAGTGTGTTGGATCAGGCTGTTCAGAGCCAAACCCAAAAAGGTGGACACTTAAAACATTATTTTTAAACTATTTTTAGTTCCTCTAGTTTAAGCAGTGATAAGTTTCAAGTGTAAATGAACAATTATAACCGTATATACTGCCAAAAATCTCGGAAGGTTCAGTTTAACTACTGCTAAAATTTGGTGAGTATAACTATAGCTCCTATAATAAGAATTATAGGAGCTACTGAAGATTTAAAAGAGTGAGCCACTTTTGGTTTTGTATTACTCAAGTAGGAGTCTGCTGGAGTTTGCTGGTAGAAGTTACATTTCTTCAAAGTTACATTTACTTGAGTACCTGACTACAGTACTACCCACCTGTGACTGCAATACAAAACTACATTTTGTACTAAAAATGTAAACTTTTTTATAAGGCTGAGCAAATACTGAAGAAGCTACTTGGATTAGTAGCGAAACATGTTCACTCGATAAATAGTTTGATGCATCTAATTACAATTTTGTGGACAAATGGTGTGTTTGCCATTATATTAGCAACATGGAGACAGAGGGAGGGCATCTGACAGACAGGAGGCCCAGCCACTCCTACCTGTAATCGTGACTAGGAAGGCCACAGAATCGTCCTCGGTGTCACACACATATTCCCCTGTGTCCTCCATCGTGGGCACGGGGATGACCAGTGTGCGTTTAGCTTGGTCCACTTCCAGAAAGAGGTTGGGACCCTCCTCCACCTCCAGGCCGTCCTTGTACCAGACGACGGGGCGTCCGGCTTAGACACTTCACAACACAGGTCCAGTCTCTCAGCGGCCATGTGCGTCAGCTCTAACTCGGGTTCAGTCGGGTAAATGAAGCGAACTGGTGGATCTAGAAGAGAAATGGGAATGTTTGAGAAAGAAAAAAAGAGAAAATAAGGGCCCATATTACGCTATTTTCTGATCTGTTATAACATTGTTTCCTCATCACAAACAGACCTGGAGTTGTGTTTTGTTACATTCACACATGTTTCAATCCAATCCAATCCACTTTATTTATATAGCACATTTCATAAACAAATTGTTTCCAAAGTGCTGCACAGAGACACACAGTGACTAAAAATAAAAAAATAAAGAACAACAATGAAAATACATACTCATTTAATTTCACTAATCTTACAAAAGTAAAACCAGTAAAATCAAATAAGCGCAACTCTATAAAAAGTACAAAAAAAAAATAAAATAAAATAAATAACTGTACAAAAAATCAATATATAATACTGTTTAACACACAAACCCTGCATGTTTTAAGCTGAATTCTTCTCTCAAACTGAAAAAAAAACTCTGTTCCACCTCGTGATGTCATAAAGTGGTAATACAGGAAGTGTGCTCCACTGTGTTTTTAAACTCCATGCACCTTCACTAGAATCATTTGGATGATTTCAGCCCTGGAATTGCCAATCTCTAGTGAACTAAAAGTAAAAAAGGTAGCTGTTAACTACCACTTCATGACATCACAAGGTGGAACAGATCATTTTGAGCTTTGGAGATGTAGTCAGGCTAATCATAAAGGATTATTCAAACAACTCCAGGTATGTTTTTGAGGAGGTAACAGCATTATAACATGGCAAGAAGCTCACATACATAGATCACCGTGTTACCTTTTGTTGTTTTGAAAATGCTATGTCACATTACTGCTACTTCAAAATAATACTATTTATGTAAATGTAAAAAAAAATGCATGGTTGTACTCTTCAAAGAATGTCTCTCGAGTATCCTAAACTTGACCTACCTGACACATTGAGCTGGAAGAACACAGAGTCCCCATCGGTCTCGCACACATACTCTCCGCTGTCCTCGGCCGTGGTCTCCAGGATGCTCAGTCTCCTGTATGGACCTTCTGAGATCACTTGGAGGTTGGGGCTCTCCTCCACGTCGTGCCCGTCTTTGGACCAGCGCACGCGGCCGCTACTCCTGGAGAGCTCACACTGCAGATGCACGTCCTCAGAGATGCAACAGTCCACCACCTGGTCGTCCTTAGGCTCCACGATCATCACCGGGGGCTCTGGAGGAACATTTGAGTAGTTACGATTCGGATTATTTTAAGTGTGGTGTAGTTTAAAGGTCCTGTACCCGTTTCCTCATCACAAACAGACCTGGAGTTGTGTTTTGTTTCATTCACACATGTTCAACACACAAACCCTGCATATTTAGGCTGAGTTCTTCTCTCAAATTGCAAACGCTCTGTTCCACCTCGTGATGTCATGAGGTAATACAAGAAGCGCTCTACTTCATACACCTTCACTAGGATGATTTGGATAATTTCAGCCCTGAAATTGCCAATCTCTACTGAACTAAATGTAAAAAGGTAGCTGTTAACTTGAAAACTGCCACTGCATGACATCACAAGGTGGAACAGAGCGTTTTGAGCCTTGAAGATGTAGACAGACTAATAATGAAGGCTTACTCAAACATGGAACAAAACGCAACTCTAGGTATGTTTTTAAGGAGGTAACAACATTATAATATGACTTAAAGCTCACAAGAGTCAATTTTACATAATATAGAACCTTTAAATCAAATCTGTCTCGCCCCAGTACAGATATATTGCATAAGCAGCTCTTGAGGTCAAAATAAGTCCACTGTGTACTGTCTGCATCCAATTATAAAGTGCTTTGTTGCCGGATAATCAGGAAGTACATGCTAACATGCTAGTTAACGTTACTGTCACAGCAAAAAATTGACACTGAAAGGCCCTCTTCGCATATTCATATTTGAGAACATCAAGACATCATCACAATCACTTATAAAAAGACAGAAATATTTTAAATTCTGGACATTTTTTTCTTGGTTTCTGGTGTATTTTAATGTGTTCCAGTTGACTAAAGTGGGCTCACATTTATCAATTCTTTATGTCATAAAATGCAGAATTGGATATAGTAGCCAAACGACGTACTTACTTCAAAATCATATCACTCAAGAAGTACAAAGTAGTGATCCAAGTTAAGAGTTGCATAAGAGAAACAGCCTGGACATAACATCAGATTTATTATCATCTAAGTTTTGGTCTTTTAGTTTGTAAAACATCCATTCAAATGTCCCTCTGCTGCCTCAGTGCTTCCAGAATGCACCTGGAGGGAGGGGTCCTTCACACAGGTGTAAACACAGAGCTGCCCACACCACTGCCCGACTCAAAACATGTAGACAGCACATATCTACTACTGAAAATAAAACACATTTAATTGTTTAAAAGGATATGTAGTCTTGTATAAACACCCCAGTGACATTTAGGTTTCAGAAAAAAAATGTCCAATCATTTTCAATATAAATGTATGGGCTCTTGGGAGCCCTCTGGTGGCCTCGGGGCCCTAAGCAGCTGTTTAATCTTCTTATAGGCTGGATAGGCCCTGCTAACAGGCGGATGAGTCAGTGGGGCATGGTCCATCATTTTAAAATAACTATTTTTAAAAATCCATGTTGAAATGTAAAATGTATGTATGAGTATGTATACCTCTGACGTTGACGGTGAACTCCATGCTGTTGCTCCCGGCCTGGCACACATACACTCCAGCGTCTGAGGCATGAGCCGAGCGCACGATCAGCCTCCTCATGGTGCCCTCAGCCTGTAGGGTCAGGTGCTCTCCAGGACAGAGCTCACAGCCGTCCTTAAACCTGTACACATTATAAATTATACATTTTAAGAATAGAATAGGCTCAAATAAAATATATTTCTTACACACTTTGTTTATTTGTAGCTATAGTGCCTGTGATCCAGAAAGTTTTCTTCTTCAAAACAAAAATGTGACTATGGTCATGGGAGAAGCTCCTCAAGCTCAGATGGGTGTGAATGACAGGTGGATAAGCCAATCAGGGATATGCATGGTGTATGTGTATAAAAACAGACATGGCTGCTTACGAGGAAAAAAGAAAGGAAAAAAATATCACAGGGGACTGGAAAACATAGCAGAATGAACAAATCTGAGGTGAGGGAAGTTTGATTTTGTTTGTAAATGATGGGTGACCAATGAGATCCTTTGTTTCACATGTGTCACTGAAATAAACTAATCTGATTGGACGGCCGTGTTAGGGCCAGCCTTTAGATTGGTGATATCAGTCCGGATTTGGCACGCAAGTAGCTTCAGAGTTTAAACAACAGAGTTAAAAACATTTACCAAACCACTTCTGCGTCCTCTCTGGAGACGTGGCAGACCAGTACCACGGGGTCCAGCTCCATACTGCTCTTATGAAGGTCCTCTTCAGGCACAGGGCTGAACAGAACTGGAGGACCTATACAAAGAAAACAGTTGTTAGAAATGATTACAAACGTCTAGAAACTCGCTGAATTTAATATGGTCAAAATTTCAGATGGAGGGCATGGAATTATTATTTCAGGGGCTAACCAACGGGTAGAGCAGGTAAGTCTTTGGGGCCCCAAGCTCCTGCAGCCTTAGAAAGCAGCTAACAGTGAATAAATGCAGGGTCAAAAGTACTATGTTTGCACTGACAGTTGGCTGTTTTTTGGCTGATTTTTGTTTCACTCAATCAGCACAAAAATATATTGAATACAAGTTGTGGTTTCTTTCAATATTACACTGTCAGCATGATTGACTAGCAGCAACGGTAGCTCAGTTGGTATGAAGGTTGGCGGTTCGAATCCTGCTCTTCAAATGTGTGTGAAGATGCGAGCGCCAGTCAGTATTTTGTGATTTGTATTACTAGCCTTGCAGCCCTAGCCAGTTATTCAAAGCGATAAAGATTTTTCAAAGTAAATGTCTTAAACCAAACCAAAAAAAAACAACCATTTGAACGCCAGTTTTTGTTTCATATAGACCGGTCCAGTACCATAAAGCAGGACAAAACCTTTGAATTCTAGCAGCCCATCGTACCCCAGACATCCTCACCACTCTCCACCCCAATTTTTAAACCACACCTACTTCAGTAAAGTTCTTACCAGCGACATCCACCTTAAACTCGATGGCGTCGTGGTCGGTTTTGCAGGTGTAGACTCCAGAGTGCTCCTTCTCAGCCTGGTGCACCACAATCCTCCTCATGGTCCCATCAGACTGGATGTTCAGCCCATCCGTCACCTGCAGCTCCTGTCCGTCTTTGAACCAGGACACTTCAGCAAAGGGATGGGACACTTCACAGTACAGAACAATGGCATCTCCCGTGTCCACCTTTTTAACGCTGTCTGACGGTGATAAGGGGGTGAACTTGATTACAGCAGCTAAAAAGAAAGAAAGTAGACAGTATATTAGGTGTCCAACATTTTTGTCAAATCTACAGTTGCATTTTTTCTTTTAGTAGGCCCTCATTTGTGCCGAGGTTTAGAGATTTTTTTTCTTTTTTTTTTTAAAGATGAAAAACAGGTTGTTTTTGGTATGATAAATTTTTCATATTGAAAGTACAAACTCAACATTTCACCTCAACATTTACACAATCAAAGTTATATTTGGAGTGATTCGTGCATGTTTGAGCAATCTTGAGCAAAAGCTTATTTTCAAGATGCCATTTTGCTGATTAGCTCCCATTTAACTGCCACTGGTGCACAGCCACTACTTCCCTCTGCAATTTCATTTTCTTAAACTGATACACATTAGATTTGGTGGTGCTGCAAAGTCATTTTGGTACAAATGAAAAAAAAAAAATCTGTGGCTCGCAAGCGTGATGTTCAGCGCTCCGGCTCTTTGTTGTGATGTTTACGGTGACATCAGCTCCCATTGAGCACTGCAGTTTTCCAAATGCGGGTGCCAGTGGACTTGTTTCTTTTATTAAGTAGTTTTAGATGAATATTGCGATTACAATGTGGAAATTAGAGCATCATGATCCACTGGTGTCATAGATTATAATTATAAAGCACAATATGTCCCTCCCTCATAGTCCCTCCTGCACTATATCTCTCGACTGGCCTGGGAACGCTTGGTGTCCCAGCGGAGGAGCTGGAGGACGTGTCTGGGGTGAGGGAAGTCTGGGAGTCCCTGCTTAGACTGCTGCCCCCACGACCCAGCCCCAGATAAGCAGAAGAAAATGGATGGTTGGATTTTGAAATCATTCTATACTACACATAAGTCTATCAAAAAAAAAATCTATAGGAGAAAATATTATGCAACTTTCCACTTTTTGTTGTTAATGAAATAATTCCAAGTGGTTGATCCCAAATCACTTTACTCACGTTTGACTTTGAGCACTGCCGAGTCCCTCACACCGTTGGCTATAAAGGTGATTTCTGCTCCGTCCTCTGTAGCGCGCGTCTCCTGTATGACCAGTGTGTGGCGAGCTTGAGACTGCTGTACGAAGTACCGGCCGCCATTTTGGAGCTGAGAGCTGTTCAAGAACCACGTCCCGACCATTGGCGTGGACAGCTCTATGGAGAAGCGAGCCTCCTCTCCCTCCATGACCTCACAGCCCTGGAGAGGACTGTGGATCTTTGGACCGGGAACTAGAAGAAAAAGTCAAATCAAGAATCAAAAGATGAAATCAGTGCTGTCAGCTAACGTCACACAGGGCAGTCCATGCAGATTTCGCAAGGATATCATTGTAGTCGCCGCCATATTGGTTCTGTCTATTGGTTCATAACATTTTATAATGACTTCTTAATATGAGATAACAGACATTTGGGCAGCTGATGAATGTTTTTCGTAGTTTTTTTTTTTTTTCTTTTACATGCAACATTTTAGAACTTCCTATTCAAAAGATATAATACAGTTGTCCCTCGCTATAACATGGTTCACCTTTCACGGTCTTGCTATTTCGCTGATTTTTAGTGCAATTTTACATGCTTTTTTTTTTTTTTTTTTACAGCGTATAAACGTACATTGTGTTCTGCGTCTTGATTGGCTAAGGGACTTCAGACCATTTTCAGTTGTTGATCTTTGGTTTCATTCTATAATACTGTTCTTATTTTTATTTAAATCTGCGAAGGTTTGAACTTTAAGAGTGTTTAAACAAGAGAGAAATGTGAGAAAATGGCTGTCTGAGAAAAGTGTATAAAGTGTGTGGTGAGGGGTTTTACAGCCTTAAAACATATATAATAACTGTAAGAAATAAAGCTGACTACATCGTGGATTTCGCCTGTTGTGGGTTATTTTTAGAACATAACCCCCGCGATAAACGAGGAACCACCGTGTTTCATTTTAAATTATGAATTGCTATAGCAGGGGTGCCCAAACTCTTTTCACCGAGGGCTATATCTTGGATAATTCAGATGGTCCATTTACCATAGTTTTGACTTTAAATAAGGCTTGAAATAATAATATTAGGTCTATATGACACTGCAATGTGATGTTATTTAGGTTATATTGGTAGGATTACTCAAATTTGCCGTAAAAAGTACTGATTGAAAAATGTAATTCTTCTTAGAATGGATCTCCTTAAAAGTTTTTCCTCAGGGCAGTGTTCTGTCCCCTAAGCTCTACATTGTGACAGTCGACTACAGAACCTCTGAGCCATACTGTGTAATGGTAAAATTTACAGAAAACACACCAGTCCTTTCTTATTTGATCCCGTTCAACATCATGATCCAGACGTGCAGAAGTTCATACAGTCATAGGACGACTGTATCCAAGTAAATATGTTAAATACTAGAAGGCTTCTTTGAGATATTCACCTATTCTTTAAATCAGGGCTGTCCAAACTACGGCCCAGGGGCCAAATGTGGCCCTCAGACCAATTTTTGTTGGCCCCAATGCCTCCTAGACTGGCCCAATTGATCAGGAAGTATTTTTTCACTACAAACTGAAGAGATTCTACCTCTATAACCTGAATAACATCACATTGCAATGTGACACAGACCTAAAAATAATCTTCCAAGCTTTATTAAAGGTACAATGGCTCTGTCAAACCTGTGTTAAATGCACCATTAACTCTCTGTTTTGACACTGGTTTGTGGCCTGCGCTTCGAATATAGTTCAGCATGCGGCCCTCTGTGAAAAAAGTTTGGACACCCCTGCTTTAATATAAAACCTGTCTGCAGAATACTGTTAAAACTATGTGTGAAAATATAATTGGACTTGGTGACAGATCTCTCCTCCCTGTGTGAGCAACAGATGCTGTGTACCAGGTGTACTGCCCCAACACTGCCAACTCACTCTCATCCCAAACTGTAACTTATCAATCTATGAAAATGTTCTCTTCCACCTTTGTAGTCGAAATGTTTTATCGACTTTATACTTTGATGCAGACAGCGTGCAGCAGTCAGATGTTGTTACATGTGCTGCTTTTTAAAATGTATTCAATGGAAGTAAAATTGTGATTCTCAAAGTGTCTTGTGCCAAAAATCAGTCTGCTACATGCTGCTTTCATTTAACTGGAAAAACTTTCTATCTCTTGCAAACACTATGATGGTTTGGGATGAGAGCTAATTGGCTGAGCAACAGTGGTCCACCCTGCTTCACTTTCTCTGTCTGAAAAAGCTATTCCAAACCTGTGCTAGTGACAAAAAAAAATGCATGCATGTGAATAATAATGAGAGCTAGGGACTAGTTAGAGACATACTTCCTCCTTTAAAGACGCTGTACCTGATACTACCTTAAAAACATGAAAAAGTTTGCAGTGGTCCAAAGTTATCCCTCACTTACCTTATGCATTGTGAGCATCCTATTTATTCACCGCAATGAGTTTATAAGCACTTTTCACAACTTTCAGAAACCAGAGCAGAGTTTTGCCATCACGGTAAAAGCTAACAACAGCATGCTAACACACACCTTCTGATTATCTTTCTAATTTGGAGGCAGTTGACTTATTTTGACCTCTGCTTATACAATATCTGTGCTCTGGGGCAAGACACATTTTGCTCAAAACATGGAAAAAAATCAGAAAAGGTTAATGGTTAACCACAACATGACATCACAAGGTGGAGCACAGCATTTGGAGACATAAAGAGTTACTAAAATGTGTGAATGAAACAAGTAACAACATTCTGTCACACTGGCGCTTGAATTTTCCATTTTCTCCGTCTCTTACCCAGATGAACTGTTTTGGGGAATTCCACGTGGCCGCTGCGCCCGTACTTGTTGATGCAGCAGACTCTGAAGCGGTAGTCCCCCTCCCCTGGCACGCTGTCCCCGGACACTTCAGCGGAGGTGGCGGTCTCTGAGCTGAAGCACTTCTGCCACTCCTGGGACCCTACCTCCTGCCTCTCCACCACAAACATGGAGCGGGTGGAGGTCTGGCTGTTAGGGGCCGGGGACCAGCTTAGCAGAGCGCTGTTGGGTCGGTCGTCGTCCATTTTGATGTTGACCGGACAGATGGGCGGGAGGTGTCGCATAGCTAGAGGAAAGCAAAGGAATATGAAAACATTTGTGATTGAAGAGGGGGTATTTTACTTCTATGTGGTATTAAAGAGGAGGTATTTTACTTCTATGGGGTATTAAAGAGTGTATTTTACTTCTATGAGGTTTTAAAGAGGAGGTATTTTACTTCTATGGGGTTTTAAAGAGGAGGTATTTTACTTCTATGGGGTTTTAAAGAGGGGGTATTTTACTTCTATTGGGTTTTAAAGAGGGGGTATTTTACTTCTATGGGGTATTAAAGAGGAGGTATTTTACTTCTATGGGGTATTAAAGAGGAGGTATTTTACTTCTATGGAGTATTAAAGATGGGGTACTTTACTTCTATGTGATATTAAAGAGGGAGTATTTTACTTCTGTGTGGTATTAAACACGGGATATTTTACTTCTTTACCTTTTATTGTTGAAGTTAGCTTTTGAAAACTAATGTATTCACATGTTTTCACGTTAGTTTCACTTTTGTGTCCCTCACAGCGCTATCACATTACAATTTTCCCGGGATAACTCCCTGTCCACTGCCTTAAATTTACCTTTAAGGGTTTGAAAATCAGGTGCCCCACTTTAAATTATACATCATTTTAATTTTTTTTGTTTGTTTTTGCAATGTAAGATGAAGATATTTTGTTTTCCATTTTTATTTTCCAGACTTACCTTTAACCTTGAGGCGCGCTGTTGTGGTGGACCTCCCTGCCACAAAGGTCACGACCCCGGAGTCATGGTGGGCCACGTTGACGAAGACCAGGATGTGGGTCTTGCCGAAGGACTTGAGGATGGTCTGGTGGGTCTCGTGCTGTTTGAGTCCATCTTTGAACCAGTGGACCTCCATGTCGTCCTGGTCCACCTCCACACAGAAGGCCGCGTTCTCCCCCTCCAGAACCTCCAGCTTACGGGGCAGTTTACGCACTATGGGACCTGGGTGGAACAAGGACAATTCACTATGATTTTTTAGTTAACAGCAACTAGACAATTTCAAATATTTTTTATAAAGATATAGAAGATTCTCTGTTCAAATTTATCTTGATGCAAAAGATGAGTCTTTGTAATATACTCAAATTGTATTCCTCATTACACTAGGAAAAGAAGTAGTGTGTACGAGTATAAGTACACTGCATAAAACGATTTGTTAACATGGCTAGAATTTTTAAGATTTGCAATCCCTATTTTTATTTATTTGTTTATTTTTAATAGCCTGTCAAGTCCAGAGTGATGTCACTGTATTTTCACATCCTCTTAAAGTATTGTATTGTGTGTATTCTGGATCCCAGGCAGGTTGTTATGCTTAATTATGAACCTAAAACTTGGAAAGTATTGTTCAAAAAGATATGAAAGCAAAAAAAAAAAAATTAATTCCAACAAGGAAAACAAAACTAAGGATATTATTTAACTTGAGAAAAAGTTCTTTATACAGAAAATACTTAAAGTCTTTGGCAATAGTACTTTTACTCAGATAGCCTACATGCTTTTAGTAGTACTTTATATTTTTTCTATATACAGGATTAATGTTTTTATGATATTTACTAAAATTTCAAACTTTATATGGATACTAAGGAACAGACTTGAAACTCAATACTGATCTAAATACTGCAATGAGTATAAAAAGACAATAGAGTGTCATTTTCAACATTAAATGATAGTACTTCCTTTTATATTCCCATGCGTGTAATCCCTCAGTCATCCAGGTAGTTTCCATAGTGGTCCATACAGCCTAAGATCACTCTAAAGCTATTCAGGAAAGGTTAATTTCTGTCCTGTGAATGTGACTTTGTTAATATAGTTAAATGTTCAAATGCGTATATAGTTTCGACACAAGTTTTAGTATCGATTAGTATCTGAGTTTCGATACTTTTCACAACCCTAACTGGAAATACCTTTGACCGACAGTTCGGCGATGCTCTTGGCTCCATCAGGCATCTCACACAGGTACACCCCATCGTCGTCCATGCCCACATCCCGAATGGTGAGGCGCCTCCTGGTGCCTTTCTGCTCCATGCCGTACTTCTGGTTGGGCATGAGCCTCTGGTCCTCCAGGTACCAGGCGGCGGGCAGGGTCTCATCAGGCACCTCGCACTCCAGCACGGCCATGTCGTTCTCAGCCACCTCCACGTCTTTGAGCTGCCGCCTGAATCGCACCGACGGGCCTAAGAACAGGTCAGCAAGAGTTGTTATGTTTTATCAAGGCTACAACTTTCTGTGCATGTAGTTAATATGTATATTATTTGCCCCACATCACTACACATTATTAATATTTTGTAGCATTATGTTAGATTGTCATGTAATTACAACACAAGGAATGTAAAATGTCTTCTTAAAATTAAAGTAAACTGAAAATTCATAATTTGTTTTTTTACGGAGCAACTTTACTTTAACATAGCTTCTGCACATATCAATCTCTCATCGAACTACTTGGAAAAAAGCAGGAACTTGATTGGGAAAATCGGCACCTAGTATGCACAGCCTTTACATTTTTTCATACAAATTTACAAAAGGTTTCTTGCTAAATAAGGTGTTGCCACATTTGTTTAGCTTTGTTGTCTTTTTACACTCTTTCAACCATCTGAAAAGCCCTCGTCTATCACTGTGTTGTCATATAGATTTGTGAACTCAAAAGAAATCATTTTGCTGCTGAGGGCTCATCAAACTTAAAGTACTAACTAACTCATGAATCCTGACCCCCAGTAAAGCAAAAAAAAAAAAAAAAATGATGGATGGCTAGATCATGAATAATTTATTTAACTTACTCCTACAGTAGGTGTTTATTATATATTGTTTATGAAAGACGTGTCTCACCTTTGACGCTCAGATGCACTGCACTCAGCGTATTCCCCAGCGCATTGGAGGCGGCGCACACGTACAGCCCCGTGTCCTCCCTCTTACAATACAGAACCTTCAGCGTGTAGTATCCCTCCCTGTCCTCAAAACATCAGGTGCCTTCTCCCTGGGTCCAACGGAACGCCATCTTTCTTCCACACGATCTCCGGCTTGGGCTTCCCCGTTACCAGGCAACGGAACTTGGCATGTTTCCCCTCTGCCACTGCGAACTTCTTCACTTTCGATGGGTTGACCGGCGCTTCATCTTTGTTCCGGAGTATGCCTAGCCTTCCGCCTCGTAGCCGGGGTGAGTTTTGGCTATTCGTGTGCCCGCTCGACGACCTCTTGCTGTCTTCTCTCTCTGGCACAGGCTCGACGAGTAAAACGGCGCCCGCCAACGATTCGCCGTGACAGTGACAGCCTTGCACGTGTACACCCTTTATCCGGCATTCTTGTTCGGTAGATCTTCAGTTGGAACCATCCGCCTTCTTGACTGCTCACGCTAAAATGGGAGTTCTCGAAGATATCTCCAAGCTTTTTACCGTCTTTCTCCCACTCGACTTCGGGCAGCGGAGTACCCCAGATTTTACACGAAAAGGCTGCGTCCTCTCCCCGGTCCACTCGCAGCGACAACGGCTTGATAAGGAATCGCGGTCGGTCAGAACTCAACTCGTCATCATCATGTTTTTCCATCAATTTGTTTGACTTTTGCTCCCCGTTATCTAACCTTCCATTTTCATTCACACAATTTCCATTTTGCAGTTTGCCATGTCCATTCACCTGCCTTGAATCTCCATTGACGACCAACTGTTGAACTTGCTGTTCTTCAACTTTTAAGGTAGCGGCTGCACATGTTTCGCCCACACTGTTTTTGGCCTTGCAGATATACTGTCCTGCATCTTCTGGGGTTACTGAGGTTATAGTTAGAATGTACACTTTCCCATCCTCTGATAGCTTGTAGCGGCCCTCGGAAAAGATCTGGACATTTTTGCGTTCCCAAATCACGTCCGGTTTCTGGGGTCTCCGCCGATTTGGCAGCGCAGTGTGGCATCGCTTCCACAAGGGGCAGCACAGGACGCGGATACCCTAGCACGCGCGGGGCTCCTCCGAAAATATATCCATGGTCAGGCTTCAACTTGTTTGGAAAAATATCTGTAAAGAAGAACACAGGCCCATGAACAAATCTTGTGGTACACCCATACATCATATTGGTCAGTTCTTTACTAGCTTTACTATTTGTTTTCTTAACTACTTTTTTTCAGCTTGGCTTTGGTATGGTATTTTATTTGTACAGGAACAGTGCAGAACAAAATATTAACCAAGACAAAAGTCATAGGAAAGAAGCTGGTGTCAGGTTATAGCTTGAATGCTAATTTACACCGGTAGTTCCTGAGCAGGTTGGTGAAAATATTGGTATTTCACATCTTACAGCCATACTTATATTTTCGGTTATTGTCTCCAATTAAGAAGAAACATGTACTGGATTAGGCATTAGTTCCTGCATATTGGTTCAGGGTTATTCTTTATAAATTAACTGTTACCCATAACTATATAACGGTCCTTGGGTAGAACATCTCATGAATTTGAACTTGTATACATTGCTAATACAAAAAAAAAAAGCTCTTTTTGTGATAAATTATTGTCATTTTATGAGGAAAATATGTACTTTCAGTTTCTGCTTTGGTTTAATTTACATATGCATTAAACCTTTTTAGTATCCTTTGCATGTGTAGTTTATATTTATGTTCAACCCTGATTTCTGAACATACAAATTGCCATTGTTACCAGTAGAAGCCACCGAGACTAGAGCAAAGCTATAAACAATAATGTCCAGCTATTACCAAGACACTTAAAATTAAGGGAAAGATGGCTCTGAACCGAGTCCACGAAGTCAGGTCAGGTTTATAACAAAAGAGGCAACTCATGACATCAGAAGGTGGAACCGAGCTATTTTAAATCCCAAAAGTAAGAGATTACAACATGTGAATGAAACAAAACACTATGTATTTTTCTGGGTATACTAAAAGGTTGACTAATAGATTGGCGCCAAACTGTTTCACGTGACTCAAATAGCTCTTGATGTAGCGGTTAGCACAGACTAGCATGTTGAGCTGCTTTTGGGCTAACCCTCTGGTCGTCTTCACAGCTGGTCCTGGACGTCACTGAAGGAGGTATTTTTAAGTCCACTGTACTAAAAATGACTGCCCCATGTGTCAGACTAGCTGCGAAATCTCCCACCTGAAGCAACTACCGTCACCAGTCAAACATGTGGAAGCGGGTTCATTGTTTTGGTTGTCAACGCCGAGTCACTGCTACTTGGAAAATCTGCTTTATTTCTTAGTAAATCTAATTTCTTTTTATTATATATACAGTATGTACGTGTTATTTATGATTAGACGCCATGTTGTCCTTTCCTTGCAACAGATATTGCAACATCATTGAAAGTAATGCTAGCTTTAATTACGCAACAAAAAGTAATCTCAAAAACATATTATATCACACATGCTCAGAGTCAAAAGGCATAAAAACTGTTCACATTTCGACCAAACATACTTAAAGAATTGTTTACCCTTCATGTTCATAATTCAAACTTAAAAGATACGTTTATATATGTAAATTACTTCACTTACACCATTGTGGATGTAGCTTTAAGATGTTTTCAGAAATTCTATAGCAGTAATCCAGCCTTACAGCCTTTTTGCATGTAATGAAGTAAAAGTAGTAAAGTACTATACTTAAGTACAGATTTGAGGTATCTGCTACATTTGAAGCTTTTTAGGACCTCAAAATATGCGCAAAATACTTTTACTTTTTACTCTTTAAGAACATTGTTAAACAGGTACTTTAATACTTTTACTTAACTAAACTGTTTTTTCATGTTTTACTTTTACTTGAGTATTTTTTTTCTCCGGTATCTGTACTTTTACTTAAGTAACAAAAATCAGTACTTTTTCCACCACAGCAGAGCATCATGTTGAGATAGAGCTTTGTTTTTTTTTTCTTTATCAATAAAGTACGGTGAACATTTTGAGTTGTAAACTAGAATATGACAGTGGGTAAAGCGCTCCAAATGACAGTGCCACATTATAATAACTACATGTTAATTAACCTTAATAAAGCATGAAGACTTAATTAAGTATTTGTCATTTTGAATTAAGAAAGATTCAAGTAAGGGGTTAGGGTTAGTTAGTTCAGTAGTAAACTAACCCTGAATCATTCTTTAAAAAACAAAAAAGTTCATCATGAAAGGTACAGTATGTAACTTTCTGGAGATGGCAAGTTACCTGAATGTTTCCATAGCAACAGAAATTTAGACCCATACCCCATTTAGAAACATTCTCCATGGAGATAGACACTTTTTATACCATACTGTGGAACATTCTAGCCAAAGTAGCAACATTTCTACAAAGAAAAGGCCAAATAAGAGTCAGGTTTGTGGAGATGCAAGCCCGCTCACAGTACAGACACGTTTTTTTGTCCAAAATTTTAAAAACATGCTCTTTTTTAAAGGTAAAAGGTTACATACTGTGGCTTTAAGGCTAATTTAAGTGTAGCTATTATACCGTGTTACCATCACACATCTAGAATACCACGTACCTTGATTTGCCTGACAGCTGGCTTCCCCTCTGGACCTGAACCTAACTTGACTTGAGTAATATTGAGGCTGGCAGTTACTCGAATGCAGACGTCTTTCCCAAAATACTCTCTTGACCCGTATCTGTCTGTTTAGCGATCGTCACAAAGCTCCCATCCACGTGCTTAATCTTGAACCTTTAACTTTTCGTTTCGCGAAATACGTAACTTGAACAAGCCCCTTATTTCTAAACAAAATTGAGAATACATCCATTGAAAAAAAACGAGAGTAGTGTAGTTCCTCGATTGACAGAGAGGTGTACAAATGGCTAGCGTCTTGATTCTGTCCCATTGTCTACAGCGAGAGAGTTGGAATGGTTTGAAGAAGGGGAGGCAAAGTAAGGGTTGGTGGGTATAAAATGCTTGACAGTTGCTCTTGCCCCAAGCCACCCTCCCCTCCTCTAAAAATAGCCCCGGCTTCCATGGCTGAGGCACTGATAAAGTTAGACTCTCCATTCAGGACTATGGAGGACTAAAGATAGGTCGTGAGGGAGAGAGGGTCTATGTTGGATAGCTTAAGCTTAAGAGATAGACTCAGTTAAACCTCTGCACAGAAAGAGCAGCAGCTGGGACCCCAATGGCGTGACTCATGGGGTTTCTATCCAACCGAAAATAAAACATGGTAATCCTCCAGCTAGGTACTCCTGACCGTGACACTAGCTTAAAGGAACTACGTAGCCTGTGCTGTGTGTGTGTCACTCCTCCTTCAGAGCACTATCACACAATCAGCATCCCAATAATGAAACTACGGCACATCACATCAGGTTTGTGAAGTTGTAGTGTAAAGTTTTCAATGTTTTTGTATATTAATGGACAATTGCTGTGAAAGAGCAGGCTAGTACTAGTAAGGAGGGTTTGAATAGCGACCGGGAGAGATCGCTAGATTACTCAAACATGCATGGATGACGTCTAAAACCTCTTCAGCCATGTTTTGATGAGAGAACAACATTATATGGTAGAAAGCGAATGCATGCCGTAATCAAAGCTAAAGGCGGTCCAATGGAACATTAGAGTGTGTGACCTTTTTTTTTGATGGCGACTTTTTTTTTGGGCCAGGCAGTGTATTTGGCATAATCCTCCAGAATTCACTCACTGAGCTGCAAAGGCTGCACTAGCACAAATTCAAGATTGGCTGCAGGTGCTGGGGTTTAGATAGAGACTATTCAGATCAGAGAGGTTTAAACCAACTGGATTCCAGCTTTAAAACACAAATCAGAGACTCGTGTAAGCCTCATTCTGCTTTCTGACTGGATAATTGCTTGAGAACCACACACACACAACACACAACCCACATATTTTTGTAATTATGAATAAATCAGCGTTACAGTTGTTATCAGTAAAAGCCATATTTGATTTGAACATGTTTACGTCATATTTGAGGAAACAGCTGATAGGAGGAATTGAAATCTTCCAAAATCTTACATATAGTTCCTTTAAGTGAACCAAATAAATATAAACTAAAATCCAGGACCTTTTTTACAGTTTTCTTTAATTAACCAACTCAGTTCACTACTTTATAGGCCTCACCAAGATTATTTTCCAATTTTACTGTCTGCTAACCTCTACGTACCACCTCGAACAGTCATGGATAGATGATCTAAACCATTACAAAAACATTACCTAAAAAAGATATTAACATGACTAGCCTCTTTCAGTGAGCGACGCAGTGGGACCATAGCTATGTGCTGCTATCACCAATGACGACAGCTAGCCTAGCGCCGTGTTAGCTGCCATGTGGCGCGAGTACTTCAGTGTAAGAGGGACTTTATCGTCTGAGAATGCACGAGCGTGTCACCACCGGATCCAGACCTGTGCTAGTCCATCCACGTCTATCTATGAGCACTGATAACGACTGAACTGAAACGCCTAGAGTAGCATAGCGTACCACAGAGCAAGTAAACAGCAGACGAAAAGGGAATATTAAAAGGTCTTCTATTTTTTCAGCTTTTTAAAAATCAACATTTGGGGATATTTTGTAAGTTTTAAAGGGGAAATATTATGTAAATTCAACTTTAAAGGGGCGGTATAATCATCTTTTTGGAGATTTCTACCATGTTATGACATTGTTTCCTCATCAAAAACATGCTTCAAGTGGTTTTATTTTTCATCCAAGCATGTCTAAGTAATCTAGCAATCTCTCCTGCCGAGCATTATTCGAACCCTCCTGACGGTTAGCAGTACGATTACTAGTACTAGCCTACGTCACCCTTGCTCCTTCACAGCGATTATCCAATTATATGAAAAAAAAAAAAAACATGATACAAAACAATACACTACAACTTGACAAACCTGTGCGATGTGCGGTAGTTTCATTAGCGGGATGATTGTATTGTGATAGCGCTCTGAAAGGTGAGTGACTTAGCATGGGGAGAAAAGAAAGGGGGGAGACTGAAACTAATTACGCAATTTCATGGAATTCAAAACAATAAAAGGTAAAACAGGGATCTAAATATGTGTTAGCATTTGTTGTTAGCAGTTAATACCCCATAGAAATGTAAATGCCTCCCCTTTACGGCGCTTTTAAACGATGATAGGCGGTGGTCAGACTTTGTTAGCTTACTCAAAGTTGTAGATTTATGATGATTCTTGCATGGTTAAAAAGCTGTAAAAAGTTTTATGCATCAAAGAGGGTCAAAGTAGTTCATTTTAGTCTGGATTTCTGAGCATACAATAAGCCGCATTTGTCAGCACAGGGAGCCAAAACCCGCTCTCTGCTAATGCACTGCAGAGCGAAGACGTTCAAATGAGGTTAACCGCATAGCTTCCAGTTCAGTGAAGTGAAGGCAATTTGCGTAGGATGGTGTAAGGAAGTTTAATTACCTGTCCACCAGAACCACACGCTTTGATCAGCCAAAACCAGACAGACAGCCAAAGAGATGCATGCTCCATTGTGTCAAAAACAAAAATGGCAGCTTATGTTAAAAAAGAAGGGGAAAGTAACACAAGTCAGAAACAGCATGGATTTCTGCAGAATCAACCAGCAACCTCAGGTAAAAAGGTGTACATTCTGTTTTGAGTCAAGTGAGAATTTTCCAGAGGAGATGTCTGCTGGATTTGAGAGATACGCGATACAAATTGGCGGCTGAGGTTGGACTGTTCCAAGTTTGGACAAAGGTTTGTCTCACTCTGGGGACTGGCTACTCAGGCAAGCAGTTCAAATGATGCTCACTACATAGCTTCAAACTGAGATTCCTCTTAGTGAAGGCAACTTGAATCTGGTGGTGTATGAAAGTTTAACATAGATTAGACGACCACCTCATGACATCACAAAGTGGAAACAAGTATTTTCCGCTCTGAAGAGGTAGATAAAAATATGTGTCATTTCTAATATAGACCTATATCATTTATATTGTTAGAAGCTCAAAAAGTCCATTAAGCACGTTATGGCAGCTATGCTAGTACATTCAGGGACACTAAGCTAGACATGAGCAAACTACGGTCCACAAATGGCCCTTTGGTTTTATTAATCCCGCCAACCGTGACCAAATTATATTAAAATAGGTAAGGGTAAACCTGTAATGCCAACGTTTCCCCAAAAGATGGTGCACTTTAGCTATGTCAACCTTTTTCGCATGTATTGCTCTTATTCTCTTATCAGCCCTTCTGCAAAAATTTGCTTAGCAAAGAAAAGAAAAGTGGATAGTGAGCACCGAATGTTTAATACGGAGTGGACAACAAAATATTTTTTTCACTGAAGTCCGATCAAAGGCTGTATGCTTAATATGCCAAAAAACTATCAGCCGTCACTTTGCTACGAAGAATGCCAACTATGCTAGCAAGCAGTCAACCCAGGAACGTGCAACTATGGCTCAGAGGTTGGCAGCCAATTTACAGATTTAATTAATGCGTTTGGAAAACAATTTGTACAATGAGCCTTGTACATTCATGCTTTGCTACATGTTACAGGCCAAATCTTTAATGTAATATAAACATATATATATATCCTGACCGGCCCCTCTGTCAAATTTTAGAACCACTGTGGCCTGTGTGTCAAAAAGTTTGCCCACCCCTGCACTAAGCTCTATGGTATGTACAGTTATTATAGGAGGTCACATTAAAGGTCAGTTATGGTAAACATGTTGGTCTGTAGCAATGGAGAAAGTGGACCAATTTACCCAAATATTTATAATTCTAAAATGGCTCCATCGATGTCAGTGATACAGAAAATTCCATCCAAAATGTCATATATTTTAATTTGTTAAATAATGTCTATTGTGTGGTGGTAGACAGTCTGCCACCTGCTTGTCTCCATGGAGATGTTATTGCTTATCTATCTCCATGGAGACAAGCAGGCGATGCCACAGGACCAAGCTACAGGTCAGATCTGTGGAGAGGTGACCCCATCCCACAATAATGCTGTTGTTCAAGGCATTTTTGGGGCAATAAAACACAAGAAATTGGAAAATGTGTACAGATTATGGATGTTATCTGGCCTCTTACTAGCTCAGGAAAGTCGTAGCGTCCGAGGGTGTAAAATAAACCATAGAAACGCATGAGCGTTTCACCTTTTAATAGCCCACACCATCGTAGGTCTGACAGACAGCATCTCCCCCAGGACAGGCAACAGGCAAGCCCCACAGAGTAACAAAAAACCCATTATATAGTATGGTCTAAACCACTAAGCCTCAGACACAGGTAACTTTAGCTGTAGGAAAATTACTACTATTGTTTCATTATTTACACTTATGTACATTCAGAGATTAATATTGCACAGTGTAATTTTAGCATTAGCAGTTCTTTTTAAAATCATTTCCTGTATGGTTATTTCACTAAAAATACATTTCCCAGCTAAACCTCCCCTCCCCGAGCAGCACTTGGTAGAGTCCAAATCAAGGCAACGTTCACCTGGCCTGTACTAATAAGGACACGCCTCCAACTCAGTACCACCAATCACCTCAAAGGGATGAAAAAAGGTATGAAACAGGGGAACCAACATGGCAACTTAATAATGATTAAACCATTGACTGTATATATAAATTGATGAAGCTAACCTGCTAGCCACTGTGTTCATCGATTCTGGCTCCAATTCACTTTATGTTAGAAAACTGTTGCCCCTTTTTCTGATTTCAGGCTTGTCATTTTGGTTCTAAAATGTTCGTATTAACCGTTCTAGATCCTGGTTTTTTTATTTCACTATTGTGTCCGTAATCAAGATATGAACATTAATAAAAGACAAATCAGGTGCATTCTTTCCCTCGGGTTGCTCCTGCGTGAGCAACAGGTTTGATTGACAGGGTTACTAAGCTCCTGTCCCCTGCAAAACCAGCAGTACTCCAGGACTAAACCAGGTCTAACTCAGGACTAAACCAGGTCTAACTCGGGACTAAACCAGGTCTAACTCAGGACTAAACCAGGTCTGACCCAGGACTAAACCAGGTCTAAATCAGGACCAAACCAGGACTAAACCAGGTCTAATCCAGGACCAAACCAGGTCTAACTCAGGACTAAATCAGGTCTAAATCAGGACCAAACGAGGCCTAAACCAGGTCTAATCCAGGACTAAACCAGGAACCTTCAACAACTTTGCTCCAGATTGGCTCTTTGATTGCTATGATACTAGTGGTCGAAATTCCAAATATGGAATTCCGACTCAGCCCTGCTATAAACGCTAGATCGATGAGCTTCATTTGACTGGAGTCGAACGTGCTGGGGGACATCTCACTCGCTTAGTCGACTTCTTTATACAGTCTATGGATTAAATGGAAGATGCATCTAATGCGGTTGTAATAATGATGTGCGTCAAAGGAAATATTTACATAAATGAAAATGGAGGTACAAGTTTAATGCCGTACTGCGGACCATTACAGGCAAAGATCACCCACCTCTGATGACTCGACTGTGTTGGAAGCCACGTGTCTGTGAGTTCCTCTTGTGTGCTCTCATCCGCAGCTGTTCAGGAGGCATCAGATTAGATTTCACTATTCACAAAGACCCCAGGCTACTTCACAGAACCTGCGTAAAAAACAGCGCTATTGTTAGACGGCACTTTGATATACTGGGGGAGGTCTGACTGTGTCATTGAGCAAGACAATAGGCGTTTCAAATGACTATTTAGATAGAATGCAGGGGTGTCAAAAACTCAAATTCACAGAGGGCCAAAATTAAAACCTGTGACTGAGTAAATATTTTTTGAAAAATTTCAACAACATCTGCATGTTTTTCAGAAGGGGTGGCTTAAATTTAAGTGAGGCAACAGGTAGCAGATGCTAATAAGCGTCAACAGAAGTGGTGGGGCCGGCGCCAACACATTTGCAAAGCATTTGTAGTATTAGAGGTGTTCTATACTGGCACAAAGGGCGGCGGGCCAGCTCCAATACATATGATATGATATGATATGATCTCGCGAGCCAAATATATCTACATTGAGGGCCAAATTTATTTACATCAAGGACCAAATTTGGCCCGCAGGCCTGAGTTTGACATGTCTGATATAATGAGAGGCATTTTGAGTACATATATAGGCTCAATCTATTCCACAGCATAATTGTGTATATTTATGGGAATATTTAATGCTGACTGGCAATTTTGCATTTCAGCCTCTTTTATTATTAGTTTTTTTTTTTAATTAAAGTTGTAAACACATGTCTAGCCTAGCATAGTAGACGTAATTAACAACAACAAAAAACCAACAGGAGACAGGAGATTTCAAGCGATCACAAAGTGAGCGCTGAGCTTTCACATACAGTGAAATGCAGGAGACTTTGTATTATTCCCCGATGTTTAGTAAAAGAAAAATGCAGAGGGAGGAATAAAAAAGTATCCTGTATCCTGGCAATGTGCAGATCACACGGATGGTTCAGTAATCACGCGTTTACGTCGCCCTATATCGAAGCTCCAAATGAGTTTGACGGTATTTTACTGCCCTCTAGTGAACACTATAGGAATTACATTAAGAGACAGGACTTAACTCCCAAGTTTCTTCCTGCCAGGAACTGGGAATTAATACGTTGTTTTTGCCGAATATAGCATTTTCAAAAAGATAAATGGTAACATGGTGATTTAAATATGTTACGTGTTAGTACTTAGTATCCCATAGAACAGAGGTGTCCAAACTTTTTTCACCGAGGGCCACATACTGAAACATATTTGAAGTGGAGGGCCATAGGGAGTGAAATGATGCATTTAACACAGGTTTAACAGAGACACTGTACCGTTAATAAGACTTGGAAGATTATTTTTAGCTCTGTGTCATAATTACAGGTTATAGAGGTAGAAACTCTTCAGTTTGTAGTAAAAATACTTCCTGATCAATTAGGCCAGTTCAGAGGGAGGCATGAGGGCCAACAAAAATTGGTCTGAGGGCCGCATTTGGCCCCTGGGCCGTAGGTTTTACCTTTTTAAAGCAGCGGTAGTAGTGTAGCAGTAGTAGCAGCAGTAGTAGTAGTTTTAATTTAGTTGTTGTTGTAGTTGTGGTAGTTTGAGTAGTTGTAGTAGTACTAATAGTAATTCCTTACACTTGTAACTTGTACTCGATGGTGCTAAGCTCCTGTGGCATCCACCAGTCACTCACACACTTGTAAAGTTAGCTGTAGTAGTAGGTATTGTGTATTGTGTATTAATGACTAAAATCATGTACTCCAGAGACTCCAGTGTCCATCATCCAGCCTCTGTCAGACACTCGTGTGGAGGAGGACTCTCAGGTCACTTTAGAGTGTGAATTCTCCAGACAACTGCTGGAAGTCAAGTGGTACAAGGTAAGTCACTGTTTTTATTTACACCTTAGTCCAGATTCATTCATGTTTTGAGTCAGTTTGCAATATATAAATAAATAAATACAAAAAACATGAAGTATTATTACACTGGGAAATAAAATGTAGATTGTTTTCTCGTATTTTCCTTGTATTGTGTCAGAATGGGAAAGGAGCTGAAGCCCGGGAAGAACACTCGGATCTACTCCATGGGGCGGAAGCGTTTCTGTCAGATCCTGCAGTGCTCCAAGGCCGACTCTGGTGTTTACAAGTGTGACACAGGAGAGCTCAACACACTCTGTACGCTCGAGGTCTATGGTAAGTCCGCCACAATGTCCCTGTGTGTCAGATGCCCTCCCTGTGTCTCCATGGAGTCTTATTCTGTGTAAAAGCTGATATCCTTGTACTTTAGACCTCTACAAACATGTTCTGAAATGCATTTTAAACAGTTTGGAGTCGTCCAAGTTTATCCCTCACTTACCTTATGCATTCAGAGCATCTTAATTACTCACCAAGATGAGTTTATAAGCACTTTTCACAACTTTTCACAACTTTCAGAGAGTTTTTTTCCATCACAGTAATGCTTACAACAACTAGCATGCTCACAGAGCACCAGTATTTTCCTGCTTCGTGGATGATAAAAAGGATAAGTGCTTTATACTGTAATTAGATGTAAAGTGCATAGCGGTGTACTCTTGACCCCAAGAAATACAACATCTGTACTGGGGCAAAACATTTAACTTTAATAATGAAAAAAAAAACTCACTGTGAACTCAATCTTGATTTTAAAATACAAATCTGCTACAATTTCTGCCAGAAAAAAATGTATTACAGTATTACCTTTTTAAGTTTTTGAAGCTAAAACAGCAAAGATTTGTGGAACTAGTGAAATGGCTCCATCTAGTGGCAGAAAAAGTACACTGCGGTCAGAACTGAACAGTAAAAGCAGGTTCCATCTCGCATATATATTTTTATTTTTCAAAAACATGCACTATGTAACTTTTCTGGTGGAGAGTGCCCTACCTGCTTGTCTCCAGGAGATGTCATTTCTCTGCCGGGAATATTTCTGCAGTACGGCATTAAAACTTATCTATACAGTACTGCATTTATTAAGCTATAAATGTTTGTATTGCTCAAAAATTTGTTACCTTGCATTATTTCTGTGAGTGGGATCGCCTCTTCACAGAGCTGACCTGTAACTTTGTCTAGTGGCATCATGAACATAGATAAGTTTTAATGCCATAGTGTGGAACATTGTAGGAAAATAATAAGTAATATCTCCACACTCACAGTACAGTACACCTTTATCAAGGAAAACTCAAAAAAAAAAAATTTCATCATTAGTCATTGTAATCTACTTTCTTAAGCAATATATCAAGCCTAGTGTAATGTTGAATACAAAAATAGGTAGATAGGTAGCTTCACGTGACTTCACAACCATGGACTGTTTATATAAAATGGATATAGCTAACCTGCTGGCCGCTGCGTTCCAGATAGGAAGTGATTAAGGGCGCGCTTCAGGCATCACCGACTCTGGCTCTAATTAACTTACATTGTTCGTACTACCCCGCCCTATTTGATCCTGGCATTTTAATTTGCTATTGTTTCCGTAACTCAAGGACACATTAATAACAGACAAATCAGCTGCCTTCTGTCCCTGAGATCTCTCCCCGCTAGCGTTAGCAACAGGTTTTATTGACAGCGTAGCTAAGCACCTGCTCCCTGCCAAACCAGCGATGTGGGTGGGAAGGGGCGTTACCTTCAACAGCTTCACTCCTGATTGGCTCTTTGGTTGCTATGATACTCATGGTTGGAATTCCTAATATAGAACTCAGCTCCAAATTAGCCCCTATAACCGTTAACCTCGATGAGCTTCATTTGAGCGGAGCTGAACGCTGTGGGTGACGTCACACTCACTTAAACCACTTCTTTATTCAGTCTGTGGTGGTAATACAGGAAGTGTTCCACTGTGTTTCTTTTTTAATGAGGTAACAATGTTCTAAGATGGTTTAAAGCTCAAAAGTGTCAATTTTGTGCAATGTGTAACCTTAAAACAATCCTAGCTGGTTCCAAAATGGTAGTAATGATGTGTAGGTAACATGGGTTAGCATGCTCAAAGCTAACAGCACAGAGCTCATTGTGGAGCACTTTGTTGATCCTAACGAAGTGAACGATCTGATTAGTTAGAGCAGGAGTACACGTTAATAGGCCTATTGATATTGATGCAGCTGATGTCGTCGACGCTCCCTGGTGGATGTGAAGCTCATTATTGACACTGAAGCTCTGAAGCTCTGTTAGACTTTATTTGAGCTTTATTTTAACACAATCTGACCAGAAAAAACAGAGTCTGCTGGAACTTTAATAGGTGAGCTGATTTGTGCTGTGTTAAACCGGTCTCTCACACATGAAATTACAGACAAAAGCTAGCTAACATTAGCCAACGAGTTTGGCTAGCTGCTCTCACTCTGTGTTTATTTAGGGTCATTTAGTATTACTTTTTGCAGTGTTAGATGGTTGTTTTGCCCTGAATGCCACTGTCATCAGCTGTAGTCACAAAGCAGTTTGAATAAGGTTAACTGCTCGCAACTTTACTGAAGCATTTATTCAAACTAAAAACACTTCCTGGAGAATAAAGATACCACTTTATGACATCAGCATGTGGAACAGATCGTTCTGACTGAATGTGAAGGATTTTTCCAATAAAAAACAAGAAGAAATACCAAAAATGGCCAATTAAGCATAAATTGTGTCCTTGCATTAATCCCTAAATGTGCTGGTTGCAGAGTATTTTTTTAACACTGCCTGATCCCTTTCACGTAATCTGTTATTGAAATCAAAATTACCTTAGCAACAAGCGGCTATGAATAAAACCGGTCTTACACAACCAATTGCATCATGGTAGTTGCGGTTCAGTGACAGTTTAGGCCACTTCTGTGAATCATGCTAACCGTACCCGGTTGCTACCGGACGTCATCTGTCCCGGAGTGACTGAGAGCTAAAAACAAAGCACTCACGCCATCACGCTAATGCTATGTAGCGCACAAAGGGCTTTAGCAGCAGATGTGGTCAGATATTACATACGATTGCATTAGGCTAGCACACACATATATTTGCCTCTGGATGTTTTTCGACAGATGTGGATGCCGTCACATGGCCCCGGTCGCCGCTAGCAACCATCTGCCTCACGCCCTGACCCCACTGAGCCGCCTTGCCCTCCACTGGCTCCTTAGCGCGCTCAACACTCCTCATGCTAACGCCGCGTGCGGTGCTAGCCCCGAGGTTAGACAACAAGCTGTCATTCATGATTAAGCCTTGGATTAAGATGTGACGGAATATGAAGTTATCGTTGCATATTGAGTTTAGGGGGCTATAGATTCACTGTGGAACTAATAATTAACAGATTTTTTTGCAAAATTAATCGTGTGCCTTGAAGTCCTTTTAACTGACAGAAGATCTTGAACTTCAGGTTTTATTTCATGTGGATAAGCCAGTAATTACAGAGATATTAAAGCCCTGTGTCTGATTTTTACTGGTTTAAAAACATGAAAACCAGAAATAGTTCATTTTAAACAGTTTGCAGTGGTTCAAAGTTATCCCTCACTTACCTCACTCAGACCATCTTAATTACTCACTGTGATGAGTTTATAAGTGCATTTTACAGCTCTCAGAGACCAGAACGGAGTTTTGCTGTCATGAAAAAAATACCAACTAGCATGTTAACACACACTTCCTGATTATTAGAAGCAGAAAGTACACAGCGGACTCATTTTGACTTATTTATACAATATATCTGTACTGAGACGAGGCACATTTTGCTCAAATACAAAATCAGATACAGGGTAACAAAGAGCCGTGTAGCTGTCAGCACCTCTGATGGACAGTGGCGCATCATGCTAGTGAAAACGGAAGTGATCGTTGTCAAAAATTTGGGGATGAAATTGGATAGCAGTCTAAAATTTGATAAACAAATAGATTCTGTAGTCAAGCAAGCTTCTTTCAGCTCCGTCTCCTGGCAAAGGTTAAACCCTTCTTGAGCTATGGTGACCTGGAGAAAGCTATCCATGCCTTTGTTAGCTCCCGCATAGACTACTGTAATGCTCTCTACATGGGGATTAATCAAGCTGGTTCACTGTTTGCAGCTCGTGCAAAATGCTGCAGCTCGCCTGCTCACAAAGAGTCGGAAACATGACCACATCACCCCTGTCCTGTCCATGCACTGGCTCCCTGTCCACTTCAGAATTCATTTTAAAAATGTTATGTTTGTTTTAATGCAGTCAATGGTCCCCCGGTCCCAGGGCAAACAGTCGGGTGATCGTTCTTTTGCAGTGGCCGGTCCAAAACTCTGGAACTCTTTACCCATTGAGTTACGTTCCATCACTGACCTGCCTTTGTTCAAAGCCAAACTTAAAACCTACCTATTTAGAACGTTTTTTTTAACACTTAGTGGCCCTGTGACACTTTATTTTAATGGTGTAATGTGCTTTGTTGATCTATTTGTATGATGTTTATTGCTTTTCATCTTATTTTTAATGTTGTACAGCACTTTGGTCGGCTTTGATTGTTGGAAGGTGCTATAGAAATAAAGTTTGATTGATTGACGTGGCAATATAGCATCTTGATAATAAGTTCTAAAGATTGCTCAAACATCTACAGATCACCCAACATACCAACTATAACAACTATAACATGGTTAAAAGTTCTGAAGAGTTGATTTTGCAGAATAGGTCTGCTTTAAACAAATAATCTTAGAATATGTTTGTAGGAAAAAAAAAGTGGGAGCAATGCTAGCTGGTAATATGCAGGAGATCACATGGGTTAGCGTGCTCAGAGCTAAACAGCACAGAGCTCATTGTGAAGCAGGTCTGTTGACTCTAATGAAGTGAACAATCTAATTAGCTCCTGGTTTTCTAAGGAGTGTGAGAGAACTGGAGTACACATTACAAAACAGGTAGGCCTATTGATATTGATGCATTCTTGGGAGTGTGAAGCTAAACTGTAGGCACTGCTCTGTCTGAAGCTCAGTTAGATTTTAATGTGAAGTTTTCTGACCATAAACTGAAGAAACTGACGAAATGGTAAAAAAATAGCTGTTAACTTGAAAACTACCACTTCATGACATCACAAGGTGGAACAGAGCATTTTGAACTTTGGAGATGTTACAGACTAATAATAAAGGATTACTCAAACATGTGTAAAAGAAACAAAACACACACTCTCTCATCGGGTATGTTTTGATGAGCAACAGCATTATTAACATAGCTTAAAGCTCACAAGAGTCCAATTTTGCATAATGTAGGACCTTTGAAGTCCTACACCTTCAACCGTTTCCAATTCAGCTCTCAAAAGGCAAATAACCAACGGACTATTCTTAGCCTCATTTACACTGCTCCTTTTCTTGCTTCTAACATCCAGATTGATAATTGTTCAAAAGCAGCGCGGCTTATATAATTCATCTACATCTACATCAGTGTGACTTTGCGCATCTCTGGTTAGCCGCGAGACATCCACTTACACAAGGGTTTTATTTAAGGCTCTCATCCCGATGCTGTATCCTCCGTTACTATAGCAACCCATAGAATGTGCGAGCGAGTGTCCTCCGAGTGAACCTGGCAACTATTTACTCAAGGCTCCATGCACCATTCACAAGATGAGACCGAAAGCACTTACTCTTGTGGTGCTTTTGAGTGGATCGTTTTCAGAGGTCATGTTTCCGTCAAAAAAATTTCATTCAAGAAGTTCAACAATCCGTAATAATGTAATAAATGGGTTCGTTCGTGTTCAAAAATGTTTAATCCAACATTTCAAATAGTACTAGGGTTGTCAAAAGTATCAAAAATCAGGTGCTAATTGATGCTAAAACTTGACACTCATCTGAGCGAGTATCGATACTAAAAAAGTCACATTCACAGGACGGAAATGAACCTTTCCTGAAGCTTTAGAATGATCTTGAGCTGTATCAGGACAAGTATAAGTACATAGACTAGTATACACCCATGGACTACTATGGAACCTACTTGGACACTGAGGGATTACACAGATATAAGGCCAAATGAGAATATATAAGAAAGTACTACTATTTAATGCTTAAGGGTCACATTCTATTGTCTAAAGAGTGTGTTTATCATCATGGTATCCAAAATGATATTGAGTATCAGGTTTTGTTCCTTTAGAGCTTTAAATTTTAGTAATCTACTTTCACCCAATCACATGCGAATGAAATACTTCTTTATGCGATATAGTAATTGAATTTTATTGTCCAATAATTAGGAAAGTACATGGTTTAGCATGGTAGTTGATGATAGTTTTAATGTTACAGGCCACAGTATAACTCCATTGTGGTCTTTGAAAGTTGTGAAATGTGCTTTGTGAATAATTAGGATGCTAAAAATGCATAAGGTAAGTAAGGAGTAACTTTTCGACCACTTCAAACTGTTTTAAATTAATTAGTTTTGTTTTTCATGTTTTTAAGGCAAACTGAACTGGATCTAAGTTCTTTCATGGTTCCCAAACTTTTCACTCTTAAGTACAACCTAAGAAAAGTATTTCATTTTCCAAAATACAACTAGATCTTAACTATCCACCACGACAGGACTATTGGAGGTCTGAACTAGGGCTAAACTAGGCCTAAAAATAGGACTACACCTTTGCTCAGTAGTTCTACACCAATAACTTGAAAATATAGATCCAAAATGTGGATAGAATAGACAAATGGGAGGAATTCAGGATTTATACTTAATTTGATCATTTGCACAGGAAACACGATGTTACACTTTGTGCCAGTTTCCATTTCTTGTGGATAGCCCCAGTAATTACAGTGATATTAACCACAAACCAGGAACTAAACATGTATTTTACCACAGAAGTTTTACATTTACTATTGGGCTGAACTCACAGTTGAAATTGCAAGTTATCCTCAGTGCTGATATTGGCAGAAATGCACAATTAGCTACTGAACAGAATATAAAGTGGTTTGAGCCTCATTAAAACATCAATACGCCTGCATTATTTATACTGGCCTTTACTGTTCCACACTCAGACTTTTATTAAAGTTTCATTAGATTAGCATTTTGGCATATTTTACTGTTCACACCACCCACATTTTAAGTACTCCACTATCTTTCAAAACTATAGTTCTTACTGCCAAACTATTACTAAACTATTTGTATTTTCAAAGTAAGTTGTTTCTAAATTCAGGAATTGGTGCTGACAGAATCAAGAATTAGATATAACCCAGACTAAAGCCAAGATGCCTAACGGATTTAATACTAAGTAAGATACTAATACTAAGTAAAACATGTTTAAAATCAGTGAACATAAAATATATATATGTTGTAATAGTCTACTTTAGTTAGCTACATACACTGCCCTGTGGAGTTCCCCAAAGATCAGTTGTAGGACCATTTTAGTTTGCCTTGTTGCACTTGTAAAGGTGGTGTGCCAGATGTCAAAACTGTGAAAAGAGGAAGTAAGTATTTAAATAACCACATTATGCATATTCTTAGTGCTTTATTCTCTTTAAAACATGCTTTTGGTCACCTTGGAATACATATCTTTATATTCTGAAATTGGCCACCTATGTCTCTATGAAGATGCTATTGCTTTGCCTAGAATGTTCTTAAACAATTATCTACCCGTGGAGACAACAGGTGTGTCCCCAAGGTACAGATCTGACTTGTAACTTGCCTAAGAGGCACTTTACCATGTTGTGGTGGTAGCGTATTTACAGTATTCTATATGTTTAGACCATAGCATCCATTCTTAAAGCTCCATTCCAGGTGAGCATTAACCATCACCGTGGAAACAGCGGATGGTGAAGTTAAATAGGGCACCTTTAAATAGTACTGATAGTGAAGTTTCCTCATTTCCCTGGTTGTATCCGCATATAGATATATGCTTGTTGAGAATACAATAAACCTCTCAATCTCCGCATTTTGGTTGGAAACTATGCAATTTGAATTTTGCCAGGGCTTTAAACAGCTCACATATTTTTAGACACATTCAGAAAAAAAAAAAATCAATATGTGAGACAACGTTAGGAGAGACTTGTCAAAAGTTTGAGGATATATTTGCCAGCGTCGGAGAGACATTTGTCAAAGTGACTGAAATTTCTAGCACTATGTATGGGTGTACTGTCCGAGTTTGCATGCGGGATGTCAAAGTTTATAGTCAAACCGTGAGACAAATATGGTACTATTGTGGCACAACATGTCACACGCTTCTCAGTCCTGAAATGTAAAGTAGTAGTCCAAGTAGTCCACACCATAGCTGTTCCAGTAGCTGAAAAGAAAGCGACTCGGATGGAATGTGTGAAATGTATTCAAAAAAAAGTGAAATGAATATGCTTTTACGATGATTAAGCGTGGAATTCCAAATAAATACCAGGTGATGAAGATTTCTATGCTAAAACTGAAAAAATGAATTGAAACGTGGGCAACCTTTTATGAATATAGTTTAATAGACCTGGATTTTCCCCCTGCTTTACATTATGCCTGTATTAGCCTACTTTTAAAATATTGTCATGACTACCTTTGAACGTTTCGCCTATTTCATCATTGAATTCACATTATGTTGTGTTCTATGAAATTTAAAGGTCACTACATGTAACCTTTCTTGGCGAGGTACACCGCCTTCTTGTCTCCGAGGAAATACTATGTTCCACAGGCTTAAATTAGCATTCATTTCATTGAGGGTACAATCCTGTGGACGGTGTAATTCTTGTGGAGCTGCGTACTTGGCCTCATGGAGGATATACACATGCAATACATTACTGTGGAACATCTAGCAAAGCATAACATCTCCATGGAGACATAAACAGATGGTGCACCCTCCAGTAAGAAAAAGTTACACAAGTTGTAGTTTTAAGATGGTATTAGGCTTTAATCAATTTTTGTTTTGTTTTTTAGCCTTTTTACAATGTTAGGACACATTGTGCTCTTATCAAAAAAATGAGGTTAAGGGGCATCATCATGTTTGAGTTAATATAGTGATTCTCTCCCCCACACCA
>JAIEZT010000478.1:0-48160 GCA_019594935.1 Periophthalmus modestus | reverse complement strand
GGGTAGTAAGCGAACACACTGTTTCTTACGATTTCTTTGTCCCCTCAATTGTATTTTCTTTATCTCATCAATTTGAAACATGCCTTGATATTATTTGGGAGCAAAATGTAGCGTGCTTTTATATACCCACGAAAATGTAAAAGTTTTGAATTTAATTAGGTCTTCAATTATGATTATGTTTTGACTTAAGAAACAGATGGTTTGTAGTGTTCCTGTACCCCATCGTTTATTAACTTAGTAAATCCGTATCCGCCCTTTTTTTTCTCTGGAGTAACTGGAATCTAACATTAACAAATTTTGTTTTTTATAAGAATTTCCCCATCACCTCTACACAGTAACTAAGATAAGGCAATATTAAATTTTCCAATACTGTAATACCTTTGTCTTTTTTTTCAATCCAGGCCGATTAGATTTCCTCATAAATGGCGATGGATTTGGGCTATCTTGTTTTTTTACAGCATTAACTGAGTCTTCCACAGAGTTTATGGTCAAGAATGACTCCAATGGAATTATGTTCAGGCCACAGGCACACTTCAATGATTTTTTCATTATTTATAGCTCCTTGCGTTCAGTGTCGATTTTTTTTGTTACCTATTAACCAGAAATTTAGTTTTTTTCAAATTTAACTACATTTTTCATTACAGTCCAACCATTCTTTGTAATTTAGTCCATTTTTCTCGGAGCCCTCTATCCGATCAGCTGTTTCAATCGTTTTCCCAGAGCACAGAATCGAGTATCGTCGCAAAGAGCACCAATTTAGTTTTTTGAGAGTGGAACACAGGGCATTTATGGTAGCAGGAAGAGAATTGGCCACAGGGATATAGAACCCTGAGGCACCCGCAAGTGATGTGCCTCAGAGTGAAGAGTACTCGCCCATCTGGACAACTGCATTCTTCTGTTTCGATAGATAAGATATGAGCCAATGCAGTGGGCAGCCCCACGAATTCCCAATTTTTTCATAGTTTATGTATGCCTGTAATTGCATAAATTTTTGTAATTTAGAACGTCTAAAGTTTATAATAAGAATATAACAAAAAAAAAAAAAGCCCACAAAAAAAAAAAAAAAAAAAAAAAAAAAAAAAAAAAAAAAAAAAAAAAAAAAAAAAAAAAAAAAAAAAAAAAAAAATACAATGATTGGCTAGATTTTTTGACGATAACCGATATTTTTTTTCCGGACACACCGATATATTGTGCCAGGCCCTAAAGCGGGCTAGAATTTTAGCTACAAGTTGTTTTGTCATCCACTAGATACTCATGTTTTGGGGGGGGGGGGGGGTGTTCCAGTGCATTGCCCATTGCAACCAACTCTGTGCTGATTTCCCACCCCAGTGACTGCTGGACATTTTGCAATGTGGTAAAATTGTGCTGTGGTTGTGTTTGCAGTGAGATAAACTCCCAGGACAACTTGGGCCGCACCCCTCTGCACCTGGCCTGTGAGCGGGAGGATGTGGGCTGTTGGTTGCGAGAGCTGCTGGAGGAAGAGCCAGGCCCGCACAGACATCAAAGAAACCAGAGCGGAGACACACAGCCATGCATTATGCAGCCAAACTGGACTCACCAGCTGTCAATCCAGGTACTACACATACCATACACACAAACACCTCCTCTATGTGCTTTTGGAACTTGAACTAAAAACATGTATATTTTAAATTACTGTAGAACCTACACCACCACCTCAGCTCTACACCCATGACTTGCTTGCAGAGTTACGTTAGTATGCCATACTTTACTTAACCCTTACTAACAGTAACCTTACTTGAGTAAAAGTTTTGGTTTCCTCTTCCCTCTTTCCCCATTTTTGTTTTTCAATTACATTAACGTCAAATAAAATACCAGATTTTTATGGTCAGCTGTTCATTGCTCTTGCTTGAGAGTAGCTTGCCCAAATACTTTTACTTTTGAAGTAACAGTTTCGACTCTTGAGAGAATTTGAATTTTTTTTGGCTGCTCTAACCCACATGTAAGTCTCAAAGCCCGCCAGGATATTTTGCCTGACCTTAAGCCCAGATTTGCCTTCCCATTTTCAGTGTCAGTGCGACTCTGAGCTGCTCTTTCATATTGTAACCACAAAACGTCACCATGGCAACAGCCAATAAAACATAGCCTCAGGCGCAGGTGGAGTGACAGACACTAAGAGGCGCAAATTACAAACTTGGGAAATGGCAAAAATAAGATCGTTTAAAGACCACTGGTTATTCCTCACCTGTCATAAAAAATTGTAAAGTTAAAACTGCAACATTCTCATTTTTATTTTATATAATAACACATACTCCTCAAAATGACAACTTATTAATCATTTTGAAGGATTCTTTTAAAAGAAAAAAAGGCAAGAGTATATCTTCATATTTGTCTGTTCGGCTGCTGCAGATTATCGATAGTAACTCTACTTCTTGTGTAATTTATACCACCAGCCTTCTGTGCATTAAAAAGTCATTTATCTACGCCACTACAACGCCACATTTATCAAATAGTAAGAACAGTTTTACATCTAAAATAACTAGAAGAACAATGTTCTGATCTGTTGACACTTCCCACTGCCATAGTCCCGCTGCAGTCTTTGCACTTGGAGATTGTTAATCTCATCCAATTTTCCTCGTGTCTGTGGTCTGCACTTTTTTGTCTCATGTTAAAAAAACACC
Source organism: Periophthalmus modestus (assembly GCA_019594935.1). Lineage (NCBI taxonomy): Eukaryota > Metazoa > Chordata > Actinopteri > Gobiiformes > Gobiidae > Periophthalmus > Periophthalmus modestus. The sequence continues at coordinate 45,521 of JAIEZT010000478.1, read as the reverse complement.
TTTAAGACTGAAAAGTCCCCCATAGTTTCTAGCGTGCTTAAGATATGCTGTTGTCCTCTCTCAGTGCTGTGCTCTCAGCTGTGCCCGGGGTGAATGAGCTCAATTCTAATGGAGAGTCTCCACTCCATGTGGCCTGTCGCCTGGGCAGAATCCAGGCTGTCAGGGGCCTGCTAGAGGGAGGATCCAAGTTGGTGATGTCATCGGAGGCACCGGCATAACCCCTATCCACACCGCCATGAATACAGCGAGAAAGAGTATGTTTTCAGCAAATCCTCATCCCACTACATGTGAGCATTCAGTGTGTTCTTTAAAGTGGGGGACTAAACGCTAAATCAACTTTTTTTTTTTGCAAAATATAACTGTGTACATGCTATTTTAGAACATTGGCTGTTTTAAAAAGATCATAGAATATCTTGTGTGTCTTGTGTATGGTAGGTTGTGTGGTGGAGATCCTGAAAGCAGACGGTGGACAGCTCAGGCAGAGGACTCCCATTTATGGCGGCAACCCCTCTGCACTGGTCCAAGAACGCAGAGGTGTAACTAACTTATTTGTAACTCTTTCTATGACTGTAAAATGATCTACATATGACTTGATAATACTGTACCAAATATGTTGCAGTTTAATACAGGGTTTACAAGTACAAGCATATACCGTATTTTCTAGACTACCAGCCTCTACTTTTTTCTACCACTTTAAACCGCTGCTGCTTATGGTGCAGTTCGGCTTATTCATTTTTTTTTTTCCCATAAGATATACAGTGGGGGGCCCTCATTTATCACTTTCCAAAATAACCCGCGGTAAATGAAAAAGTAGAAAGCATTTTGTTTGTTTTTTATATACAGTTATTCTATAAATGTTTTGCGGCTGCAGGTGTATTTTCTCAGTTCCTCTGTCCCCCGCCCTCTTCGGTCCTGGTGCTGCTCCGCTGTAATGTCTCGTAATGTTCTTTTTCCCTGCGGTCACTGATCCACTAACTAAATCAGACTCCATCCGCATGATTACAGCCCTTTTTGCTCCTTGTTAAAACTTATAATTCTGCTGTCTTCCTTAGGTTATTTTCCTCCTTCTTTATGTTGTTTTACATGTAAAAGTCTCTTGTGGACGTGCGTCTTGGCCGCGCTGCGTTTTGTGGTGGCATTTTCAAGCGTCAGAGACGCAGCAGAGCTGATCACCTCCACTGATGAGTTGTATGCAGCGTTCACAAAGACACGGTAAGGGGAACTAAACATCCAAAGGCACTCGCAGACCGCAACGGACGCTTCTGGACGCGCGTCCAGAGCATCCACAACGCGCGTCAGAGGCGTTTGTCCTCAAATACAAAGGTGTCCATCGCGATCTTGGACGTGTTTCAGAGTCATGCTGCAGCATTGAACATTTTTGGTAAATTTGGCTTAACTTAGGCCCATGTCCTCAATTCACCAAAAATCACCAATGTGCCCTTAAATGCACCGTTCGAACGGCACATTTAAGTCGGGCAGGTACTTCGACCCGCACTTCTAACGATGCATTTGGCACAAATTTGGACACGCCGTATTCTGTCCTGTACAGGAGACACGGACCCTCCTTTAGCCAGTCAGGACGCAAACACTGCCTGCATACATAGTAAAAAAAAAAAAAAGCATAAACTACCTAGTGTCCCTCGCAAATGAACGTTTTTGAGCAAATTTTTTCATATTACCACGTGGGATACCTGCCGATTAAAATCCGGTGCGGCTTGTACAATTTTTTTTTCTTTCTAAAATTAAAGCATGCTGCTTTTAATCAGGTGCGCTCTAGTCCGGAAAATACGGTCGTTTGTTGACCAAACTGTGTGTTACACTTTTGGTTTTAAAGTAGGAACATCCAGCTGACTATATAACTGTGCCTCTCGGTGTAGATGTGCCGTTCTGCTGCTGGAGAAATGGCAGCGCTTTGAACTACCTCAGTAAAAACTGGAGAGAGCCCACTGCACATTCTGACCCAAGAGAGGGCGCTTCGAGGCTTCCATGGTCCTGCTTACCCCCACGGGGCCAACCCAAACCTGAAGGGCCATAATGGAGACACAGCCCTGCACTTAGCCATGAAGGACACCCACCACCGTCTCTCTGCCTTGCTGAGCACAAAGAGGGATGGGTAAATGACAATCTGACATTTTTTCAGCAAAATGTAAATTTGAAATGTATGACGGCGTATAAAGGTCAGTTAAAAAAAAAGAAAATTTACAGGTGCTAGGAGAATAAAGTCGTAGGCGCATTTTGACATTAAAGACGTAATTTTACGAGGCTAAACTCCTAATTTGATGAGATAAAGTCATAATTTTATGAGAATATAGGCTCCTGTGCTGCGTGAATGAATAGACTAGTGCATTATGCGTTATGGAGAGTTTGGAGTATTTTTGCTCGGATATACTTTAACCTGGGTTTTACACATGATGAAATACTGTGTCTTTTAGCCAACATCACCACACTATCATCAGTCTAAGTACTTGAAGCGACACTGCAAATGTTTGAGTTTGTTTCCTCAGAGGAACAATAGGGATTTGGAATAAATTGCTACATTTGTGGAAAAGGAACTATCTGAAGTGGTTGACTGCAGGGGTGAATGTCCATGTTCCTTTAGAGTTTGAAAGATGTCCATTGAATGCATTGTTTACGCAGGACTCCGCACCCAGACTCTATTTGCTTGATTGGTGGTGCTGCATCTATGGATGAAGCTTTGATCTCTAGCAAATGCATCGGTGTGGTTTTGCTCAAGAAGACTGTTTGATGTTGCGGGCATGTGAATTTTCTGTACCTGGATCCGCCCGGAGTCTTTGCGGACACCCTCTAACGCAAGTCACTGTGTGGATACAGTAAAGTCCACATTTACTGTTGGATCGCTGTTGGTAACATATGCCTCCATCCACATAATGTGATGACTGAAGCATCAATACAGCCATTTATGCAAATGCCACACGGTTTTTCCGTTTATCATATGACTCCAAATGCACAGTGCGGTTTGGCCCTTACCCTGGTACTGTCTTTGCCGAAGACGCCGTCTTCTTCGCAACTCTACCCCATTTTGATCCAATATTTTCAGTAAATTTTTAACAGTTTCTTGAGAAACCAACAAATCCTCTCTGGATAGCTCTATTGTGTAACCACATTAGAGCCTGGGGGATATCGCACTAGTCTAACTCATTCACGCACAGGAGCTATATTCTCATAAAATCACGACTTAAATTCTCATAAAATTACGACTTTATTCTTGTAATTTACAACTTTATTCTCCTAGTACAATGATTTTTCTCATAAAATTACATCTTTAATGTCGAATGCTACGACTTTATTCTCAGCGCCTGTAGAATTTTTTTTTTTTTTTTTAAACTGACCCTTATACACCGTTGTAAGAAATTAGCTTTATCCCCTACCAAATGCAAATAGTCACAAACAATTTGAGGATGTTGTTCCAAAGATTATAGGTTGGCTGATATACAATTTTTCCCAGACATGGCCTGAAAAGTTAATCCAACAAGCATACTATTTTAATATACATATATACGAAGCAGGTGACTACCAGAATTTGATGGTTTTAGATTTTCCAGTTGCCTAGTTTATCTTCTAGCACAGAGGCACATGCTGCTGTTGTTGTCACGATACTAAAATTTCAAACGCAATCTCGATTCTAAGGAATAGACTCTATATCAATACCGATTCTGATACCATGATGATAATAAAAACTCTTTCTTTAGACAATAGAATGCCATTTCCAGCATTAAATGGTTAGTACTTTCTTTTATACTCCCATGTGGCCTTATATCTGTGTACTCCCTCAGTTGTCCAGATAGGTTTCATAGTGGGTCCATGGGTGTATACTAGTCTATGTAGTGTTATACTTCTGTGTTCTGATATAGCTCAAGATCATTCTAAAGCTATTGAGGAAAGGTCCATTTCTGTCCTGTGAATGAGACTTTTTTTTTTTAGTATTGATACCTGCACAAATGAGTATTTCAGTTTCAATACTACCTTTATCAATTACTATCTGATTTTCAATAGTTTTGACAACTCTACGTGCTGCCCATTGTTATGCTCTCTATTATTTGAGTTAAGTGGGAAGAATAACCATAATCAGTGATGCTACTTAGTAGGGCTGTAATATATATTGCAAAAAAAGAAATCTCAGCTGCAGCTGCAATGTTCACAATTATCAAAGTCCAAGGACTGCAACACGTTCTCTTCAAACCTTAACACTGTAAGGTCTAAACCTCTCCAAGCAATATTCTGAAATGCATCAGATTCTTGTAGTAGATTAGCTGATCATATTCGATACTCTCTCAAATGTCAATGCTAGGCATGTTTAAAATATGAAACCTTGTAATTTAGCTAAATTCTGCAAAAAGCAGAATTCAGTTCAATGTTGGTCAGAAAGAAATTGCAAATAGATATTTTTTCACGCAGGTTCAGCATTAATATATATCCCGCTGCCATTTTGATGGAGTTGAGGTGTCCACAAACCCCTTTCGTAGACTACATTTTGTGCTTTGAGGCAGATGGACCATATTGACCTGATCAAAGCTCTCATCGTGTTTGGGGCTGACGTGGAGATCCACAATGACCTTGGAGAGACACCTGGGCTCCTGGCTGCACGCTCCAGCAAAGGTGAGAGCTCAGAACCGGTTGCATCGCTGACTGCATGGAAACTAACCTCAGTGACTGACCTCACATCAGGGTGGGCATTTGTTTTGATGGTATGATAATTAATAATCTCCAGATGTGAGCTGTGAGTACCTAGCTGGTGGATTACTCTGCATGTTCTAGTTTGATGGGGGAAGCTGGGCACAGAGAGAACATGCAGACTCCACACAGAAACATGTCTTTATGTTGAGAAGCAGAGACTGAGCATTTCAAAGATATAAATCCATGAGATGGTCAAAAGCCCCAGGCTGGGCTGGGATTGTAGCCACTGCTGGGCTTTCTTAGTTAGAAAGAAAGTTGATTAACTGGAACATATCCATAGGACAACACTTTATCAACCCAATGATTAAAGGTGCTGTACCTGATTTTAAACTACTTCATTTTAAACATGGTTCAAGGTTATGCCTCACTCACCAGATGCATTCTGAGCATCTTAACTATTCACTGTGATGATTTTTATAAGCATTTTTCAAGATTCTCAGAGACAACTAGCATGCTAACGTGCATTTTCTTTATTAACGGACAGGTAAACCGCTTTATAATTAGATGCACACAGTACACAGTAGACATATTTTGACCATATTTGTACTTAGACAAGACAAAGTTTTGCTCAAATACATGGAAAAAATTGGGTACATGGCCTTTAATTATTTGAATGCTACTGTTTTTTTTTTTTTTACTGTTGGTTAAAGTAAACAACTTGTAAAAATATAAAGCTTTGGAAATTCAAAAACGTTTTAGATGCTGCTAAATTATCTTCATGAAATGTAATAATAATAAGTACATTATGAAACAATTCAGTACTGTATCTAAATTTCCAAGGAAAATAATATAATGATCTCAGCATTTGAATGCTTAACCTAAACCAATTTTCATACCTTAAAATTCAAGGTTATTATTTTAGATTGTTCCAGTGCAATGATAGTATTATGATCAATGACATGTGATTACAGTTCCAGCCCACTACATGTGAAAGGGGAATATCTCTGATGCAAAAGTGTAAGACTGTGTGCTAATGTTAGTCTGTGCTCTGCCTCTGCTCTGCTGCTTGTGCATGAGTAACAGGTGCCAACAGAAAGATCTTGCTGGACATGCTGTGTAGTGTGGGAGTGCAGCGCTGCCACCCCCCCACACACATACCCCACCCCCTGCAACTCCAGCCCCATCCCCCTCTCCTCCAAGCAGCCTCCTGGCATAGGTACAGTGTGCATGCATTCATCTTCGTCATATATTGCTATAACATGCTAAAAAGGTACAAAAATAATAAAGACATGTACATTAGCATAGACAACACAACTGAATACACGCCTGGTATGTAATGTAAGATATTAACAGTTATTAACAGTTATCAGATAACTATGATAAGGTACATATTTAATCATCTACAACTGGCTTGACAATACCCTGGCTTGGAGACGTAGCTGCACCCGTTGATAGGCCTCTCCCTGCAGCATGTTGTTGAAGCAACCCATTTGTGGAGTTGTTCCTCTAGCTGTGGCCATTTAGCTTTAAGCCCGCAATTAGCGTTTTTTGTTTTCTTCATTGAAATAATAATAACGTCTGCTCTTTCGCCAGTCCTTCAAGTGTCTGCAGAGCCACAGCCTGCATTTAACCTGCTCTGCATGTTAGCAGTAACATTTGCCACAGACATCAACAGCGGCAGTGTTCACATCTGCAGTCTTGTGGTATTGGACAATTTATTTTGATCTACTTGCCGATACCTGAAAAATTTGCGATATCTCAGCTTTTGCAAAATACCAGTAGTGGTATCATAAGAATCCTACTTTCTAACCGAGTTAAAATATTGTTTCCTCATCAAAAACATGCCTGAAGTTTTTAATATGTCATCCATGCATGACTGAGTAAGCTAGTGATCTCTCCTAGGCCCTAGCAGTACAATTCTGCCCAAGACTTTACTCATAAGCCTATGTCACCCATGGTCCCACAGGGAACATGGGTGATAAATCTTCAACAGGAAAGATCAAATGGTGACAGTCAATTAGACCTTTTATTTGTTCACTACAGTATTTCTTCCATAGTTACCAGTTGGATTTGACTTGGTTTGATTTGATTTGGGACTTGACCTTGTTTTTAAGGACTATTAAGGACGAGTGCAGTCGTGTTGCTAAACAGGGATGTCAAAACACATTTTCACCGAGGGCCACATCCACAAAATGACTGCTCTCAAAGGGCCAGATATAAAATAAATCTAACTACTTTTTTAACTTGTTACTTAACTGTTTCTGTATTTATTACTTCAAGTTACAAATATTGCATTTGCCTAGGTGTAATACATTTGGCTCTGTAACTGTGTATCCCTGGTAAAATGACATTTTAAGACCATCATACCTTTTGAATTTACCCTGTCGAGGGCCACATACAATGATGTGGAGGGCCACATTTGGCCCGCAGGCTTTGAGTTTGACACATGTGCTCTCGCTGGTCATACTACTGTAATAGTTCAAGATGATACGATTAGTATCTGGATTTTGATTCATTTTACAAACTTAAATACAATAACCACATGCTTTTGAATAGTATAATGGCATTTGTGTGGGCCTGAAAAACACTTCTGTGCATGAGATATGTCTGTCTGCTGGGTTTCAGGGTTTCTGCAGCAGACCGCTGGAGGAAGTCACAACTGTCGAGGAGACTCAGCCAAATCCAGCAAAAGAAGGTAAGGGACAGGCCATGAGTGAAAAGAGAGGAAGAACCTGCCCAGCCAGAACACACACACACAAAATTTTACAAGGACATGTGGGCCTGAAACCGCATCCTCTGTAGCTTATGGTAATATGTCAGTCGGTTGTTTCCATGGTAAACAGAGAAGTTAAAAGTCAGAAAATGATTTTGTTCTAATATTTGTTAAAATTAAGCAGAGTAACGTACAACTACTATCATTATTTTAATGTCTTTTATTTGTACAATACAGGGCAATACAAGCAGCCACATGACCTTTTGCAAAGTCATGTGGCTGCTTGTATTGCCCCTGTAAGTTAAACAGAGAGAGAAATGATAGCCGCGAAAGAGAGAAAAGATGATTGAAAGAATTACCAGACAAAAGTGCAAAGAAAAGGCTCCAAACTTTTTTGAAAAATACACTACTTGACTTACTTATGGTGATGTATAGGTGAAGATGGTAAATATTATTATATTCTATGATCTATTTTTGAAGTATTGTAGTGAATTGAGCTGAGCAATTTTCACGATGTTGAAGGTCTGAAACTTGAAAAATAAATGACACATGACCAAATGACACGTGAACGTCAGTATGGAGTGTGAAGTCCTTTTTATGAAGAAAACCAGAGTAGCTACATCCTATCTTCCCCATTTTAAATGGACATTATTGACAGGTGGATAAACCAGTCAGAGAAAACGCATGGTTTGTTTGGGTGAAACAAGCATGACTGCTCTCGAGTAAGGTGTTCATGTTATTGGTGTTCATGGTCACAAGTTTAAAAATCACTCCAGAATTAGAACCATGTAATCCTGTAAAATGTCTACCCTGTTGCTCATACTGTTATATTATATATTATATCATATTCAATAAAAATCAAACTTATCATAAATATAGTTAATTTAATTTAAGACTCATGGTTTAAATTTGGCACATACTGTAAATATTGCAAACTTCTTCTGTAGAGAAAATCCATTGCTTTTCATCAGCAGCTTGCACAGTTTTTTTTTTCACATACCGTATTTTCCGGACTATACATCGTGCTGGACTATAAGTCACATTTTTTTGGGAAATTTATTTTACAAAATCCGAGACCAAGAACAGACATTTATTTTAAAAGCATATTGTTATAATAATAACAATAAAAAATAGAGAACAACAGGCTGAATAGCAGTACAGCCTGCTAACGTAACACATAGACATGAACTGAATACGTGACTGGTATGTTTACGCAATATTAACAGTTAATCAGATATGCTACACTAACGTAACATATGCCGGGTGTTATCTACAAACACGAGAGACATGAGTTTTTTTTCACTGATTTTACTGTGGTCTTTACTTCTTCATCACAGTTCACGCCGTAGAAACGGCTAACACATGAAATATAGATTAGATTAGATTAGCCTTTATTGTCTCCCTTAGGAGAAATTTGTCTTGGGACAAGGGAACTCATGCCACCTATAAAAACACACACACACACACACACACACACACACACACACACACACACACACACACACACACACACACACACACACACACACACACACACACACACACACACACACACACACACACTTGATGATATTGCACTGTCTTCCCCTAATACTTCCTAGCATATTTGCACATTCCCTGAGACCAAAAAGTATAGAGGTGAGTATTGCACATTCCCTGGGGCCTAAAAGTGTAGAGGTATAACATGAGCTCTGGCTCATATTACATATACACACAAAACTGCATATGAACTCATGGAAAAAATACATACCACTTTGGCCTGCTAGTAACAAACCAGTGAACCAAAAACTTTATATTTTACTTTTCAGTTGTTTCTTAAATAGTGCTTTGTCGCATAAGACTTCGCATTAGCGTAAAAGGCTGAACCGAAAACAGGAAGTAGTTTTCAGACCTTAAACTAGACTTATGAAAAACAAAACATTTACAATATTGTTCCAAATGAAAAAAAATATCACCTTTATTGTCTTATAAATAAAGCGGAAATTAAATATGAAATGTGTAAAAGAAAAGAAATCAAGTAAATTTTCTTACAGGTATTACAAAGATACCAGCGCCATCTATCGGTCAAACAAGTGAACTGTAACATGTATAAACAACATAACACATACATAATACATAACATACATAACACATATTTATTCAGCTATATGAAGCATAGGCAATGAACTTAATAAGTGTCTGGTATGTTAGCGTAAGATTAACAGTTAATCAGTTAACTAAAGCATAAAAAACAAGCTAACAGGTTTACTCTCGATCTCACTCCAAATCACTAATTCCATTGAATTCTTCATCCTCGGTGTTACTTCTGAATGACTCCGTCTGCTCTGGAAGTAGATGAAATGCAGTTTCCACATGGCTGTCATACTGGTACACAAGCCTAGAGTGCCCTTGCGCAGTTGTCAGTGTGATAATAATGAAGATGTGAAATTATATAATTTAATAATTTCACATATAAGTCGTATCTGAGTACAAGTCGCACCCCTGGACAAACTATGAAAAAAGTGTGACATATAGTCTGGAAATACAGTACCTTTTTCTGTTTATTGGATCTAATAAAACATTTGTTTTGGCACCCCATGTGCATGTGTCCTTCAGGCTGGAGCGGCTGCTGTGTCTGGATGGGGGAGGGATCAAGGGCCTAGTTCTGATCCAGATGCTCATCGCATTAGAGAAGGAGACGGGGCGGCCTACCAGAGAGCTCTTTGACTGGGTGGCTGGTACCAGCACCGGGGGCATCCTGGCCCTGGCCATAATACATGGTAAATACTTATTCCTGTTTAGAGTTTCAAACATGGGTCTGTTTAGAATCAGAATCAGAAGAAGTTTTATTGCCATTGTCCGTGAGCAGAGCTCACAGACTAGGAACTTACTTCGGTGATTAAGTGCACATACAACAACACACAAGAAAACAAAAAAAAACAAAAAACACACTGAATAAATACAAATAAGGGCATGCAGGAGGTAGAAATATATACAATAGTGGGTGTCGGGGTGTAGGGGTGTCGAACTCAAAATTCACAGAGGGCCAAAATTAAAAACTGACTAAGTTGCGAGCCAAACTAAATATTTATTGAAAAATTTCAACAACATCTGTATGTTTTTCAGAAGGGGTGGATTAAACTTAAGTGAGGTGACAGGTAGCAGATGCTAATAAGTGGCAATAGTGGTGGTGGCTGGTGCCAACATATTTGTAAAGCATTCTGGGATTCATAGTATTAAAGGTGCATGTGCTATACTGGGCTAGCTCTAATACATATTTGATGAAATTTGGACCGATTTGGATTATTTTCTCAAATTATGCTATTTAAAGTTATATTTCATACCTCCTGAGGCAGTGCTTCAGATGATGATAATCATCTTAGCGAATGTGCAGGTTGAGAATCTAATGACAACATGTACCCATTCACTTTTTTTTTTCTCACTGTCTGACATGAAATCAGACTAAAGTTTTCCTGTTTTAGGTCAATTTTTATTTTGAATTTTTAAGTACTTGCTTCAAAGTCATAGGTTTACATACATTTCTTTAGCATTTGGTACCATTGCCTTTATGCTGTATGACTTGGGGCAAACGTTTTGGATGCCCTTCCACAAGCTTCTCACAATAATTCCTCCTAACAGAGCTGGTGTAACTGAGCCAAAATTCCTGCCAAGCTGCCTTGCTCGCACATGCCTTTTCAGGTCTGCCCATAAATTTTCAGTAGGGGCTTTGTAATGGCCATTCCAATTTTGTTATCCTTAAGCCACTTTCTAACCAGTTTGGGAGTATGCTCTGGCTCATTGTTCATTTTGAAGACCCATTTCCGCCCAAGCTTTAACTTCTAGGTAAATGTTTTGAGATGTTGAGTATTTCCACATAATGTTCTTTCCTCATGATGCCATCTGTTTTGTGAAGTGTACCAGTCCCCCCTGCAAACAAAACAAACCCACAGCATGATGCTACCACCCCCGTATTTCACAGTTGGGATGGTCTTTCTCAGGCTTGCAAGCTTCCCCCCTTTTCCTTCAAACATAATGATGCTCATTATGGCCAAACAGTAAATTTTTGGAGACATGTTCTGTGTTCTGACAAAACGATAAGGTCTTTGTCCCTGTGTGCATTGCAAACTAATCTGTTTTTTTATGTGTCTTTTGAAGTACAATGTTCCCTCATTTTTCGCGGGGGTTATGTTCCAAAAATAACTCGCAATAAACAGAATCCTTGAAGAAAACTTTACAATTATGTATGTATTTAAGGCTGTAAAAACCCTCACCACACACTTTATACACTTTTCTCAGACAGGCAGTAACATTTTCTCACATTTATTTCTTGTTTAAACACTCTCAAAGTTCAGATCTTTGTAGATTTGAACAATAAGCACAGTATTAAAGAAGGAATCCAAATGCTATACTGTACTGTAAATAAAAATGATAGCTTTTATAAATTTTAATAATCAACCTACGAGGTTGGACACATAAGAAAAAATTTATAGTGACTTATAGTAGGCATATTTTACAGTTCCTCTGACCCACCAAAGCTCGTTCATCTCTGTGACACAGAACCTGGCTCCGTCCTCAGCGTTATGATGGCTGGACATTCTCATGGTCTTTATACTTGCATATAATTGTTTGAACAGATGAATGTGACACCTTCAGATCTCTTCCTAATATCTTGACTGATTTCTTTTGACTTCCCATGATGTTACACAAAGAAGTGTGTTCCAGGTGTGTCTTCAAATACATCCAGCGGTGCTAGCATCTGCCTTTCTTACCAGGTTACTGTTTTTTTGTTCGACACTGGAAGCAGCTGAGCTGTTGGGACACCAGATGAGTGCTTCTCTTCTTGTTCACCTGGACAACTGTCTCTGTTTCTGCACCGTTTTGCCGTGCTTTTTGGCTGTTTTCTAGTAGTAGTTGTCTATAATCGAGTAGACAACAACATTTTTGCTCAGGAGGATTCAGGACAGTCCATGTTCTGTGCTGTTTTATAGGGAAGTCCATGGAGTAGTACCTGCGATGCCTTTACTTCCGCATGAAGGAGCAGGTCTTTAAGGCTCACGGCCATATGAGTCTGCACCCCTGGAGGACTTCCTCAAGAAAGAGTTTGGAGAAGATACTAAGATGACGGATGTCCAGTACCCTAGGTAACTGTCTGGGTTGTACATATAAACACACACTATATATTATATAATATAATATATATATATATATATATATATATATATATATAATGTGTGTGTGTGTGTATGTATATGTATGTGTATATATATGTATATATATATATATATGTGTGTATATATGTGTGTGTCTATATATATATACATATATATATGTATATATATACTATATATATATTAGTGTATGTATATATATATATAATTAGTATATATATAGTGTATATATATATATATATATATATATTATTAATATTATATTAGTATATATATATATATATATATATATATATATATATATATATATATATATATATATATATATATATATATATATATATATATATAATAGTGAAACAAGAGAGAACAAAAGAGAAACCTCAAGGAGAACCACACATAGTTTTCTTTTGAGAAAATTAATATTCTGGGTTTTTTTTTTATATTCTTTAAAACACAACTATTTGTACAGTTAGGTGCTTCTCTTGACCATGTCCATTCCCCCATTGCCAGGGTGATCGTGACCAGCGTGCTAGCAGACAGACATCCAGGAGAGCTGCACATGTTCCGAAACTATGACCCGCCTTCTCTGCCCAAAGAAGCCCCATACGCTACCACGGCCACCTTCAAGCCCCTGACAGTCCCACAGGGTAAGCCCAAACATCTGCCTCCTTCCAAACTCCTCACTACAGAAAATAACTCGAATGTTATAAGTTATGACAAGTTTAGATTAATCTAGTCTAGATTTTTAAAGGTTCACTATGGAACGTTTCTGTGACATGGGGTGGTCTCAATGGAGATGTGTGTGGGCTAATCAGCTCTGAAGTAACTTTGTAGTTTATGAAGTTTCAGACTTTTAGCTAAGTTTATCTGCATTTAACATTTTTTTTGTTTTAATGTGCTTTCTGGACTTAAAACAACAGCATTATGGATATTAGTTAGCACATAGCTGGTTAGCCTCCATGATGCCTTGAACTCTTAATATTTGAATTTTTTTAAATAAAAAAAAAAATTCCCTTCTGGAACCAGAGAGGATGACAAAGCACTGTTGAGCTTCATTCAATTATGGTGCTTGTTTTGGCAGTGGGGTGCTAACATGATTGTTCAGTTACAATTATGGCATTTCTGTTAATTTTATTTTAGTAAAAGTACCGTAATTTCACGGCTATAAGGCGCGGTTAAAAGTTGCGAACATCGCAGGAGCGATGGATGACAGACGGCGAACACGCCGCACCGGGCAAGTTACGCCACGATTTGTGAATGGATTGTGGATGCTTGGGCTAACGGTGCGACTTTTGTATGTGTTAAATGCAGAAAAAGCACAAAATAGCACCCGTAACTGAAGCTGCGCCTTATAATCCGGTTCGCCTTATAGCCATGAAATTACGGTAGTAGTTGAACCTGTCAAATGCACTGACTGATATGTTCTTCCCATTTTTATGAACCATCTCTGAGGCTTATTGCCATTCTGTGTAGAGCTTCCTTCTCTCTGGCGTGTCTGTTTTCCAGGATGGGAGGATGAGGATGTATTGATAATAGGATATACAGAGGAACCGCCCACAAAGCGTAGAAAGGTGGCCGAAAATGGTGTGTGAGTTTGCAAAAGGAAAGCTCCAAAAAGCTTATGTGAAATTGATGAAGTTTTCTATCACATCATAAAGATGTCTATAAAGTTCTTGCCTTCCTTACAAATGTTTACTTTCTGTATTATTCTAATATTAAAGTATGTTTTTTATTAATTTTATTGTCAATTAAACTTTGCCCACCTTCCTACTCCAAGAAGCACTGACAATTCTGGAAGCATTCATAATCATGCCTGATTTATTTAAACAATTGGTCACTATAAAGTCTAAGCTAAAAATCCGAGTATAAAGAGGAGGTATTACACTTCTGTGGGGACTAATTGTTAACATATATAAAACATTTTCTATTGTAACTGAGTCCCCTCTTCCCATGCATCGTTTGCTCTCGGTGCTAAGTCCCCTTTAGAGTGCTATCACAACACAATCGGTGTGCATCCTGCTAATGAAACTACCGCATATCACAACAGGTTTGTGAAGTTGTAGTGCATTATTTTGTATCATACTTTTGTATATTTATGTCACCCATGGACCCACAGCGGCGGGGACATGGGTGACATGGGTGCGTGGGAGAGATGACATGGATGGCTGGGAGATATTGCTTTACTACTCAAACATGCATGTATGACACATGAAATTTCTTCAGACATGTTTTTGATGAAGGGATGTTATAACATGGCAAACCGCTCCAAAAAGTTGATTTTGCATAATACCCCCTCTTTAAACCCATGATATTAAGTTGATTTTGCATAATACCCCCTCTTTAAACCCATGATATTATATTTCCTATCAAAATACCAATATAATTGTGGTCTATAATATGACTTTTGACTACCGCAATATAATTTGCATGTGCACTGCCACTTTTTTTCCATCTCGGACGCTTGAGAGATCAAACGAAGAGTGCAGCTAAATGCTAACAGAGAGCAGCATAAACACACATAAATTGTGCACTGGTTGACAAACAGTGCAGACAGATAACTTACAAAGCTAACTTTGATTATTATGCAGGGGTTTGTAGTGATGCTGACAGAGCAAAGGGTGAATGCTTTGATGATTTGAGTATAGAAAAAAAAAAAAAAAACACTTTTTATTTCTTTACTACATAATTTCATATATTTTGCTTCATATTTTTATGTATTCATTATGTATGTAAAATGTAGAAAGTGGTAAACAATGAAAAAGATTTGGAAATGGGAGGGTGTCTCCAAACTTTTGACTGGTACTGTGCTTATACTGTGCTGTATTGTAGTAGTAAGGGGAAAATTGTGTCTTGTTGTCATCAGAACAGCTGGTGTGGAGAGCAGCGCGCTCCAGTGGTGCCGCCCCCACGTACTTTCGACCAATGGGGCGCTTTCTAGACGGAGGGCTACTAGCCAATAACCCCACACTTGATGCCCTGGCTGAAATTCACCAGTACCATAAGTCCGTGAAGGCTTCTGTAAGTAAGCAAGTACTAGGGGTGCACAATATGTTGAAAAGATAAAATATCAGTATTACAATATTTGCTGTTTCAATTATCAGTATTGAAGAAAATGCATACATACACAAACTTTTTCATTTTACAGAGGTGTTCTGTTTTTGCAAAGTATAATGGACAAAATGGGCAGATTTTGTTCATGATTAACTTAATAAGTCCTTATTAGGTTCTACATTAGACTTGGGTTGGTCATTGTTAGTTTTTATTTTGCCCATGTTTAACTAGTAAATACAGGCATGTGCATTAAAAAAGAACTTGTATGCCAAAAAGTATATTAAAATATTGCAAGAATATTGTTACCGCAATGTTAAACATAGTTATTGAATATCCATCTAAAATGCCAAGATAATTTATGTGTAAGGCAGTTTAAAACTTAATTTAACAAAATAAAAGTGTTGCCATCTATTTTTATTTGTCTAATCATAACTATTGTGCAATTTAGACATGTTTTGGACCTTAACATTATGGTTGCTAGGTAACAGTGACAGAATTACCTCTACATATGGCACTTCTGCTCCCCATTTCCAAGCAAAATGTTAAATTATAAACTTTGGCAAAATTTTAAAAATAGAAAAAAAAGTTACAGTGGTCCTTTGTTTATCGTGGGGGTTGCCTTCTAAAAATAACTCCCAATAGGCGAAATCTGCGAAGTAGTCAACTTTATTTTTTACAATTATCATATGTTTTAAAGCTGTAAAACCCCTCACCACACACTTAATACACTTTTCTCAGACAGGCGTTAACATTTTCTCACATTTCTTTCTTGTTTAACCACTCTCAAAGTTCATCCATATTAAAAACTTTTTCAGGCTTATATCCCCCTTCTCGATGATCGCTTTAAATGTGTTGTTCACGTATGCCTCTGCTCCAGTGGTATCCGCAGAGGCGCCCCCTCCGTGCACAGAAACACTTTTGAGTCCAAAGCATTTCTGAAATTTGTCAAACCAGCCCTTGGTGGCATTAAGTGGGCTTGAAAAGTACTACTCGATGGCCTGGGCTCTGCATCATCCTGCTCCTCGATGTCATGAATGTCATCGATGTTAGCAAAGGTTTCAGCACTTCAGAGTCACACTGCTAGTGATCAAACATTTATGTAAATTTGTCAAGCTGAACACATTTTGCACTGTACAGGAGACACGGCACGGAGGAGATTGATGGACAATGGTCTACAGTCCCTTAGCCAATCGGCACACAGAATAAAATATGCGTTCATACTCTCTAAAAAAGCATGTAAAATTGCACCCAAAAAAATCCGCGAAACAGCAATACCGTGAAAGGTAAACCACGATATAGCGAGGGACAACTGTATAGGCAATTATAGCATTTATAGTAAAATCTTACATATAAATGTTTTAGTAATGGATTTAGATAGTTTAGATCTGATCAGTTGACTTTATTAGTACCTGTTGGTTGATTTTTTTATTTTTTATGGATATTACCACCTCTTTAACTAAATCTATGTGATTGGAAACACTTGTGTAAACCACCTTATAGCAGTTTTTATGTGTTGAATTTTTAGGGCCAGAGTGTGGAGGTGAGGAAGGTAGGCCTGGTGGTCTCCCTTGGCACAGGTAAGATTTTACTTTCCATTTATGAGAAAGCTATAACATAGTTTGGGAATGTATAGCCTGCAAAGAATACTTGCACACAACATACTGATAAACCAACACAGACTTGATAATGCACACTGGAAGTGTATTGTCTTGTATCCTGCTTAGTGCTCTTGTGTATTTATGAAAAACAGCCATGTGGGAGCAGATTGTACTGCTTATCATAAGGAGGGTTCAAAGGCCCAGAGACAAAGCTCCAAAAAATAAATTTTGCATAATACCTCGTCTTGTCAGGTTGCAGATTTGTGGACCTGGTTTATAGTTAATATTGCTGTAAATACTGAGCTGAAATGAAACTGTCACAAAGTTCAACGTCTTCTGTATCAGTATAAATAAAAGTGAAATTACTTTTTCACAACAGCTTCAAAAAGTGGTGTCATTATTCATCCCCAAAGATGTGAATGTTGTCAGCTAAAAGGACTTTATGCCATGAGATTAATATGACAGGTTTGTGGAGCCAATCCTACAAATAATAATGAGGTTCAACATTTGTGGATCATAAGTTTGCAGGTTTGCCCTCTCCGGGTGGGTGGTGAGCCCTTGCCTCAAGTGGAGGAGTTCAAGTATCTCGGGGTCTTGTTCACGAGTGAGGGAAGGATGGAACGCGAGATTGACAGGCGGATCGGTGCAGCGTCTGCAATGATGCGGTCTCTGTATCGGTCCGTTGTGGTAAAGAAGGAGCTGAGTCGAAAGGCAAAGCTCTCGATTTACCGGTCAATCTACGTCCCTACCCTCACCTATGGTCAGGAGCTCTGGGTCATGACCGAAAGGACAAGATCGCGGATACAAGCGGCCGAAATTAGTTTCCTCCGCAGAGTGGCTGGGCGCACCCTTAGAGACAGGGTGAGGAGCTCAGTCACACGGGAGGAGCTCAGAGTAGAGCCGCTGCTCCTTCACGTCGAGAGGAACCAGCTGAGGTGGCTCGGGCATCTGCTTAGGATGCCTCCTGGACGCCTCCCTAGGGAGGTGTTCTGGGCATGTCCCACCGGGAGGAGGCCCCGGGGAAGACCCAGGACACGCTGGAGGGACTATGTCTCTCGGCTGGCCTGGGAACGCCTTGGGGTCCCACCAGAGGAGCTGGAGGACGTGTCTGGGGTGAGGGAAGTCTGGGAGTCCCTGCTTAGACTGCTGCCCCCGCGACCCGGCCCCGGATAAGCGGAAGAAAATGGATGGATGGATGGAAGTTTGCAGATTTCTTTCAAAAAAACAGTGAATCTGCCATACACATATATAGGCCTTTGACCATCTTAGATTATGACAGAATTTTTTTAACTAAGAGCAGTTTAGAATGTGTTGATTTACTTCTAAAATGTAATTGTTCCGTAATTGACACCATGATGCAATATATTTCTTGTATGGGGCTGTGTGTAACAGGTAAGCCTCCTCAAGTGATGGTGAGCTCCGTGGACGTCTTCAGACCCTCCAACCCTCTGGAACTGGCGAAGAGCATTGTTGGAGCCAAGGAGCTGGGCAAGATGTTGGTGGACTGTGTGAGTACTAGTGCGCCCTGCTGCATGTCCAGAGTGCTGAGGACTTAAGAGCGGGCTGATGATGCTTGTGTTTTCAGTGCACAGATTCAGACGGCTGTGCTGTGGACAGGGCCAGAGCCTGGTGTGAGATGACTGACACACTCTACCACAGGTCTGTAAGATCACAGGCTTAATCACAATGATGCACACACAATGATGCTTTTATATACTAATTCTAATTCTAATTCCAATGAAGTTGGGACACTGAGTAAAACTTAAAAAATAAATAAATACAGAAAACGATGATTTGCAAATCCTTTTCAACCTATATTGAACTGATAAGACTGCAAAGACCTGATATTTAATGTTTAAACTGATAAACTTTGTTTTTATGCAAATATTGACTAATTTTCAATTTGATATCTGTAACACCCAATAAAGCTGGGACAGGGGCAAAAAAACAATGGGAAAGTTGAGGAATGCTTAAAATACACCTGTCTGGAACATTCCACAGGTGAACAGGTTAATTGGAAAGAGGCGAGTGTCGTGATTGGGTATAAAAGGAGTATCCCCGAAGGGCTCAGTCATTCACAAGCAAGGATGAGGCGAGGTTCTCCATTTTTTGAACAAAATGTTAGAATCTATCTTATCTATCTATTAATCTTTATACAGTCTATGTTCAAAACTGACACTTGCTAATAAGTACTAATAATCAGAAAACCAGTTCAAACTTGTAATGCGTGCTTTAACGTTTTCCCCACTGTTGTCCTCTGGTCATTGGCAGGCTGAGTCCACAGCTGTCCCAGGAGGTGATGCTGGATGAGGTGGGGGACGGGGTGCTGGTGGACATGTTGTGGGACACTCAAATGTACCTGTACGAGAAGCGGGATGTCCTGCAGGCACTGGCCCTGGACCTGCTGGACCACTGACCACACCACTGACCAAAGTGATGTGTATCTGTCCATCACTGTAAACTGCAACATCTACCTGAATTAAGTTAACAAAATGAAAAATGTAAAAGACTGTAGTTTAAGGACTAGTTTACAGATTGCATACTAGTTGCTAACTAAGTGGGAATTGGTATGGTAGTAAATGGTTATTTATGAAACACTTATTAAAGACGCTGTTCGTGACTTTTACTGTTTTAAATATGTGAAAAATCAACTAGTTCATTTTAAATGGTTTGCAAACGTTCAAAGTTATCCCTCACTTAGCTTTTACATTCCTAGCATCCTAATTATTCGCCCTGGTCTCTGAGAGTTGTGAAAAGTGCTTATAAACTCATTGTGGTAGAGTTTGACCTGACAGTAAAGCTAACAACAACGAGCATGGTAACCACATACTTCCTGATTTGATTATCGGACAATAACAGCAGACTTATTTTGACCTCAAGAGCTATATCTGTACTGAAGCTTGACAAATTTTGCTCAAATACATGGGGAAAAAAAGATAATTAAGATTAGAGAAGAGAATAGTTCATGACTGAATTAAAAAGGGCCTGCTTAAAAAAACAAAAACAAACATGAATAGGCATTTTATACATTTTACTATTAGTTAGCAATCATTATGTGGTCCCTAAACTACCCTTTGCCCTCAATAGTGGTGAAACATACAGACCAATGTGAAAAATGAAAATGAAGAATGCCTGCCATAGTTTGACTATGGTTAAAGATTAGATACAGGCCCTAATCTTGATATGAGTAGATACTTTTTCTCCCTAGACACATTAACATGACTTGAATTAAGGATATTTAGTCTTGATTAAGTAGCTCTCACTTAAGTAAAATGATCTGTCAAGTCTTACTGCACTGAAACGACAACAAAACAACTTTTATTGCACTCGAAACAGGAAGAAATTTCATTCTTTTGGCAGATTTTTTGGTTATCAAAGTTGAAGTGGAACAGGGTGGGGTGTGGGGGGGACTAAAGGAAAGAATGGGGGATGAGGGGCAGTGTCTGGGGTTATAAGGAACCGTGTGATTGGTCTAACAGGTATCCACATTTCAAACTCCACCCCCTGCACCCCCCTCCCCCCTGTAAACACCTCCACTCCCCTGTAAACACCTGGCTGTAATCAGAGCAGTCCTGGGTAATGTCACCAACTACTGGAAATTGCAGTGGCCACTGTCGGCTGCACAAATTTAGATTTAGATGCTTTTGACCAGAAAAACGCAAATTGACCTAATTTGCACTAATATTACCAAAGAATGACCTGGAATAGTAGATAATGCAATTAAAACACCATATACACAATTTTGTTGTGAAGAAAATGGATTTATTGTTTAGTTCCACTAAAATATCCTACGTTTTAACTAACAGGGATGTGACTTCATTATTTTGGAGTGAACATTTTCTTTGAACTCAAATACCGGCACTCTTAATATTGTGAATGTGATGATTTTTTTATGTAATTTTGTTTATTTTTTTCCTTTATAAATTATATATGGTTATATTGGCTATGATGTACAATATATTGATGAACATACTATGTACTGCCATATCAGGATATTATCTGTACTGTGAGCCTTGTGTTGCAGTAAGTTATGAAGTACCTCTTTGACCAATCAACTTTGTTCACATGACATCACAACTAGAATCCTTATTGTTTAACCTGAGCTGGAGGACAGGTCCCAATTCTCAGCAATCTGACAGTTAAACCACAAATTCCACCTGATTTGTTAACCTGGTTTATGGTTAATATCTCTGTAATCACCAGTGATGGAAGAAGTCTATTGTTATTTATGTAAAAGTACAAATACTGGCGCAGTAAGTAAAAGTATCACATGGAAAAATCGACTTGAGTAAAAGTATTAAAGTACCCCTTTAAAATGTAAGAGTACCAAGTAAAAGTATTTCACAATTTTTCATGATAAATTTGAGTCTTATAAAACTTAAAATGTAGTGACTCTGATACAGATTTGTGCTGAATTTTGTTCTACAGAAACGGCTCAATCGATCAATTGAGCTGTGATGAATGAAATGAAAAACTTTTCAGTCCAGTTCCGTACATTTGAGAGCAGGTATCTGTACTTTCTATTCCACTACATTTAAGTAAAATTTAAGTAAAACTATCAACTTGTAAAATGTAGTTAAGTAAGGTACTGATACTTAAAATGTATGGTTAATTACAGAACTTTACCCCTGCCCTCTATCTGAATTCTGACATCACACAAATGGTGAATGTCAACGCAAACTTTTTTCATTGTTTTTGTTTTTTAATTTGTAATTTTGTCACTCCACCAGCACAAAATTTGAATTAAGAAAAAACAAAATAATACTGAAATTATGTTAAACAAATAGCTAAATAAATGAACAACACTGGTCAAACGTAGCCTGAGTAAAGGTGCAATATTGTGGACTCCTGTCCATGTATTTTTTATTATTTTATTTTATTTTTATTTTATTTTTTGCAGTGCTGACGTTTCACTGACTTTGTTCGGATTTTATGCATTACGTTTTTCCTCAGTAATTAAGTAGAATGTTACTGACCTGTTCTAATGCTGCTACTATGAAGCCATAAGCAACAATGTAAGCATCACTGATAAACCCAATAAATGTTTCCACACACTTTGGTCACTTGGGTAGTTTCTCATAGCAGTCCATTCATCAGTACAAGCTAAAGTCTATTTAATGTGCCATTTTCAGAAGTTACATTTCCTTGAGTAACTTTTTTAAAGAAATTGTACTTTTCCGAGTACTTCTCCAGCAGCATACTTTTACTCCTACTTGAGTAAAAGTTGTAGACTTACAGTGGGAAGAGGAACCACAAATGTCAAAGCTTAATGTTGACAATATGAAATCATTTGAACTATTGTGTTTCTTGCAGTGCTTCTTTAGATATTTAGTTTTTTTTCTTATTTTTGAAAATGCCACATTGAAATTATGAATCAGATATTGCGTCCCAACAGTTACTCTTTAAGTTACTCTTGCTTAAGTAAGAGCAAAAAGTATTTGGGAAAATTACTACTTGAGTAACTTGAGTAATATTATTTTGCGGTAACAATACTTGAGTACAGTTTTGGATATTACCACCACTGTCATTTATCTTGACAGTGTCTTACATTCAACCCAACAGTCATGATCTATATTCAGTTGGTGAGACGGCCAATAGAGGGCATGCAGTTTAGTTACTGTGGTATTTTCAACATAAACTATTCCCGCCTCATTCACTATTTGCACAGTGGCAGATCTGAATTCTGATCGGATTCAGATCTTCAAGATTTTGCTGTTTCAAAATGTTTGACTAGACCAGTGACCCAACCTTTTTTTCTCAGCGACTCATACCTTACCCATGGACAGCCTAGGCTATCCATGTGAATGGGTGACTGGTTCCTTGTTGTAAAGCGCTTTGAGTGCCTTGAAAGGTAGAAAAGCACTATAAAAATGTGACCATTTACCATTTTTAATTACCGGTATCTGCTTCTTAACCCCGAAAATACAGAGGTCATTGTTCTAGGCCCCAAAGGCCTGCGAGACTCTCCATCTCCCCAGAGAGTCACTCTGGACAGTGTCAGTGTAGCCTCCAGCTCTACTGTAAGGAACCTTGGAGACTTATTTGACCAAGAGCTCTCATTGACACCACATATAAACCAAGCGTGTAGAACAGACTTCTTCCACCTGCGTAATATCGCCAAAATCAGAAAAATCTAAAAGTGACGCTGAAAAACGTATCCATGTATTTTATTACATCAAGGCTAAATTAATGTAACTCCTCACTAGACCGCATACTCTAAATATTCTATAAAAGCTTTGAATTTGTTCAAAATGCAGCAGCCAGGCTCTTAACAGGAACTAAGAGAAGAGAGCACATCACCACACCGCATTGGAGTCCCTTCACTGGCTTCCTGTCGAGTTTAGAATTAAATTCAAAGTTCTCTGGAATCAGCCCCTGCCCATGTTAAAGAGGCCGCCGCAGTCTCTACATTTAAGACCAGCCTTACAATGTTCCTCTTTGAATAAGCTTATGGCCAGGCCAGTTAGGAGCAGAAATAAGACCTGCAGTTTTAGTCAGGCTGCCTTAGGAGCAGCTATGCTGGGAGAAGTGTGGTAACCTGAGCACTGAGTTTCCTCCTATTTTCCCTGTCAACAACATTCAGTAGTCAGTTCACCTGGAGTTTGTTCATTGCTATTCACATGCTGTTCCCTGTTCCGCTCTCCTCTGGGAAGTGCAACTGTCTCAAATGCCTGACCACTGACCGCCCAGTGATGACTGGACTCTAGATGCCCTCCTGTGCCCTGATCCTGTTCTGTGGATCCAGACCCTCCCTTCCCTCACCTGGATGGCCCAGTGCCTGGCTGGAGTGGCTCCCACCCTGCTGTGGGCCTCCCTCTCTCCCTTAGTTGAGTGGGCTCTGGCCCTCCAGACTTGAACTCTATCTGCAAATGGATTCACATTAGTCCTGAACACATCTGCAGCTGCGTCCATGGGAGTGGATCTCTCCTTCACTGTGGTTCTCCTCGATGTTCCTCTTTTTCCCACTGTTTTTTTTTTTTTATTTATTTTTATTTCTTTTTTTTTCAGTTTTTCCTTGCTGAGAAGGAGGGTTTCAAGACAGGGGACATTCTGGGACAGTTATCCATTTGCTTGTTTTCTGTTGATTAATTTGTTTGTCTGTTTCTGTTTCATTGTTGATTTTCTTACTTTCTGTTGGTTAAAGCAATTGTTATGTTCAGCCCTAAGAGTAAACTGCTGTTGTGATTTTGAGCTTTACAAAAATAAATTTAATTGAAATTTTATTATATTTGAAGCTTTATTACATCTCAAAGTCTGTGTGAAACACGTCTACTTTTTACTCTTTAAGTACATTTTAAAAGAACTTTCAGTAATTAGATTTTTTCATGTGATACTTTTTCTTTTATTTGAGTATTTGCTGTGGTATCTGTACTTTTACTTAAGTAATGAAATTGAGTACTTCTTTCACTGCTGCATAAAGAAAGTAATTTTCATATATACAATAATAGTACTCCTACAAAAGAAATAGCATTTTTATCATTGTTGTATCGCAATTGAGTATTGAGTGAATTCCTCAGCATCGGGGGGAAAAAAAAAAAAAAAATTTGTATCATAACAGCACGGCCCCATGATATGCCTTTGGTTTTCGTGGTCTATAAATCTATTCATTGCATCAACAGGTCCAAAACATTTCTGCTCTTAATTTTGAGTCATTACGAGCCTGACAGCTGAACGATCCATGTGTCCTCTTTGGAGCACACTTCTGAGCCATGACCCAAAAAACATGTGAGTCCTCTGGCCCCTGCTGCCGTGGGAACAGAGCCCAGCCCCCACTGCACACACACAAACTGACTATAAACACTGTGCATCCTCTGTACCCTGCTCCCTCTGGGCATCCTCTGTTCCAAACTCCTCTGTCCCATTCTGTGCATCCTCCATGCTGTTCATCCTCTGTACCCTATTTCCTCTGGACCACACCGTGCATCCTCTGTACCCTACCTTATCTGTCACATACTGTGCATCCTCTGTACCTTGCTCCCTCTGCCCTATACTGTTCATCCACTGCAATAAACTCCTCTGTCCCACACTGTCTATCCTCCTCACCCTGCCTCCTCTGGTCCACTCTGTCCGTCATCTGTGCCCTTTACTCTACACTGTGGATCCTCTGTACCCGACTTCCTCTGGACCTATGCCCTTGGTCCCTGCTGCCGTGGGAACAGAGCCCAGCCCCCACTGCACAAAAACAAACTGACTATAAACACTGTGCATCCTCTGTACCCTGCTCCCTTTGCTCCACACTATCTATCCTCTGTACCCTACTTCCTCTGATCCACACTGTCAATCCTTTGTGCCGATCTCCTCTGATCCACATTGTGCATCCTCTGTAACCTACCTTCTCTTTAACGTACTGTGCCTCCTCCCTACCAAAAATTGTTCTGCTCCACACTGTGCATTTTCTTTACACTGCTTGTGTAAACACACACACACACACACACACACACACACCTGGTACTGTTGGGCATCCATGAGGTCAGTGCTCCTCTGACCTCTCCACTCTCATAAACATGAGAGTAATTAGGTCCCACCTCAGTAAACTGTGTGGCTAATTACCAATCAAAACTCAAGTTGTAAAATCTCTCCACAAGCGAGCACTAGCATGCTAGTTGCTGTTTGCCCTCTGGTCTCAGAAAGTTGTGAAAAGTGCTTATAAACATCACATCACATCATTGCGGTGATTAATTGGGATGCTCGGAATGCATAAGCTAACTGAGGAATAACTTTGGACCACTACAACCCGTTTAAGATGAACTAGTTTGGTTAAAGTTTTTAAAAAGTGTTACATCACTTTTAAACTGTCTCAAATGGCATGAAACACTCCTCCTCTATGACTGAGGCGTATCCTGACAGCAGGACTCATGTCTGTGGATTCATCACTTTAAAGCAGACATATTGTGCTTGTGTCTGCTCTGTTATAATCTATGACACCCGGGGATCATTATGGTATAATATAGGCATTTTAAATCACTATATTCATCTAAAATGTCTTAATAAAAGAAAACTGAGGTGAACCATAGGAGCTGACGATGCTGTAAACATTCAATTCAATTTATTTCTGTAAAGCCCAAAATCACAGCAGCAGTTGCCTCTTAGGGCTGAACATGATAATTGATTTAATCAACAGAAAGTTAGAAAATCAACAAACAAACAGAAACAACTGGCAACATCATCACAACAAAGTCATGGAGCTAAGCCCCTCTACTCGCTGATCATCATGCTAGCGAGTAGTTTTTTTGTTTTCTTTATTCTCACAAAATGACTTTGCCATGCTGCTGAATCAACGATTAATGAAATTGGAGAATGAAGTAAGAACGTCACAGTGGACATGTACCGAAGGCGCTGATAACTGTAGTTTTCTCCAGTTGATT
This sequence comes from Periophthalmus modestus, assembly GCA_019594935.1. Lineage (NCBI taxonomy): Eukaryota > Metazoa > Chordata > Actinopteri > Gobiiformes > Gobiidae > Periophthalmus > Periophthalmus modestus. Next base: position 19,009 of record JAIEZT010000478.1, on the reverse strand, counting down.
GCCGATCAACATCTTGAATATAAGTGGTTAAAGATTACTCGAGCATGCATGAATCACTCCAAATACAACTTGAGAGTTTAAATGAGAAAAAAAATATAACATGGTTAAAAGCTCAATTTTGCAGAATAGGTCTACTGTAATGCATGCTCACAAAGCAAGCACTCCAGCATTTTTGGTGTTACAAGTAATTGTAATTTAAAGAGGAGGTGTACTGGCCTTGTCGAACCCTGTTTCTACTATCCCAGAGTTCAACAACTCCACACTATGAGTCAAGATAGGCTTAGACTGTTATTTACATGGCAGCTGCAAAACTGTAACAATACAAAACAGTACACATTGGCGATATTGCAAAGAAATACGGCAAATAAAGCCAGTAACTCAACATAAATTTGTATGTAAATTAGCTTGTAAACAGTTCTTTTTTTGTACACTTTAACGGATTAAACACATCTTATTTATGAATACCTTTAGCTTTTTGGATTAAGTTATTAAATACTTATACCGAATGCCTTCCATGAACTTATTACAGAGTAGTTAACATGTCAGCCGGCGGAGGCCTTTCTGTTCTACTGTGTGTACTACAGCACATGACCTGTAGAGACAATGCCCTGTTTTTACTAAAGGGCCAGCGCACTTGGCCAAGATAAAATAGACAATAGGCAGAACAGATTGGTCAGAACAGGGGGTGTTTTACTTCACTGCTAACATAACCACCACCACCACATTACCTTTTATTTAGAAAATTATATATTAGCTTGAACACAATGTATTAATATGATTAGTAAGTTTCAGGTTTGTTTTTGATGCTCTGAGTGCTCTCTATGTTTTCAGAATGCTATCACAACACAATCAGTGTGCATCCTGCTAATGAAACTACTGCACACATCACATCAGGATTGTCAAGTTGCAATGTAGTTTTGTATCATGTTTTTGTATATTCATGAAAAATTGCAAAACCGTCTGTAAGAGTTTCGTGATTATTCGTTGTGGGTTCTGGCTCAAACACTGAGCAGTTTTTCAAACTTTTGGTTTTTTGAGCTCAGTTTTATCATACCATGATAACCAACTAAATATGTGCAGCATGTGCAGACACAAGGTAAGAGACTGTTGGATTGTGTGAAAAAAGTTTGTTTTGGAGACCGTGCAAGAGGCTAACTAAGCATCTATCTATGGACCTTTGAGATGCTACACAAAATGTGGCAGCAAATGTGAAATGAAAATCATTTCAGGAGACTTCATTATAAAGAGTTTGCAGCTCTGTCGACAAAGCAAAGGGTGTCTACTCTAAGCATCTGAACATATACTCAGTAGAAAAAAAGAAAAAAAAGAAACATTGAATGAGAAGGTGTGTCCAGACTTGGTGCTGGTGTTGAAAGTGTTTGCTACTTCGGTACAACCCCCACTGCATGCAGGTCGTGTAGAAAACTTACATACTTCACCTTAAACATTTATTATTCATCCTTTTTATTGTCAAGTTTGATCACTTTTAGGAGCACATTTTAAATCAAATCAGTTCTTTAATGACATGTACTAGAAAGCAAACTAAACACATTCCAAACACATAAAAACAAGAGCTTTTGTTGTAGTAGACAAACTGAGTAGTCCTTTTCTCGTTCACAGCTCGGTTCAGATTTCATCTAAAACAATGAACTCCTGCGGCAGAGTGTGCAGCGCTCGCTACTGGCTCAGTAACAGTTCATGCCTCTTCAACAAGTACCATCTGTCAGTGCTAACATTATAAGGCTGGGACAAATATTGGTTACAGTATAAGCATTGGTGATATTGCAAGCATATCGGACGATATTTTCTTTTGGCTGACCTGCTGCCTAAAATATACACATAAAGCTTCATCTACACTTCAGTGCGAAGAGATAACTGCACAAACTGTCACCACAGCGGTCTGTGGTGCGGTCCGGTTTGTGGTAAAAAGGAGCTGTGGGTGGCCTAAGAATATCAGCAGAGCTTATTGGCCATCAGCTTCTCTGTATTCTAAACTATCTGCACTGGCATCGGCCATTAGAAAAACCCATATTGGTCAGTCTTTAGTATCGGTATTGAGCCAGTATTTACACTTTGCTGTGACATCCTGCTGGGGATGTTCTACATGCATGTGTATGGTAGAATAATTTTTCAGTTACCATGGTCACACAACGCACAAGTTTGCAAACACAGCCAAAAATGTTTCATATGGTCTGAAAGCTCAAGAAAAAATACACAATGGATTTAAACAGCACAATGCAAGCGTTCATGGTCCTGTTTAGGAGTTTAATTATAAACAAAAAAAAGTGAGAGTGACTAATGGAAAAACTGTAGCTAACTTGTGACTGTATTTCTAAGTGTGAGAGACTTGTTAAAGAGGACAAATCAACTCACCTGTTGTAGTTCAGTTAAATCAGCTCTTTCTGGTCAGATTGTGTTAAAACAAAGCTCAGATTAGAGTCTAACAAAGTCTCAGGCAGACAGAAAGAGCATGCCTACACTTAACATCACACTCCCAGGGAATGTTGATAATATCAGCTGCAAAGTATCAATTTCAAATTTACCACTAGATAGCGCCCTAGGAGGCCGCCCGGTTCGCCTATGCCCAGAGCTGGCCCTGACACAAATATAAGGCCATATGGTAATATAAAAGAAAGTACTATGATTTAATGTTAAATGTTATATTATATTGCCTAAATAAGTATCAAAATCAAAATAGTATCAAAATTGAGTTTGAAATTTCAGTATCATGACAACACTAATTTCAAAGAGAGTGCACATGATTCATTCTTCACATTGTTGCCTTGGAGCCTGCTCTGTTTAAAGAGGGGCTGTTACATGTCTATTGGCTTAATTCTCAACACATAACATATTTAAGTCAACATGATACCTTTCCAGATATCGATACAGGCCAGGTATTGAAAATGCAGCCTATATTTGGCACCAGTACTTTTTTCTAAGCTTCCCCTCAGTGCATCAGATTTGTATTTTTGAACAAATTAATGAGTAAAAATGGAAACAGTGAGAATAAAAAAATATGGCTGTATGTTTACACAACCATGCAAACTATTTTATATGCCAGATAAATGCATTTTGTTATTTTTACAACAATGAAAACTGGCTGAGTTCTGGTTTACACCTTGTTTAGTTGCCAAATCTGTGCAAAATACTTTTATTCAGTGCATTTGAAAGGCACTAGTGACATGCCATGTGACACATATATAAACAACTACTCCTAAATCTATACTTTTGTAAGTAAAATAGTTGAGTACTTCTTTAACCACTGCTGATGAGAGCTTATGGAGACCTCATGGGGATCAAGACCTTCACACAGACTTGAAGACATATAAATCATTATTCTGTACATTGTGCAGTTTCTTCAGGTGAGCTCCTTCCGTCCAGGTTAGGAGTTAGTTTCTGACATTTCTTCATCAGCTGCTTATCCACTATTCAACCTATTTCTCTAATAATCATCAGCAGTGTGAGGGATTTAAAGGACACTCATGGTCATTTGAGAAGTAGAGTTCTCCCGTCAGAGGAAGCTCCTGACTGGATGTGTGATGTGCCCAGAGCACGGTCACTGTCAGACTGTGTGTGTGGAGCTGTGGCCTGCTCTGGAGTGTGAGGGTCTGGGGAGGGCAGCTTCACAAGACCCCCCCGCCAGCTCCAGGCCGGACTTGGTCCTTCTCCTCCTCACACACACACTATTGTCCCAGCGAGCACTGCAAGCCCCAGCAGAAGGGCCAGAGCAGCCAGTGCGGGCTCCAGGTTGCCCGACTGTGGGCCCGGTGTGGTGAAGCGGGGCTCCTGAGGGCTCAGAGGTGCCCCGGCCGTGCGAGCCTCTGTGCACGACACCATCTCCCCTGAGGAGTTCCAGCGCTGGACCTTCTCAACCAGCGGGCTGGCACAGACGGAGTAGGTGCAGTTGGGACGCAGGCCTCTCAGGGTGTACTCAGGGTAGGAGGCGGGCACTCTCGCAGGATGATGGGCCGGTGGTCAGGGCCGGACAGGACAGGTTGCGGTAGGTGAGCCTGATGCCCCGGATGTGAGGCTGAGTCTGGATGAAGTGGTGTAGGTCCAGCAGGATGGAGGTGGCAGTCACATGACGTGAGCTGATAGGGACCACCACGGGGACATCTGTGGACCAGGGCTTAAGAGGGTCCTCTCTGGTCTCACAGTAAAGGCCAGCAGTTCCAGGCGGACACTGGCAGCCCCTCTGACCCAGCGGGTCCACCTGGCACCGGCCACCATTCTGACAGGGCCCAGGACACAGATGCAGGTCACTGGTTTGAGGAGACAGAGAGGGGTCTATGGATGGGGGGTTATTCACCTGGAGTGAGGGGCTGGAGGTGGCATTTGTGTGTGCTGTGTCTGGATATGTAGTCATGTGACCAACCAAAGTGCTTTGAGAAAATGCACTGGCTCCTACTGTACTGGTGTGCAGACAGCCAAAGTCCTTATATTCCAGTTCGGAGAGCATTTTCCCAGCATTAACCAGAGGGAAGTGGCACCTGGTTTCCTCTGGCCTTCTAAGGGTTAATGCCTTCTCTTTGAGCCACACAGAGAACCAGGCTAGAGGGCAGAGGCAGTTGAAGGGGTTCTCTGCTGCTGTGAGGTGCACTAACCGGGGGAAGTTGTCCAAGAGCCCCTGAGGGATACTCTGAAGGTTCAGTCCACTCAGGTCCAGCTCTTGGAGTCCATTGAGTTTGTGGAAGTCCTCAACCTTTAACTCTCTGAGAGGATTACCAGCCAGGCTCAGCTTAATAAGCCCCCTGAGGCTGTCCTGCCTTAAGGCCGGAGGAACCTCGATCAATTGATTCATAGAGATGTCTAAGCAGTGTAAGTTTTTCAGAGATGCAATCAAGTTTGTGTCCAAAGAGGTTAGGCCCAAAGAGGAGACCTTGAGGGCCTCAAGGTGAGAAATCTGCAGCTCTGATGGTCCCAGAGTAGGAATATTGTTGTAACTGAGGTCCAGAAGCAGAAGTCGGGGAAAGGAAAGAGCTGGTAGAGATGTGAGCAGGTTCTCATTGAGTTTAAGTTCTAGTAGGTTCTGCAAACTTTCAAAGGCTCCCATTTGAATGATCTGAATCTGGTTTCCATACAGGTAAAGGCGCTCGAGCTGAACTAGCCCAGAGAAACTGCCTTTGGAAATGTGACTGATCTGGTTGGAGGACAGGTCCAGGTTCTTCAGTTTTAGGAGCATCTCAAAGACTCCATCAGGAACCTCAGTCAGCTGGTTCTGACTTAGGTCTAACATTTGCAGCTGTCCCAGGTGCTGGAAGTCCTCTGCGCTAAGAGTGGAGATGCCGTTGTTGAAGATGTAGAGTTGCTCCGTTCTGTGGGGTACAGGAGGCACAGTGCTGGAGTGGCGTGTGATGCAAAAGACCGAGTTGGGTGAGCGACATGAGCAGTCTTCTGGACAATCTAAGGACAGGGCCTGGACACAGACGAGCAGGGGGAGCAGCACAGGGAACAGCATGGTGAGACAGCTCCTGTGATGAGACACAACACAGGAAAAAATCTTTAGTTATGAGATATCAATGAAACTTCTTCTGTTTTCAAAAAACGTTTTTCATCAGTTTATGTTTTCATAAAAATACTGAATTTTATGTGTAAAAATGGTCAAATTTGGAACGTATAAATCTCAAAATTTGTCAGAGCCAAGTTAGACCTTTAATAAATAAAGACTTAGAATTAGATGTGAGCAAATCCTTCCATACGATCTGGCAAAATCTTAGAGATCTTAGATCTTATGGGAGAAAAATTAGTACTGAGAGAGCAAAATCACCAGGAAAAATGTAGTGTAGAATAGTTGCCTGTCGTGTGTCCCCTTGACAAATGACAACATGTTGGCTGGGCACTATACTCAGGAAAAATCTGTTTAAGCAGGAAGCATGCCAGGTCTACACCAGGACTAAACTTCAGATCATATGAGGAAATCAGCACAAAGCCACGTCTAAACTAGGGTTGCAATCTTAATAGCAATCAAATCAAAATCACAATTTGAGTAGATGCAGTTGGGTAATTGCAAAGGCTGTAGTTATTGAGGGACTATAATTTCCTCCACAAACAACAAAATCTGTTTTTTCCTGCATAAAAACTGCTGATTCTTGTAAATTTAGATATTTTTTTTTCCAAATTGTTTCCTGGTCTAAACTACAACTAAGCCAGCAGGTCAAAATTTTTTACCCAGCTATTAATTGATAGTAACTGAATTCAACACTAGATTTTAATATATTTTTTAACAAATCTATTACAAATGCTGTCAAGTGGAGAAAAAAAAGGTTTTGAGAGTGAATACATTTCAAAACTCATCCAAAAAGTTTCATCAGGTATTATTTAAGTCTGTCCTATGGTGTGAAATAGGATTGTAGTCAATAAAAAAAAATCTTGGTTGACTAAAGACCTGCAAGGTCACTCAGACTGATGACGCCCCCTGTCGCCTGGTGGTCTCTGATTGACTGCGCCTCCTGTTACCTGGACGTCGCTGGGGGGGGTGTCCCAGGTGTATGAGAGGAGGAATACACACGTTTTCTGCAACAGGAATTGTGGTCAGTCTGAGTGACCTGCCAGGTCCATCAGGCTGACCACACCTACAGGAAGAAACAACAGCTGATACAAAACGTCACCACCAAGACCCGTGACAATTCTGAAGACAGCTTGCAGCTAGCAGCCCAAATATGTCAACAAGATAAATACATCTTCTATTGTCTTTAAAAAGAAACCATGTTGCTATTGTATAAAAGACAAGACGACAAAATAAATGTTTTTGGATTAGTGCAGTATGTAGGGTTTTTGGTGGAGTATCTGTTATCTGCTTGAAATCTGCAGTTATTCAATGATTTAAATAAATATGAAATGATTTTATTTTTTCACTCTAATTTAAGTCATATCCACTGCTTTGAACTTCTACTAGAGTAGCATTATTTTGAAGTAACTTAATTCTAACTTGAGAACATTTTTTGTGTACTCTATACATCTCAGCTAAAGTATGAATAACATTTTTAAAAAGGGGAAAAACCCAAATCTTCTTCCATAGAGTTTGCGTCAGAGACAATACGCCCTGAAGTTGGCCCTGCACATTCCTCCTGCACAGCTGGAACTGTTTACCCATGATGCACTGCAGCGCCTCGGAGCGTGGGAGGGAGGGAAGGGGCGGGAGATAGGGGAAATGGACTGGGGAGAGAAAAAAAATCACTTCATGAACTACATGTAAGAAGTACAGATGTATTTGAGGAGGTCAGGTTCATGTGGCATCAAAACATAGAATGCATAGCAGAGGTGGGAAGAGTAGCCAAAAATTGTAGTCAAATAAGAGTAATGTTACTTCAAAATAATAATACTTAAGTACAAGTAAAAAGTAGGGGTTCAAGAAATGACATGAAAGAAATGAAAGAAAGGGTAAAAAAGTATTTATAATTCGAAGTTAAGGTCATCTAAAGGGCAAAATATTAAATAAAACAATTCCTGACCTTCCCTGTGATGTCATGTGGTAATACAGGAAGTGCTCCATTGTGTTGTTACACTCCATACACCTTCAGTTGAATCATTCAGATAATTTCCACCCTGGAATTGCCAATTTCTACTGAATTAAAGGTAAAAGATAGCTATTAACTTGAAAATGACCACTTGAAAGTCACCCCATGACTTTGGAGATGTAGACAGACTAATAAACCAGGACTACTTAAATATGTTTTAATGATACAAAACATAGCAAAGACAAAGTTTAAATCTGTCAACTGGACAAATCGTTGTAAGAGTGAGGATGTTTCGCCTTTACTCTTCAATGATTTGTCCAGTTGTATAAGACCACATAGACTAATATACACCCATTGACCATAATGAAACCTACCTGGGCCACTGGGTGATTACGCAGATATAAGGCCACATGGGAATATAAAATACAAAAGAATATAAAAGAAAGTACTACTGTTTAATGTTGTAAATCACATTCTATCGTCTATCATTGTGTTATCAGAATGGGTATTGAGTATTGAGTCTATTCCTTAGTATCGAAATCCAAAGGAAAGTAGGAATAATCTTGTAAAGAGGACATATTGTACTGTTATATAGTTATAATCTATGACACCCATGGATCATTTACATTATTTACAATTTGCATATTTTAAATCACAATATTCTCATATTGTCATTACATCATCACAACAAAGAGCCGTGACGTTGTCGGCACCTCTGATGGATAGCTGCACATGATATTAGTGAGCAGCAGATTTTATTTTCATTTGTGCAAAAATTACTAAACGAGGCTGCCCAACTCTACATGTATCAATGATTAAGAACATACAAGTAGAGAACATAGTAAGTACAGAGCAGAGGGCCGGTGGCTGTGAAAAAGGGGGAACATCAGAGCAATGACGTCTTGAATACAGGATAATAAGGATTACTCAAAAATGCATAAATCACCCCAAAAACAAATTCAGAAGGTAACTGAGAAGGGAACCAACTATAACATGGTTAAAAGCTCTGAAAAGTCCATTTTGCAGAAAAGGTCTGCTTGAAAAGTAACAAAATAGTACACACGTTGTCTGAGGTGGGTAATACTCAGTTACATTTACTCATTTACTTGTGTAACTTTAAAATACATTGTACTTTGAATGATTTGAACATTTGTGTTTCTTGCAGTGCTCTTTCAGATATTAAGGTTTATCTTTATTTATACAGGGAGATGACAGAGCACATTGTTAAAGTACAGGACAATACAAACAAAAACAAACAAATTAATAACTCCATAGGTCGTGTAAATGGCACGGGTGTGATTATAAATGTTTATCACCAGGTTATTTTTTCACTTGTCCCAGTTATTGTGTGGCCAGTTTTTAGACATAGACAATCATGAGATCTTGTATTCCCGTAACAATGTTCAACAAACAAGTGAGATATGGAGTCAGTCTATTGTCGCAGTCCCTTTATAAATACATTTTATACAGAGTTGTTCTCTTCTGACAGAGCGATGGCCAACCTACTTTTTCATAGTGTGCAGACACAGATGGACACAGAGTTAGATTTTCCCACTGTCACCACTGAGTCAAGGAGTTGTTCACGAGACTGGCTGGCAGGGTTTGAGTCAGTAATGTAATGTGACAGTAATGTAATGTTCTGTCATCCAGGAGTAGAGGCTGTCACAGTGCGCCACCAGGGTGAGTGATGCCATATTTCGAGCTAGGCCCATAGAAACGCGTTCCACCACCACCTCCACACAAGGCTAGAGCAACAGTCTAGATGTCCGCCTGCAGGGCAAAGACAGCCAGGAGGACAGGGGACAATTGGCGCAGAGTCCGGAAGAGCGGCAAAGTGGGGCATCACTAACAAGTGATTTACTATTTCTCATTTTTGTGTCTATTCTTTGAAAACATCAGATTTTGTGCGTTATTTAATGTTTTGTCCTTCATATTAAATTGGATTAAATTAATTGGATTGGATTAAAAATACTCTTACTTGAGTAAAACTTTTGGCTATTCTACCCACCCCTACACGTTGAGTACTTTTCAGTAAAGGTACTCTTCCTTCTCTCTTGTCAAACACACATAAGCAGGTCAAATAGGTGAGAGACATGTGGAATGGGCTAGACGGTGCAGAGGTGGAGTCTGGAGCTTCCCTGACTCAAGCCAGAGTCATTTAAACAAACACAGACTCAAGTGTGTGGAGGAAGGGACGTGACATCATCACAACTAGAGGGGCCAATGTGGCTCTGGAGCTCTGAGTAGGCCTGCACAATATTCAAAATCTAAATTAAAGAGAGTATTTTACTTCTATGGGGCAATAAGTGCTAACACATAATGTATTTAGATCACCATTTTAACTTTTATTGTTTTCAAAATGTTATATTCATTGAAAACAACGTATTAACATGTTTTACAATTTCACTTTTATTTTTGACACTCTGAACCTCCCCACTTTTTCCTCCCTGCTCTAAGTCATTCCCCCTTCAGAGTGCTATCACAACACAGTGTGTGCATCCCACTAATGCAACTACTGCAGGTTTATCAAGCTGCTGTTTATAGTTTTGTATCATGTTTGTATATTAATGGAGAATTGTCATGTGGGAGCATGGGTGGTGTAGGCTTGTGCGCTGAGCATCGCACAATCTTACAGCTAACTGTAAGGAGGGTTCAAACAGGGCCAGGCAGACTCACTAAAACATGCATACTCAACATACTCAAACATGCATGGATGACATAAAACCTCCTCAAGCAAGTTTTTGATGAGGAAACATTACAACAGGGTAGAACGTTCAAAATAATTGATTCCGCATAATACCCTCTATTTGAATCACTATTTTAGTTAGCTGATAACAAAGGCTGCAGTTATTTAGATAGATTTAGATTTTCTCTGCAAAAAACACAATATCCTGTCTTTTAAAAGAAAAATCTTGTACCTGTAGTTTAGACCTCTACAAACATGTTCTGAAATGCATGGGATTTTTCTATTAGTTTAAAGAGGGGGTATTATGTAAAAATAGATTTATATTTTTCAAGCTTTCTACCTTCTTGTAATGTTGTTCCTTCATCAAAAGCCTGAAGTGGTTCCATGCTCCCACACAAAAATTTTCCATAAATACACAAAAACATGATACAAAACTGTACCCTGCAACTTGACAAACCAGATGCAATATGCAGTAGTTTCATTAGCGGGATGTTTGCTGATTGTGTTGTGGCAGGGCTCTGAAGGGGGAGTGACTTAATGCGGGAGGGGGGACTCAGAGCATCAAAAACAAAAGAGAAACGTATTTAATATATTAATACGTTTTATTCAGTGAATATAGCATTTTCAAAAGAATAAAGGTAAGATAATGATATAAAATGTTATGCGTCACCCCATACAAGGAAAATACCCCCCTCTCTTTAACGGTTCATATTTCAGTGTTCTGTCAAATGTTAATGCTCCTGGAGTTGTTTACAATGTATCTAAACAAAATCCTACTTTCTGAATATAAATCTTGCAACTCCAATACTTCACATTACATTTTCCCCCCAAATCATGCAGCCTAACTTTTGGGACTTGGTTAGTATGTCCCCTCACAGCAAGATGTTCCAGGGCTCTAACCAAGATCCCATTGTGCCAGACAAGTTCCCTCAGTAAAGAATGGACCAAAGCACAATCCGAATCACAGGGTGGGTCAAAGCACAAGGTGACAGCTGTAGGTAGCAATGTCACACTCAAGACAGCAAGGAGCAAGAATAGAGCAAGGAGAGGAGTAGAAGAGGCAGATCTGACTCAGCAGAAGAGAGAGAGGATTGAGGAGCGGGAATGCAGAGCTGAAGCAGATGTGGCGCTGACAGTCCTTAAAATAATAAGAATCTGAGACAAAAAACAAGTACACAAAGAAGTAATATGTTTTTCCTGGTAAAATCAAGTTTTAAAAAATCAAAATAAAATAAATGTGTCCACCCCATGTGTGCAGTGCTTATAGAATATCCTACTTACATTGTGAGAGGAAAACTAGGTTCCAGTCTTACTCTGAGTGCAGCCTGACTGTTATCTACAAGCATAAAAATTCTGAATCTGATTGTCTTCTTTCTATTACTACTCTGGACTTTAAGCACAATGGAACCAGAGGTCTACCTCCTGAATCAGCCATCTTTAGTGATCTGACTGGCATCATGTAAAGAGAAGAGAAGTTGGGGGACAGGAGGGTCCTGAGCCGTCCTCTGGACTGTGCAGGAGTTGACCTGGGCCTGGGCCTCGCTATGTGAAGGAGAGGTTCTGCAGGTGTATGAAGTCACATATCTGCACTTTTTGAGATCCATTCACTTTTTGAACCTCAACCACCACTTACAGGCCTGTTTTAGCACAACTTTAGCCCAATTTGAGCACATTTCTAATGATTGTTATCGGGATGATTCTCAAATATATAGAGATGTATATTTGTCATGATCAGCCCTCTGCCGATTTTTACTGATTTCATAGTTACTATTTTATTTATTATTTGCATGAAATATACGCCAGCTTTTGTTTTGTGAGGATATTACAGAGATATCAACCATATACATGTGCATGACAGCAAATCCTGCAGTCTTAATATGAAATTATGCAGCATCAGTGTCTGCTCAAATCTAAACCGGTCCTCAGTTGATAAGCTCTACACACTCAGAGAGGATGTTTGCATACATCACAATACGGACGTAGGTAAAAACAATGTCATATTTTTTCAAAAGACTGTTTGGAGAAGGATGAAGCAATGCCTGACTGCAGCAGCGTTACCAAGCTTCAGAGACTCTGTAGTGAGTTTTTTCCACACCTGTCTGACAGAGACATACTGTTGCTGTGTCCCCGGATCGCATATACAGTAGATTTCCTTACGAGGTAGTTAGGAAGTTACCTTCATGGAGAGGGTTCGTCCAAAGCTCGCATCAGGCAGCTTTTGCGCGCGTCCTACAAAAAGTGGAGTATCCAGACAGCCCGCGCACGAACTCTGACTCAAAGTGTGCTCCTCGCGCGGTTCACCTTGGTCCACGCGAGGTCACGGTACGGGACGTCGCGTTGTAAGCCCGTGGAGCGGCCCACTGCAACCCACAGCAGCGTTGAAAAAACGGACAGAACAAACTCAGTTGCGGGAGCGGGCGGTACCACGGCCACAGTGCGCGCCCCTGAGGAGAGCGCGTCCCCGTGTCTCCTGCACCTGAACAAAACATTAGCGCTCCAACTTTCCGCAGCGGGGCCAGGGAATGTTCCCAAAGAGAGTTTGCGCGAGGGAGCCGCTTCATAGCCACGCACCGGTCTGAGCGCACCTCTAACGTAACAACCCAGTTGTGTCTGACCCGCGGCTGTTTTCCGAAGTATTCTGCTGAGTGGGGGAGGGGGAAGGGCCCACACTCGGCCATAGTACTGTCTGATATTAACGCTCCTATATATACAAAATTTACTTTTGTGAGCTTTAAGCCACGCTATAATATTATTACGTCATAAACACATACCTGTGGTGGTGCTTTGTTTCATTTAGACACAGGGTGGGCTGTGGGCATAGGCGAACCAGGCGGTCGCCTATGCACACCGCCATCTGGTGGACAGGGCCCCAAATTGCAGCCATAAAAAAAAGTAAAAAATGTAGAGATACAATTGTTCCACATGCTTTCATGTCCTTAAAGCGATAGTCTCCTTAACGATAGGCCCTTTATGTACTTAAATCAGTTCTCATATAAGTACATAAAGGCCGTTTAAAATGCTAGATTAGACGAAATGCTTTAATAACTTGAAGGTTTATAAAGTTTCAGAAAACAGTTCTTTTCCTGAGCAAGCTTTTCCAACTTTTAATATATATATATATAATTTTTTTTTCTATTATAAAAATTCATGGGAAAATGTTGTTCCAGAGCTTCATTTGTTAATAAGCACTGTGTTTGTTAATAAGAGCATGGATAATCTGCCTTGTTATACTACTATCGGATGACCAAGTGATAATAATGGGTTATATTAATTCCTTTTTTTTTCTAAATCTAAATCTAATAAACATGCCGATAATGTGCTTATAACAGAAAATGAGGGTTAGTGAACACATTTAGTATACCGTTTATTTCTAGTTATATAATGCAGTACACTAATCTCAAGCATGTACTACTTTTGTAACCATGAATGATCACAATTCACAGATTCAAATGTCACTTTTTATTTTAAATCACATTTAGGCCCCAAACAACAAACATTTAGTATTTTTTTTTTTTTATCCCATATTACTTCAAACTGACATATTTGATACAACATTGTACAGACATTTATTCAGATGAAGACATATTGTGCTTGTGTCTGCTATATAGTCATCTTTTCTGACAACTGTGGATCATTATGTTAAAATTTGGACATTTGAAATTGCAATATTCATCTAAAACCGACTTAAAAGTTCGTTCGCTGACTTGAAAATTGAGGTGCCCAATGGGAGCTGACATCGCCGTAAACATCTTCAGAGCCGCATGGCGTCGCGAGTAAGGATTTTATTTCATTTGTACCAAAATGACTACATGATGCTGTCAAATGTTATGTGTATCATCGACTAAGAAAAAATAAAATTGGACAACGCAGTAGGTCAATGGGGCATGTACCAGCGGTGGTAAAAAAACGGGTAGAGGGGAGCAAGTGACGTCTTAGAATAAAGATACATGTTGAAAGGATAAATGAGAAGGAGACAGGAAAAGGTTAAAAGCTCTAAATGAATAGTAAAAAATGTGAGATTTGATATGTAGATGCATAACCCTGGCCTCATGCACACACCTGCTCCTGCTCCTGTCTGTAGGGGGCGTACACGGAGAGGTCAGAGGTCCAGGCTCACATGCAGCTCCCAGGGGAATTGGTTGACAGGTCGGTGTTCTGAGCTCGGATGCATTCTGCTCTGTTGGATCATCAGCCGAACGTCTCATCATCCAGGATCCTCACCAGCTCCCCTCTTGTCCCTGTAGTTTAGAGCGATGTCCTCCTCCTGGAAACACTGACCTGTAGACCAGCGCCGGGTTAGATATTGCCCTACAGACCACAAACTCTGCTGGTTAAATCAATGGCATGCTGAAGGTGTTCTACATGTATTTCTGTGGTGGAATGTTTAGCAGTTACCATGGAGACACAGTGCACTGGCCACATTATCAAACACTGCCAAAAATATTTAAGTTGTCTGAAAACTAAAAAAAACAAACAAACAAAAATGGATTTAAACAACACATTTTCAGTCACCAGTGATCAATACATGCGTTTATCATCCTGATTTTTAACTAAAAGGTGAGAGTGACACAACTGAAAAAATGTTGGCTAATGCTGGCGAGCTTTTTAACTGTAATTTATGTGTGAGACCTTTTAAAGAGCACAAAACAGCCTCACCTGCTTCAGTTCCAATTTAACCACCATCTTTTTTGGTCTGGTCTTGTGTTAAAATAAAGCTCAGGATAAAATTTTAACAGGGCCCTCAGACAGAGCAGTGCATACAGTTAACATCACACCCCCAGAGAATGCCAAGTTACATAAGCATTTTGTGTTATCTCTCTTGAGATGGTGACTGACCATTTTTACATGCACACAAGAATTTGATCATTTAAAGGGCCCCTATTGCCGTATTTTCTGATCTGTTATGTTTTTCTGTTCTCTCTAAACAGAAAACTCTGTTTACCTTGTGAGTCATGCAGTAATACAGAAAGTGCTCCACTGTGTTTTGAAACTCCATAACACCTTACTAGAATAATTTTGGATGATTTCAGCCAGGGAATTGGCCCATCTCTACTGCAACTAAAAGAAAAAAAGTAACTTACCAAAACTACCGCTTGGTGAACATCACAAGGTGGAATGGAGTATTTTCAGCTTTGGAGATGTAGGACAGACAAAATAAACCAGGATTACTCAATCATGTATGAATAAACACAAAATACAACTCCAGGTATGTTTTGGTGAGGAAACACACATTATAACATATATCAGAAAAAATAGCGTAACTATAGGCCCTTTAATATCTTTGCAATTATTGGGCCACTCACACATGAAGCAAAAAACTGGCACAAAGTTCAGTGTAAACTTAAGTAAATTATTTGTCACACAATAGATCAGAAAGTTAATGCCATTTAAGTGACAAAGACAAAAATCCTAATGAATACTATAGAGTTTAATATAGAATAGAGAGATTATACAGACCCTCTGCCCCATCTAAGATTTTAACATCACCAGATTGTAGAATGAGAGTGTGCCACCTCATGCGGGACAGGCAGCTCCTGAAGGTGGGCTGACTCCCCAGAGCCTCCTGCACACACACGTCTCTGTGGGGCAAACCAGTCAAATGTGTCACATGCAATGAGACATCATATGAAGTATGAGCTCTAGGCCTGTCACGATAAAACATTTTAAGCATGATACATGCTACATAGATAGAAAGAATAACCGATAATAGACGATAATACTGAAAATTATTTTAATGCCAATCTGACACATAAACAATTAAAAGAGGATAATCCTAGTAAACCAATAAAAAAACATTAAAAAAAAAAAAATAGACAGCATCATTTATATGAACCAGTAGCAGAATGAACCGTAAATCGCCATAGGAAGGTGACTTAATCAACCCTGTAAAGTTCAAATATCTTATTGTATTACAACTCTAAAACAAAGAACTCCCCATTAATGCAAATAAACATGATTGACACACATAAAGCATATTGAGCACAAAAATGTTTATTATTGTTCCAGCTGGTATCATATATGAACGAAAGCTGATAAAGTACTAATTAAGACCATAATGATTCCCACTAAAGGCCAGTTCAAGTACTCATCGAAGAACAATTGTGCACATAAATATACATAAATATTTGAAATCCCTGCCACAAGTCTATGAGTCTAGTTCCGAGCTGAGGAAGGAGGGATGTGAGGACCACGTGGATCGGTGCAGATTGACACAGGGGATCGCAGTGCTCGGTGCTGCTGCACGCGATGAAGGCCGCTTGTATTGCGACTTGTTGTGATAAAGAAGGAGCTGAGTCAAAAGGCAGAGCTCTCAATTTACTGGTCAATCTACGTTTTCCTACCCTCACCTATGGTCACATCTGGGTAATGAAAGAAAGGACAAGGCGCCTCCCAGGGAGGTGTGTTCGGGCACATTCAACTTACGTTAGTAGTTACGTTAGTAGTCAGTACTTGAAAAGGAGTTCCCAAATAATTTTTTAACTGTATCCAGTAACTTCTGGTTCTCGGCATATGGACCCTACTGTAAAGGTTCATCACACAAAATATTAGACAAATGGATGTCTTTGTCTAATATATTTTTTTTGGAGCTTTAAGCCCTGTTATAATGTTATTTATAACCTCCTGAACAAACACTGGATGGTGTGTTTTTTTCATTCACAATGTTTAAATAACTTTAATTATTAGTACGCTACATCTCCAAAGCTCAGAATGCTCTGTTCCACCCTGTGAGGTCATGAAGCAGTAGTTTTCAAGTTAACAGCTTCTTGTTTACTAAAACTTTAGTCGCAGTAGAGATTGTGGCATTTCAGGGCTGAAATAATCCAACATGAGTGTTTTCTTGTTTCAGAGACAAAAAACTCCGCCTTATATACGAGTTTTGTGAGTTAAAGATGTGTGTGATGTGTGAATAACAAAAAAACAACTCCAGGTATGTAAGGAGGAAAACACCTATATACAAAGAGCCGATATTAGTGCAATAATCGGCTCTTATCATTGCGCATCCTGAGCCCTGTGCAACCTCCACAAAATACATAGAGTGTGGGATTATAGTAAGCAGTATTAAAGTCTGGTATGTAATTGCATAATTAATTTAATAAAATTTTCCACATATTTGAGCTAACTATGCCTTGCCCCAGTACCGATTTGGCTGTCTGCATCTAGGGGCCGTGACTGAGTGGATTGAGATGAGCGGGCGGCAGTAGCTCAGTTGGTAGAGTGTTCACTGATCTGGACCATGGGCAGTTCGAATTCTGCTCATTGACATAACCGTCACTAATAGAGATGACATACTGTTGTGTGTCCACTGGGCAAGACACTCACCCCACCTCTACCCAATTGTGTATGGTGGTGAGTGTTCCTTGAGGTAAAAAGCTGTAAAGGTGCTTTAAAGTGGTACAAGCACACATAAAAATGTGCACATTTTCCAAGTGTGCGCTAAGCATGCTAGGTGTTGTTAGCAGCAACACTCCGCTCTGGTCTCTTGTTGTATAAAGTTGCTTATAAACTCTCACGGTGAAAAAAATTAGAATGCCTCGGAATACATAAAGTAAGTGAGGGCAATAAAACAAAAGTTGGAGCACTGCAAACTGTTTTAAAAAGGAAGTAGTAAAAATCAGGTACACCACCTTAAATGTTCCACAATACTCTAATACTGACCTGGAATCGTGGCACGGGTTGGAGGAGGAACACATCGCAGGCAGCTGTAGGTGTGGTCTCCCTCACTATCATAGTCCGAGGGGGGGAGTGGCTGATGATCTGAAACAAAGGATGTGGGAAGATGCCGGTCGGACTCGTTCACTGTGCCCTACTCCGACATAGTGTTAAAAGGGATATTATGTTAAAAAAAAATGTTTAGCTTTCTACCATGTTGTAAATTGTCCCTCATCAAAAAACATGACTGAGGAGTTTTTAACTGTCCATTCATGTATGTTTGAGTATTTTAGCGATCGCCTCCTGACGGCCCTATCTGAACTCCCTTTATGGTAGCTGTAAGATTCTGTCCAATGCTCAGCCCACAGCCATGCTCCCACATGATAATTCTCCATAACTATACAAAATCATTATACAAAACGGTACAGAGCAAGCTGATACTTGTGCAGTAGTTTCATAGTGGGATGCATGCTCATTGTGTTGTGGGAAGGCTCTGGAAGGGGGAGTGTGAGTCGACTCAATGTGAGACGCAAAGGGAGAGGGACAGAGCGTAAAACATTTAAGTGAAACTTATAAAGCATGTCAATTCATTATTTTGGTGAATAGCGCATTTTCAGAACAGTAAAAGGTACCATGATGATCTAAATACACCTCTCTAAGTTGGGACAACCACCTCACTGTGGATGTTTCTTCAAGTTACATGTCAAGATCTGTGAAGAGGCAAATGCACAGTAGCACCTTTAAAGCCACAAAATGTAACTTTTAAGCCAAAAAATAAAGCCAACGGTGGTTTTTTTTTTGTTGTTGTTGTTTTTTCATTTTGGTTGTATTTATTACACTACATACATGCTCTTTACTGTGAATGGGCTTGCATTCCATCTAAATTCCTGACTTGTTTGGCTCAATATTTTCCTTCCACAAACTTACACTGGTGTCTATTGCCACATAGTATTATTACCACAAAATAAGTATTTCATTACAAAACCATAACAACCTGTTAGACTCCAATGTTACAAACAAGGCCAAAAAGCCAAAAAAAACTGGTTTTTAAACAATTTGGCCTGGTTTTGGTGGGGTCTGTGGGGGAATATTTATCATAGTTTACATCTGGGTAAAAATGGCCGTAAGTAGTGGGTTAATAATAAAACACAAGTTGAGCGGATATAAGTGCAACACACAGAGGAAAATATCTGAGTTCTAAAATGAAATATCTGGT
>JAIEZT010000477.1:0-48168 GCA_019594935.1 Periophthalmus modestus | reverse complement strand
AAACACATGGATAAGTCTAAGTTGGTTTGACAGTCACTTTGATCTTTTGCAATGTTTTTTTAGATGGCGAAAGATGCATATGTTATTGATTTGAAAGTTCATGAGTGAGACAACCCTTCTACCTCTGTGTTTCGGCCAGGGTTTCATGTGACATTTTCAATACAACCTACAATGTCAGAACTGATTTAGTTTCCAAACCTTCCCCATGATCAGTGTTTGCCCAACTTTGATCTAAAAAGCAATAAACAATTTCAAAACGGATGGCATGGGGCAAATAAGTTAAACAAATTTAGTCAATCCCAATTTCGACGGGGCTGCACGCAGCTGCCCTCTTCATCATGACAATGGTCACGTAGATATCGATGCTCTCCTCTAATCTCTAATTGGCTCCTCATCTGTTCACTTTCATCTACCTCACTACTAATCCTCCCATTCCATAGTTATCTGGAGACATGGTAGTTAATGACTTTCTGTGGTATGACTCTTTCTCCCTCTCTCGCGTGCTGAATGGCGATTATCCTGCATCAGTATTGACGGGCAGACATCAGAGCCACGGCGAGCCGCAGTCAGATCCCCCAGCCACCAATAGAGACACCGTCAGAGGGACACGGTCACGAGCCACAGTCAGAGCCAAATCAGAGCCACAGTAAGGCACCAACAGAGCCACCTCAGAGACAACCATCAGAGCAATCCAGTCAGAGCACCCAACAGAGACAACAGGCGTCAGAGTTACACAGTCGAGCACACCAACAGAGACACCGTCAGAGCCACAGTCAGAGCACAACAGAGACACCGTCAGAGAAAACAGCTCGAGACACCAGTCAGAGCCAGCCGTCAGAGCCACTGTCCAGAGCCACCGTAGAGCCACCGTAGGAGCACCGCAGCGGAGCAGCACGCGGAGCCGCAGGGCGGAGCACGCAGTCGGAGACGCAGTCGGAGACACCAGAAGTCGGCAGACGCAGTCAGAGCCACCGTCGGGTAGCAGCGTCGGAGCCGCAAGTCGGAACAGCGATATCCGCACGAAGTCAGAGCACCGTCGGAGCCGCAGTCAGAGCCACCGTCGGAGGCGCAGTAAGAGAACGTCGGAGCGCCAGTCGGCAGCCGCAGTCGGAGACGCACGTCGGAGCCGAGTGGGCCGCAGTCGCGCCCAGCGACAAGAGCTCGGAGCCGCAGTCAGAGCCCCAGAGTGCGGAGCCGCAGTCAAGAAGCACGTCGGAGCCGCAGTCTAGAGCCGCAGTCGGAGACGACAGTCGGAGCCCAGCGGAGACGACAGTAGGAAACACAGCCCAACGCGGTAGCAACAGTCGAGACACCGTCGAGCCACAGTCGGAGGACACAGTCAGGAGCCACGCGGAGCCGCAGTCGGAAGAGTCGGGAGAACGCAGCGGAGACGCAGATACGGAGCCGCCAGGCGGCGCGCAGTCGGAGCCACAGCGGATTTGACATCGTGATAGCTTCGGAGACAAAGTCGGAGACACAGTCAGACGCCCACGTCAGGAGCAACACGTCAGAGACAACGTCACGATCATCACTGTCAGAGACACCAGTCGATCACCGTAGGAACTTGCCACCGTCAAGGCCAATCGCGAAGAGCCGCACCATCAGATGCCCCGTCATCACCATCTGTTTTTTCCATTCAAAAAATATTACCCTAATACAACAATAGATTTTTCTGCCTTTTCTTAGAACTGCTGTCATGTACAATATGACGCGGAGGGGTGCCACGTGGTGGATGAAGTTACTCATTATGTTCAGTAAAAGTCCTGAGCAAAAAGCACATTTCCACCTGCAAGCACTCAAAATCACTTACCTAACAGTTAACTAACCAGTGTGCCCAGACTTGGAGGCGAGGTGTTTTGCCATAAGGACACAACAAACAGCATTCATCTGTGGGCGCTGGATGTGACTGGCCACCTGTGGCTCCGTGGTACGACGCCAATCAATAATGTTCATGTCGAGAGCGGGATTCGACCACAAACCGTTATATCAGTGGACAAAAGTAAAGGTTAAAAAATGTTAAAAACGTAAGTATTTTGATGCAGATTTTGCTCTAAATGTATGTGAAGTAAAAAAAAAAAAAAGTACTCACATAAACATGCATATGTAAGTTTTTCTAGAGGAAGGAGAACACCTGCTTGTCTCCATGTTGTGTCAGTACAGGTCAGTCTGTGGAGAGGTACCATCCACAGTAAAGATGTATTTTTGAGCCGGACAACAAAAACTGCGGACTAAATAATAAATGTTTTTATAAGTTTAATACCAGGGACTGTGAACAAAGTAATAGCATCTCCATGGAGACAGTCCCGAGCTGGCAAAGTACACAGTGCACTTTACTAAAGGCAGATGCCTAAAAATACGTACTACTTTACTTCGAAACGTGGTGGTGAGACGGGAGGCAGTATTGGCAGAAATGACGTCGATTATTAAGAATTTTGTGACGCTACTGTTCAATGGAAATGTGAGAGAGGGCAGTAAACGAGTTCACCGTATATTAGTAGCTGTCTACACAACGAATGCGAGCAAGGTGGCGTTCTCTAAAGCTTAGGAGGGCAAGTCCTCAAGCGCTTTATAAAGGAACCACTCACAACATTCATACACCAGAGTACGCAGGACACTGGGGTGAGGGGGGTGAAGTGTCTTGCCCAAGGACACAACAGCAGCGTTCATCTTCCTTCTCCCAGTAGTCGAATAATCTAAAAGACACTGAAACAAACCTAAAGCTGTTTTCACTTCCACGTCGCGTTTTACACTATATTTAAATGCCAACGGGGTGTAAAAGTATTCAGAGTATTAGAATACAGTAATCGGATTGGGAGATGTGAATCGCACCGCGACCCTGTGGCTCGGTGGGATCTGACCGCTCAAGCATGATGTTTGTCGAGAGCAGGATCGAACTGAAAGCTTCTACCTAAACATGTGCTGCAGGTAATTGAGTACCCAGTTGTGGGCTTTTTTTTGTCATTTAATTGTGTTTTCATACTTAAATCAACACAATGAGAATTTAAGGACACATTTGACAGATTTGTGTTGAAAATAATATGGTGAGGGATACTTTAAGTCATTTCTGTCAATATAGGCCATCTATGTGAATGCGACTGAAAATAAATAAACAGATAAAAAGCACCTATGCCGGGCGGTGGGATCATTGCTCAAGTGGAGGAGTAAGTGTCTCAGGGTCTTGGTCTCTGAGTGAGGAAGGACAGAGGTGAGATTGACAGGCGGATCGCGTGCAGCGCCTGCAGTGATGCGGCCAGTATCGGTCTGTTGGGTGAAGAAGGACCTGGCTAAAGGCAAAAGATCATTGATTACCCAGTGTCTAGGCTCTTACCTTCACCTATGGTGGGTCATTAGCTCTGGGTTCCTGACCGAAAAGACAACGATCGCAGATACAGCAGGCTCGAAAAGAACTTCCTCAGCAGGGTGGGGACACTCCCTTAGAGATACGGTGAGGTGCTCATCCTCCACGTAGAGAGGCGCACACATGAGGTGGCTCGGCATCCTGCGCAGGATGACAGCAGCAGGAGATTTCCCACCGGGAGCGATGCCCCGGGAAGAAGCCCCTGGACACACTGAGGGAGATGTCTCTAGTCGGCCTGGGAACAACTTGGGGCCCACAGGAGGCGCTGCGAGGCCGTGTCTGGGGTGAGGGAAGTCATGGGAGTCCCTGCTTAGACTGCTGCCCCTGCACCCGGCCCGTCAGAAAATGATGGCTGGATAAAAAGCAAAAGGTCTTGAAATGTACTTCCTCACAGTCGGACCAAAGTTCTAGTTGCGATAACTGAAGCTTAAGCTGTAGTACTAACATATCTGGTGAAACATGAGTAGCAGGGAATGGGGAGGTTATTTTGCAGTAATTTACAGTAATCGCTTCATTTGGGACCGGAGTAGGCCTGTCATGATAAGGCTGTATCGGACTTGATCGTTTCAGTACATCACACATGGACCAATCATTTTTTTGTGGTCATATTGACACTTTAGGACCACAAACTAACTACAGTATTTTCGGACATAAAGTTCGCTCTCGAGGAAGCCGTCGCACAAGCCAAAAAATGAAATAATGAGAAAAAACATTAATTTTGGACGGAAATGTATTTTACAAAAATAAGGAGGAAAAGATAACTAAAGCATAAAAAAACAATTAACAAGTTTACTTGGATGTCACTCAAATCACTAAATCCATTGGTTCTTATCCTTGATGGAATATGAAATTTATAGTCACATTGAGTATAAATTGCACCTTGGACGAACTATGAAAAAAGTGAATTTATAATCCAGAAAAATAAAGTATTTTCTGCATTAATTCAGCGATCTACCACGGCCAAAAGGTTACCATGGCAGCCGGATCGGGTTCTTCCTTCAAAACCCTAAAGTCTTGTATTCCCACGAAACTGCGCCAGATATCAATGCCCCCTAGATTAAACGGAGAAGAAAGCGTGCTGGGGGCCACAGTTAAATCCAAACCAAGAACGAGATCGCTCGCAGGCGCGAGGGTTGCTGATCATACGTCTAAACCAATCAGGACCAGGGCTGAGGCTGATTAGAAATCCACGGAAAGTGCTAGTGAAGGGTCGTGTATCCCGAGAGAGCGCATTAGTCGGATGTGGATAGTGTTTTAACCAACACGCTAAACCACCCTCTCCCGCCGTGAGTCATGCACAGGACAAGGGAATGTGAGGCAGCCTGGATAAGCGCATTTTGGGTAGGGTTAGTATAGCAGCAGCAGAACCAATTCACAGTTGCGGTGGTAAAGACGGAATGTGTGCCATGTACTGTTATAAACAGAGGTTTTCAGGAAATGAGGGTGAACAAGGGGTTGTGGGCGTTTTCAGACGAGGCTTGGCGTTATCCATTCATTCACAAATATCTGGGAGATTTTGTGGTATGGTCTAATTTAGCCTGGCGCGATTAAAGTAAGGTTAAAGTCCCTCGTTCATAACAGGAGGATGAGCCCGTCGCTGTGTTCTCTGTGGAAAGTGTGTTGGACGTCAATACTATAAGGACGACTTCAAAAACTGTCCCGAACACCTCACATGTTGTTAATTATCGTATGGGAACATTCAACTGATCACATGACTGTATCAGGCTAAGGACGAGCGGCAAACAAAAAAGAGACGAGGAGCGAAGAGGATTTTTCTGTTGTGCTTCACAACACACAGGGAAAACTGCAAAATGACATAGTTAATGAACTTTTTTAAAAACACACACCGCTCCGGTTTTTAATGTTTTAAATGGAATGGTACTTGTTTTTTTTGCATGTATTTATGTATTTGAATAGGGCGGCCTGAAAGTAAATGGTATTCTATTTTCATTTCATTAAAAATGTGTCCTTTTTTTTCTCGTTTATTTCATTTTGTAAATAGTAGTAGTAGTTTTTTTTTATCCATTGTGCAGCCGACCGTCCACCACAACGAACACACATAAACCATACCACACATCCAAAAAAACCCGAACAAACAGGACCAGTATACACACCACAATCCCCAACAGACCCCCTACAAACAACAAAACACAATGTACAAACAGCAACACCCCCTCAAGAAACACGCCACACACACACACACACCACACACATCCTAATAAAACCTCAACAAAACACGCCAAACACACACATCGACCCAAACAACATGTACACACACACAACAAGGTGCCAACAATCCCCCCCAAAGGAAAACACGTACACACACACACACACCACTACACACCACATCTAACAAACCCCAAACACCAAACACGCTCGAACAACACACATTACACACATTTAAAATCCACATACACACACACCTGTCCAAACAGCACCCCTCCACAGACCACACACACCACAACACATACACAAACACACACACACACAGCCCCCCGGTTACTACAGCCTCCCTGTGGAGGTGTTTTACGTCTCGTGTTAAGTCCCACTCCTTCTTCTCGGGCTCTAACCGCAGGAGTCCATGTGGCCATAGTGTCTCTTATTATGTTACTTAATTTAAGCCGTTTTAGGGGTTAATGTTTGGCGTTCTCTTGATGTACTATGGTTTTATTGTGTTAGACTAGTTTGATCCAATTTTAGTTATTATCTTTTGTTGTTTCCGATTATGATCTCTGTGCAAGCACTTTAGAAACTGCTTTGTCTGCAAAATGTCAGAATATAACAAAGGGATTTGGATTTGGGGATTTGGGACGTTACATGGAACTTCGGTTGGACACGGGCAAGGATAGACAGAGTGGGGTCAGAGGTATATCAGGCTTTTCCACTGTCAAGACACTCAAAGCGCTTTATTCAAGGAAAATATCAAAGTTCAGAGTGTACACAGGACACTCGAGGTGGAGGGGGTTAAGTGTTCTGTCAAGGGAGCCAAGACAGTTTCATTGTAGAGCCGCAATATGGGGGCAATGGATCTGACCAATGATGTTGTTTTTAATGTTACTTATAAGACTGTTCGTTTCGTGTGAGCGCAAAGACGACATGGGCAAAGTCGGCCGGGGGCCATACACGGTCTGTGGCTTATTAAGCGGCCACTACGTGACAAATATATAATAGGTAAAGTTAAAAACATCTTCAAAGTTTTCTGCTGGTGTATTTAATTAAGCATTTGGAAAACCATATGTACAACAGGAGACCTGGTATATTCATGCTGCGAATATACAGGTCAGTAATGTATGAAAATATATATATATCTGGCCGGGCCCCTCTGTCAAATTTAGACCTACGGTGGCCACCCGAGTGGTCAAAGCCCCCACCATTGGCCAAAGAGGCCAGGTCCGAAGGGTTTTAATGAGTCCACACAGGTAAAAGTGAAACAATGAAGCAATGGAATATCAGAAAGGATAGAATGCGATTCCTGAGATGTTTATGAGGTCTCTCAATATATTGTGTAGTGTGTTTGTGAGGCGGGTCCTCTTGTGCTGGGTCTGCATGGCGTTAACATTAAGAAACTTACGCAAAGGTCGACAAGTGAGTGTTTTATAGCCCTCACATCTTAGTGAGAGGGCTATAGATAAGAAATGCGGCCTTCACATCACTGGGTGGGGACATGTATTATCTTGCATGTAAAATTAATGCATACCGTTGATGTAGTGCTGCCACTGCTACAAAATTACAAAACCTGGCCAAAAGAGAAGGTCTCACGCTCTGCTGTTGGTTGGCACGACCTTTCACATTGGGTTCAGACGATTCGCAATGTCACAAGATTAGTCTCCACCCCATGTTACATTCATTTTTACTAGATTCTTGCATGATGTGAGGGTCGAGCTGCGCTGCACAAAGCTTCCCAGGCATCCCAAAGAGTCTCAATGGGGTTAAGGTCTGGACTCTAGTGTGTGGATATCATGTGTAAAATGATGCTCATGCTTCCTGAACCACACGTTCCCAATCTGATGGAATTAACATGTGTACAGTCAGTATATCAGGGTCAGATGACCTCATCTTGAGCACAGCCTGTGCTGAACCTAGACCTGAACCAACCGGAGGAGGCATCGGGACCTATTTGAGTAGTTAAATCTAGGTGGCGACTTTTTTCAGCCAGGCAGTGTAGTACAGTTGAGATCGGGGTCAACCACCAACCTTTGAAACACACGGACGAAGGCTCTCACAAATGAGCTACTTTCCCAGATTCAAAAAAACTGTTACATCGCGTTGGTTTCGTGAATTCGGGCCCTGCGTATTTTTCTCATTATCCACACTAGTGAAGGGCATTGGCGACTGTATGAAAAAAAAGAAAATCGTATTACTTCTCAAGAGCCTTTGAATATGGGTTACCATAGGAAATAGAGCGTTGAAGTGGCTTGCTCTGTATGCCTTAGGCTATGTAAAGAGATTATAGGATGCCCCCTTTGCCCTGACCATGGGAGTGATTATGTGCACACACTTTCACAGAGCGAGACCATAAATGCTCACACATGCCCCATCTCCTCTCACCCTCTCCTCCTACCAACATCAGCATGGCTAACTGTCTACTCCGGCTCGCCATCAAAATCTTGCTGTAGTATATATTTCTGATTTTTTTTGCTCCCATCATTTCGTCTAGGGGTGAAATGGATGCCTAGACAGCACTCTGGGTACCTTTCTGTCTGTTGAGAGCGAGCGAATGAGAGAAAGACGAATGGCCCGATGTAGTCTGTGTGTGTTTAACAGCTGTAAACATGCATCTATGTGAGGGGATCCAAAGACCACAAGAGCGTGGTGGGAATGTTTGGAGACTTGTAGCGAAAGAAGCGTTGGAGAGCTGCAACGGCTGCTGGGAAGGGTTTTTTTTCTTTCTTTCTTTAGGCTGTTGACTCAGTAAAGATCACGTTGCCGTTCTATGGATGGTGACTCAACCGTCTTAAGTGCGGCCAAAAAGTTATCGACAGTGACACATGAGTCCGACCTTTTTACACCCCAACCTCTGATTGAAGAAGGAACAATCTAGTCAGAGGTGGTGCAGTACAAGGTACGATTGAGTACAGATGCCGAGGGAAAAGTTACAAAGTGAACAGAAAAGTTCACATGAAAAAAGTATTAAGTGAAAAAACCGTTGAAAAATTCACTGTACTTAAAAAAAAAAATTGACGAACTTTTTACTTACTTTGTATTTCATCAAAGTCAGTAATTCTTAAAGTGTTAAATGTAAATATATGAAAAAGTACTTTTTACTTTCCATTCCAGTTCACAACTGTATAGTGGAGCAGAAAGTACAGAAGCATATGCTCTCAAAGGTAATGAGTAAAAGTATAAATGTATCCAATGTAAATCACTAAGTAAAGACCGATACATAAAATGTTTTTTAAGTGCAGTACTTCATACTTTTACTCGTTACCTTCCATTCACTGGTTTTAGTGTAGACGCGGAAAGAACATTCAACAATCTGAGACAAGTAAAAGTATCGCAATAAAAAATCGCTTAAGTAAAAGATAAGTACATGCTTAAAATGGGTCCTACATATTGAAGAGCGAGTCAACAAGTAAAAAGAGTTGTTCATTTATTACAAGGTAATGTAGGATAATTGATGAAACTGAGAAATATCTGGGTCAACAGCTGCAATACGACTACAGTTCGTATCTTTTCTTATGGAATTCGTGTAGTTACTTTTGAGTTTTGCGCAAAGCGAAAGCTGAAACTCGAAAATTTGAGTCAGAATGTTCCACGAACAAACAAATAATCCCAACTATATGAAAACGTATTTTACTTTTCAGTTTGTTAAAAATGCGTGAAATAGAAAGTACAGATACAGCTCTCAAATGTAATGAAGGTAAGTAAAAATGAGCACTGTAAATCAACTTACGTAAAGTACCAGATACCTAAAACGGTTATTTAAGTACAAGTACTGTAATACGTTACTCGTTACTCTTCTATCACGGAGTTTTAGTTTGTATACGCTGCAAACATAAACAGTCTGAGTGAATCTTGCACAAATTGACGTTATAATTGGCGTAAAGTGACGAATATTACAGTGAACTTTTGAGTGATCTTCTTTCGCATGCGGGCTCTACAATAAAAATCCTGATCCACACCTTCCGCTCCCTCATTCCTCGATAGTTTTTTTGTTTTTGTCATTTTTGAAGCCATGGGAGTACGGGAAAGGAGTGATGTGCTGATACTTTTGGTGCAGAAGAAGTTTGACAGCGGAAAAGCCCAATGGATTTCGGGATTAAAGTTGTCGAGAAATCCCAAAGGCGTAAGTGATGACTCCACAGTCTGCTCGAGGAATTACACTTGGTTATTTGCGGCTACGTGGAAAAATTTGGAAAAAAAAAAAGAGTTTGATGGCAGTTATTGTGAGCAAGTCAAATTGGGAGTCTAGAAGAAAACTGAGGTGCGGTGGATGACTTATAGGATGAGGCTGAATCGGGAAACGTTGGTAAATAGGTGGACCAATAAAAATTATTTCAGTTTTGATTGTTAAACTGCATAAAAGTTAGCGAACATCCATTATTGTTTGTCACAGCAGCAGGGAGGAGTTGGTCAGAAATCGGGGTCATGGCCTGATAAGAGTAGAGGTACAAAACAGAGTGTCCTACAGGTGGGAAGTACCAGATTTTTTAAAATTTTTCTTAAACATTGGTACATTTGGGAAATCGTCCTATTCAAAAGCAGCTCAAACCATTACTCCTCCACACTGAATCTCATAGTGGGTTTAATATGCTGATAGCGTGGCTTGCTCCGCACATGCCACGGTCGTCCCTCGGGTAATGCTGAGAGAGTAATGGGAAGCAGAGGTCTCATTGAGAGATGCGGAGGCCAGTCAGGTGGAAAACCTCTGAAATAGACTTCGGCTCCTGTCGCAACACCATCAGCGGATATGAGAAACACAACTCTACTTGTTACTGCACGATGTTGGCACTCTCACTTTATGGTCTCAGAGCTCTTGCAAAAAATTTTGGTTGTTGCAGTTTTAAAAGTGTGTAGACAAGTTAGACGACACAATTCACCAACACTTTTTAGTTTTGGCTCTATTTGAGCATTATTTCTAAGGTTCTATAGAGATTTATTGGAAAAGCAAGGCTCTTGAGGTCAAAATGATGGCTGTTTCAGTCTCAATCTAATTTAAAGTGATTTTACTGTCCAAAAAATCAAGGAAGTGTGCGGTTAGCACGCTAGTTGTGTTACGGCTCTGGCTTCTGAAAGTCTATAAAAGCATTATAAAAGAAATTAATTTGTGTGCTCAGAATTGTGGGAAGTGAGGAATATTTGCTGCAACACTTTCAACTTTTGGTTTTCCATTTGAAGGTAAAATCAAGTACAGCCTGTGTATATAAAAGGGACGTAGCCCCACTGATCACTGCGTGGGTGTAATGTTTGCTCCATCCACTCGCCAATTCACTTTCAAAATTGAAAAGTGGTTGTCCCTCTCTCTGTTAAGTGCTGCTGTTCAGCCTCGTCATTCTAGTCTAAAATGTTTATTTTAACCTCTGTGGATCTCGTGCTTTTATTAGGTGCTGTTTCTTTAAATCAAGATATGAACATAACTAAAAACCGACAAATCAGGTGCCCTCTTTCCCCGCTGGTCTGGCCACCCGCATGGACCACAGGGTCTGGTTTGCCGGCGATGGTTTGATGACAGCGTTGCTACGCGCTCTCCGCTACCAAACCAGCAGAGCAACAGGAACAGGCTGAGCATCTCCAACAACCTCACTCATCATTGGACAGTTTGTTGCAGTGACATCACGCTTAGGGGTTGTACGCACATATATCTCTTAGTGGAAGGGTTCAGCAGTTACACGGTGACCACAATGCACATTTTAGCAAAAAAGCTGACAAAAAAACTTTAAGATTCGTCTGAAAACTCAAGAAGAAAAAAAAAACCCTAAATGGGTTTAAACAGCACATTTTCAGGAGCCTATGATCAATCTGAGCGTTCATGGTTTGTTTAAGTGTGTGATTTTCAACAAAAAGGTGAGAGTGACTCACGGAAAAAACTGTTGGGCTACTGCTAGCTAGCTTGGGAGCTTGTTTAACAGCACCAACTCATCTCACTGTTTTAGTTCCAGCCTAAATCAGTTCTTCTGGCCAGATTGTGTTTCAAAATAAAACTCAGATTAAAGTCTAATGGGCTTCTGACAGAGCAGTGCCTTCAGTTAGCATCACACCAACTGGAACATGATGTAACATGTTACAATTGTGTTGTGTGGTAAAAAGCAGAGTGAAAATTATGTATCAGGACCTGGTTGAAGAGCAAAGTTTGGCAAAAAGCTAAAGAGAATTCAGATCTGAGAGGGCAGTTGCGGTGCCTGTCACTGGAGACGGCTTTGTAGAAGAGATGAAGAGGTGCAGCGTCGGGGTTCCTTTATGGGTTAGGTGGACCACGAAGCACATGAGTGAATGGAAAGGAGGCTACTAAAGGCTAAAAGCTAAACTGCTGTCTTAAAGCATGCCTAAAGTATACAAGTAAAAAAGCGTAATGTTGCGATTATTGTAAGAGGAAACTACGCTACCTCACATTACTGACCTCATAAAAGCCAAACACTTACATCTTTAATCGTTTTCATTCATAAAGAAGGGGCCTGTCACAGTAATTACTATATCGACTTATCCATTTCATATATTATAAATGGAACAATATTTTTGGGCGGTCAATATTTAACGTGGGTGCTTTTTCTTTAGAGTAGTGGGAAATATTTCTGTTTTTTTTTTTTTTTTTGCAATATTAAGATTTGAGACTGTAGAAAGTTGAATTATGAACAAAAAGACACAAACTCATCAATCAAACTTTATATATCAGCATCAGGGTGACCATAGGCCTTTCCAATAAAACCAACACAATATAAAAACATTGAAAAATATTAAACAATGAAATGAAAACCATATGTGCAAAGTGTCAGTGCATTACTGTGTTAAAGCCAGTCTGAATAAATCAATATAATGACTTTAAGTGTTGCATTCTTGCTGTTCGTTGTACAGCTAAAAAAAAAACAATATTTAAAATTAATGTATGTTTAGAGTACTTCTTTGGGAGTGGTGGTCGAAGTAGGAGGCAGACTCAGAAAAATTCATTTGACTGAAATGTATACATGTGGTCCACGTGGAAAAATAATACATAGTTATAAAAAGTAAATGTGCTTGGAACTAAAAAAAAGCAAAAGCAACAGAAATGAAGAAACTAAGGAAAAAAAAAAAACACGTGCCCCCGCGACCTGGATAAGTGGAAGAGAAATGGAGGAATGGGTTAGTTTCAGTGTAATCATTTTTATGTATATATCGCACTCCAAAATGCCGTCATTGGGCCTATTCACAAACATGCATTAAGTGGCAATTCATAACAGCCTTTCATTTACGTCCTTCCCCTGATTAGATTCTGAATTGTACAACTTAATATTCCTCCATACTCTCCTTTCTTTGTCGTTTATTCTTCAATTTACCATCTCACGCCGAACACTGTGCTGTAAATCCGTTCTTTGTTCAAATCATATCTCGTAATCTTTCGCCTTGATAACACCAATCCCCTGTTGGCTCCCAGTGCACAATGCGCGCAACGCGGTTTAGATTGCCAATACCCATATCGCATTGCAATATTTAATCTCCTTCTCTGCGAATACAGGTTGATTCGAATCATTCTTCCAACTCGGAATAAAAATGATTCAGGACATAATCTTTTGCTTATACCAGGGATTTCAGAGTTGGATGAAGCTAGGAATCCCTTTGCAAATTGTTCACCGAGCAATCTTTTTTATTGTTTTTTTTTTTTTTTTTTTTTTTTTACGTGTGCCTGTTTCAAGGGGCCGCCTTCCAACTCAATTTGCTGTCAGCGGACGGCCTAATTGGGCTTGACATGTGTCCCACCATTAGCCGGTATCCTACTGTGGCAAATGACGTGACAGTGAGAGGTGGAATCATGCAGTATTTTAAGCTCCTCCTGCGCTGTCCGTTGGGTCCCTTCATCTTCCTTTACTTTTCTGTAGCAGTTTTGACTCACAACGGCATGTCATCGGCGCAGTGGCTGATGGAAAAACTCTTATCTCACAACAAGGAGGTTTTGATTTTCAAGCATGGGTGGGTGACTTTTCTCGGTGTGGCGCTTGCATGTCTTCCCAATGTTTGGGTGACTTTTAGTTTGGGTTACTTAACGGAAAAATGAGCATTTGGCCTAGTTTCGCGAAGTCGGGTAGAAGCGTTTCTCGACTTATGGACGTCATGGGAAGAGAGTAGAACGGATCCACTGACCCACAGTATTGGCGGTGCGACTCCAGCTCCCACAGGATGAATGTTGCGTTGTGTAATTGGGGCAAGGACACTTAACCGACACCCACCCCAAGAAATTATAATACACCAAGGCTCGGCAGGTCCTTTTAGAGTTTTTCATCTTCTTCCAATCCAACCATCCATTTTTTTTCCACTTTATCACGGGGCTGGGTCGCGGGGGCGGGCAGCAGTAGTAAGCAGCGGACTCCCAGACTTCCATCACCCCAGACAGCTCCTCCGTGGGACCCCAAGGCGTTCCAAGGCCAGCCCAGTTCCCAGTCCCTCCACTTTTCAGTATACCCATTCGAGAACTTAATACCAATAACAAATATGTTTGGGAGATGTTACACCTCAGGCAAGATGTATGTAATCCAACCCTCACCCTTCTTGTTTGTCTAAAGTGAGTGTCTTGGAAGTATAAGTGAAATGTGGACCATGACCATTGGAAAATTGATATGAAAAGGGCCCTGAATCAGTATTATGGCACTTTGGGGTGAGAGAGCTGATGCAATGGTGGTCCACCCAGTTTCACTTTTCTGTCTGAAAAAGCTGATCTAAAGCTTGTTAGTGGCCAACAATCAATGCTATGGTGGATACTAGTTATGTGCCGAAAAGGTTTGTGAGTAGAGAATCGACCTCGATATGTTTGGGTTTTTCAAGATGGGTCAATGCCAAGACCGATGTGTTTAGGGATCCAGAGAAACTGGTATCTGATAAGCCTTTGCCGATATTTTTGGGCTGATTTTGGTCACTTTCCCCAACTTCCATCTCATCCATTTGCTTAAGCTCTTGGATCCGGAGCCGAGTCGCAGGGACAGCAGTCCAAGCAGGGACTCCCAGGGACTTCCCTCCACCCAGACAGTCCTCCGCTCCTCCGATGGGGACCCCAAGGCGTTCCCAGGCCAGTCCGAGAGACCCTCGTCAGTGTGTCCTGGGTCTTTCCTGGGCCTCCTGAAAGTGGGACATTATCAAAAAAACCCCTCCTCCCCCAAACTCCTATGGCCATTTTAATTTACTACAAACTCACCCACAGACCTACAAGAGAGCTATAGTCACGTTTTCTGCAGTTATCAACTTGCACTGTGTTAAAATAAAGCTTTGGTGTGTGCTCTTTAGGCAGTAGGTCGGCCAAAAACAAAAATATCGACCAGTGTTGGAGATTTAAGGCCGATAGCGACCCCACACCAATGCTAAAAAGTGCCTGAGTTTATCAGCCAACTGATATATCGGTCTATGTCTATTTGTGAGAGCTAAGAACGAGTTGGACTGATGTAAATACCTAATTCTTTGTTTGTTGAAAATCAAGTACTGCCGACACAGACATGCACAGCCAATAAAACTTGGCGGGACTGCGCAGCTGGGTCCAAAAGATAAAAAACTGTAGAAAAGACAAAAATGTATCCGCCACCGCAGTTCGTGGAGCTCCCTATTGTTTATTATTTTAATAACGCCACAATGACAATGAAGTACCCCAGCTTAAAGAAAGTAAAATTGTAAAACGGCTCTTGGTGTGCATTAGGAACAGGAGCTTCAACTGCCAAAACTAAATAATAAAACCAACGCACTGGGAATGAGCTGTGACAAGACAAAAGGGGAAGAAAGTTGGAAATGTCTGTGGTAGATGCCTGCAAATCCCGTTTAGACGAAAATATTTGATTAAAACAGCAGTGTACTGTATGACCAGGTGGAAAAAAACACTGAATCTGGCCTTAAGGATTAAGTTGCAGATCTAAGGCCCCTCGTCACAGTACACAGATAAAAGTAGAACAGATTGTGCCTATTACACTGTATCTGTGAAGGAGAAGTATAAATCAAGTGCCATTTGGGAAGAGGGGCTTCCATAATGAAATTAGATAAGGGGACTACGGGATACGCAGCCAGCCTTTTATTGCAATCTGTATAAATCTTACATAAGACCAGAGACCAAACCTGTGTGTGAATGTACGGTGTAGCACTATGAGTATGAGCCTGACAAATGATGTATCTGTGTAATAGCCACACTGCTCAAAACACCAGCCCCGTCACTTAAGGCACATTATGTTTTTACCTAATTTCCTCTTATTAATCACTGTAGGGTTTATCTGCCCCACTTCTCATTTTAATACGTTTAAAGAAAGTCAATTATGTGCCGTGCAATATATTATATTATTAAAATAACCAGGCGGTGCTCAACTCATTCAGCTAAACTGTTAAATGGCACAGGAGAGATCTTCACACAATGCACAAGCAGCACTGTAGTTGGATCTACCAAAGATGAGAAGTCGGGAGCCAGGGACTGCTTTGTCAAAACAGTATCATTTTATTTTAACAATATAGAGACGAAATAAAGGCTTGGAAATTGAGTTGTAAATGAACTATGAGATGCTGTTTCCACAAATATACCATAAGAAGGGGTTGGGTGTCAAACACATTTTCACTGAGGGCCCACATCAGCAAAATGGCTGCCGTCAAAGGGCCAGATGTAAAAATAAATCTACTTTTTAAACTGTTAATTAACTGTTTCTGTATTTATTACTTCATTCAAGTATATGAAGGTATATTGCAAATGCATTTGTGCAACAGCCATGGCAATTGGTATGGGCTGTGGTAACTGCATGTCTCCGGATTAAAATGACATTTTAAGACCATTATACCTTTTAATGTACCCTGTCGAGGGCCACTGAAATGATGTGGATGGCCACATTTGGCCCGGGGCCTTGAGTTTGAACACTGTGCCTAAAGCATGACATACTTTTATATTAATGTTCTTGTAATAGAAATGTTGAGGACATGTTTTTGTGGGTGCATTTTTGTTTTGTTTCATTGTTACTTGTAAGACGCCATTTATATAAATTATATCTTATAATTACGCAAATGAACCATGAATTTCTCTGATGGTTAATATTCCTGTGAGTCACACCTGTTGGAAATCATTAGGACAGGATACAGTTCCAGCCATAGTCTGTGTCATTATAAAGTTTTATATAAGCATCTTGTGATCTTGTTCAAGCAGCCTATAAGATGCTGCTAGATCTTGGTTGCCGTGGTAACAAAACATGACGTGAAAATCACTGTGAGTTAAACGTCGCTTTCTTGACCTCTCTTCAGACTTGCACGCACAAAACTGTTGTCAAGTGATGTTCAAGTGATGTTCAAGTAATGTTCAAGTGATGTCCACGTATTCTAAACAGCAGAATATTATAGCGTCCAAAAGCCTATTTCTTTTACGATTCCCGCTGTTTAAAGCCTATTATCACTAGTCCGCTTCACACGTGCTCTGTAGAGGTTTTCAAGGCTACAGAAATAAATGAGATGTTAGTGACTAAGTGCCTTGCAAAGTTGGGGAAAACTGTTGAAACTAAAAAGTTCAATAAAACATGATGTAAAAAATGGTGTTTAAACAACACATAACCCAGGCGCTCATTGTGTGCAGTTCATTCAGCCTCACAACTTTTGAATAAGATGTTGGAAATGCACAGAGGAGAAGGGCAGATTCTGACATTGGAAGAGTGCCCGTCTGATAAAAAGATTGTTACAAGGAGATAGAGGAAGAGAAAATTACTTTTTGCTGTGACTTTGGGGAAATGGTTAAGTCAATTTGAAAACCATTAACAAATTCCACTTTGAGCCCATTAAGAAAATAGTGTGAAAGTACCAGTACAGAATCCAACAGTAGAAAGAAGCAATGGGTTTGTGGATTTTAGTTGAAGCAATTGGCCACTTCAATTAACTACAGACCTGAGCCTTTCCTGTATTATTAAGTA
The DNA here is from genome assembly GCA_019594935.1 of Periophthalmus modestus. Classification (NCBI taxonomy): domain Eukaryota; kingdom Metazoa; phylum Chordata; class Actinopteri; order Gobiiformes; family Gobiidae; genus Periophthalmus; species Periophthalmus modestus. The sequence continues at coordinate 30,780 of JAIEZT010000477.1, read as the reverse complement.
TCTAACTGAAAACCTCCTTGCAAAGAGCTGAACACTAACATCCTACCAAATTATTAACAGAAGAGCAGATGGTTTGAAATTACACTATTCCCAGCACTGAACCTTGTGGTACCCATGACTGATTACTGCGCGAATGGATTTGACACTTACAAATAGGGATGTTACATAAACTACCATCAGCTAATTTTAATACCAAGAATGCTTAAATTACTGCATTCTGATTGAAGAGCCCATGTTATTACGCTATTTTCTGCATATTCAGGCTGAGTTCTTCTCTCAAACAGAAAACACTCTGTTCCACCTTGTGATGTCATCATGTGGTAATACAGGAAGTGCTCCACTGTGTTTTTAAATTCCACACACCTTCACTAGAAGAGTTTGGGTGATTTCAGCTCTGGAATTGCCAATCTTGACTGAACTAAAGGTAAAAACGTAGCTGTTAACTTGAAATTTACTGTTTCATGGCATCACAAGGTGGAACAGAGCATTTTGAGCTTTGGGGATGTTACAGACTAATGATAAAGAGTTACTCAAACATGTGTGAATGAAGCAAAACACAACTCCAGGTATGTTTTTGAGGCGGTAACATTGAACCTTTGACCATCAGCTGGGATAACAATGAGCTAATTACCAGTAAAAAGGGGGATTGTAACACTAAGTACCATAGCATATGTTTTTTAATTCATCTTTCCTATGAGTTTGATGTAGGAATATTTAAACCCCTCGCCCGTGAAATAAATAATGATATCCTGTCTTGAATCTCGTGTGTGGCTGAAGTGTGTGCGCTGTGAGCACCTGGTCCTCTTGGCCACAACTTCAAAGCCAATGCATGCATAATCAACATGTGCGATGGATAATTCATGTTTTCCAGCCAGCTTCAGGTAGAATAGCATTAAAATGTCAACTGTTAATCACAAAGGTCAGTGTTCTTGACCTAGATGGAATTGGTTAGTTTTGTGAGATTCATGACCACATTCTCAAATAGCCCTCCATAAAATAGACAATAAAAGTGTGCTAAACATTAAGGGCGTGATCAATCGGACCCACATAAAGAAGAATTATTAGCTGTATTGCTGGGGTTTGAGTCGGCTGGTTTATGTATGCTAATGGACAGGAATGTTCTTCAATGTGATGAGTCTACAGACAAAACAGCGGACATGTTTAGAACCATTTCGCACTCTGAGGACTTCAGGGACCGGCCTCATGCTGGTGCCCAGAGTCGAGGACTAAACAAGACTAATCGGGGACTAATCGAGACTAATCGAGGACTAATCTAGGGACCGAGGACTGAACGAGGACTGAACCGGACTAAACAGGACTAAAACCAGGATTTAAAACCGGGACAAACCGGGTCTAAAACCGGGATCTGAACCGGGACAAAACCGGGGATAAACAGGGATTAAACCGGGACCTAAACTGGGACTAAACCAGACTTGAAAACCAGGTCTAAACTAGGACTAAACTAGGACTAAACCAGGACAAACAAACAGGAACTAAAACCAGGACTACAAACTAAACAGGACTAAAACAAAACCAGACTAAAAACAGAACTAAACCAGGATCTAAAAATCAGGACTAAACCAAACCAAGGACTAAACCGGGACTAAAAAACCGGATAAACCAGGACTAATCCAGGACTAAAACCCTGATTAAACAGGACTAACTAGGACTAAACAGGACTAAACCGAGGACTACAGGACTAATCCAGGAATGAAACCAGGACTAAACCATGGACTAAACCAGGACTAAACCAGGTTAAACCAAACCAGGATAAAACAGGAGAACCAGTGTTAAATCGAGGCCCTAAACGATTCTGTTTAGCTGCATATGACTGAAAGAGTTGCATTCTGCCTCTTCTCTTTTAACGTTTATTTTATGATGATTTATATTCTGATTGTTGTATTGTGATTTTAATGTCTTTCTTATTCTGTAAAGCACTTTGACTTACTTTGTGTATGAATTGTGCTATACAAATAAACTGCTTATCTGCCTAAAATGACAAATAATGGTTTAAAAGTTCATCGGTGCTATCAGGGTTTGGTGGGTCAATCATAATTAATAATAGTTACGGTAGAGGTCTAAATATTTCTTTGTTCCATGGCCAAGATAAGAGAGATTTGGTAGTTATGCAACATTTTGATTGTTTTACTAGTTATTTTGTATTTAATAAAAGAAAAAAACGATGAAAAAGGTTTTTGTGAGCGAACAGACATTGAGACGGTGCTCTGTATGTAATTATCTAACCCATAGACTTTTTTATACAGTCTATTGTGCACACTCTAGGCTAAAATAAATACAAGAAAGTACAAGAAACAGAAATTACCTGAATTCAAAGCGCGATAGCAATACTAAGTCTGCGTCTAAACTACTTCCTAACTCTCACGAACTGACAGTTTTATTTATTTTTCAGACAGAGAAGTAAAACAGAATGAACCAGCGCACAGTCAAACAGCTCTCACCCTAAAGTGTCATATAGTGACGCACACGGCTCTTTGTTACGAGGTTTGCGATCAATAATGTGCTATAATTGTGGTCAGATTTTGTCACAATGCACTTTATGGGCTAAAATAAAATTTGGGTAAAGTCCTGCTTGAAAAATACAATGAAGGCATGGTGAATAGATTGAGCAAAATCAATCTAATAAATAGAGAAGTAAAGAGGATATATCACCGGGCTGACGCTGACGTTTTTATGCTCTCGGTTAGTGCAGTGGGGCTGGGTGTGTTTTAATAGACTGTTAACTGCATGAAAGGGATGGACTCTGCATCTGATGGATCGAAATGCGTAGAGTGTTTTGTATCCTGTTGCGGCCTTGGCATGTTCATAATTCGTGTGTGATGCAAAGCTTCATTAGACCCAAAGTTGTGTTGGAAGGCCTGGGGGGACAGCGGCTTTGATGGAGCAGGTTCATATCTGACCTTGCGGAAGCCTGTGCTGTTGATTGGATCAGTTCGGTGTGTGTGACTGACTCCCTCTGCTGTCCATTTGTCCTCAGGTTAACGGGGTTCCAGCTGCCTGCCCCATAGTGAGCACAGGATCAAGGCTCACGCTATGGCTGCTGTCGGGACTAGGCGCGTTCAGCGGACAGGGATTTAAGGCGGTCTACGAAGGTAAGTACGACATATGTGCCGTATGCTGTGATGTGTCCACTTTGCATACATTAGCATTGATATTGTTGAAACATATGTTAAAGGTGCACTGCGTTTCTGGTGGAGGTCACGCAATCTGGTTGTTTCCATGGAGATCTCATTGAATTGCTTGAATTGTTACACAGTAAAGAGCACATATTACCCTCTTTTTTTGTTCAGTGTTATATTTTCTCATCACAAAACAGACCTGGAGTTGTGTTTTGTTTCAATTCACCACATGTTTAACACAACAGAAACCGTGCACATTTAGGGCTGAGTTTCTTCTCAAACAGAAAACACTCCACCTGTTTCCACCTTGTGATGTCTCATGCGGTAATACAGGAAGTGCTCCACTGTGTTTTTAAAGTCCACACACCTTCACTAGAAATGGATGATTTCAGCCCTGGAATGTCCCATCTCTGCTAAACAAAAAGGTTAACTAGAAAAGTAGCACTTGATGACATCACAAGGTGGAACAGAACATTTTGAGCTTTGGAGATGTAGAAAAAAAAACTCAAAAATGTGTGAATGAAACAAAACACAACTCCAGGTATGTTTTTGAAGAGGTAACAGCATTAAAACATGGCTTAAAGTTCACAAGAGTCCATTTTGTGTAATATAGAACCTTTAAACTTCTCTGTGTCCATGGAGACAAGCAGATGACACCACTAGACCAAGTTATGGGTCAAATCTGTCAAGAGGGAAGCCTGCTCACTGCGAGAAGGCATGTTTTTCTAGGAATTTTTATAAATGATAAATATGTTTAATACCATACTGTTGAACATCGTCATGGAAACAAGTACATGGCAGACCGTCCTCCAAAAATGTTGCATTGTAGTGTTGCATAAGGCCCAGCACATGACCAAGGTTGAGTGTAGCGTGGGCAGTCCTATTGCAAGATCTAAAGACTTGGCCAGATGTCATGCTTTCTGAGTGCTCTTCATAATAATTGCTTAGATTTCCCCGTGTTTCTCTGTACATTATGAATTCAAAGCGCAGGCTGCAGTTCATTATTCATTCACTAGGGGGCACGCGTTTGTCAGTCTGTCCTTGGCTAGGTATCACTATAGATGTAGCGTAAAGGCTTTCAGATGGTGGTAGGGTCATCAGTTGCTTGTCTCCATTAAGATGTTATGGCATATTGGTATATTCCATAGTATGGCACTGAACTGATCTATCTTACAGTGATTGAATATGAAGTCTGTAAAAAAAAATCATGTATTCTTACAGTAAGCGAGCTGGTCTCTCAAAGATCTAGCCTGTTCCTCGGTTGTTACCATGGAGATAGATAGGTTTAATCCATAGACTGTATAAAGAAGTGGACTAAGTGAGTGTGACGTCACCCACAGCGTTCAGCTTCAGTCAAGACAAGTTTTACTGTATAGCACAATTTGTACATAAAGTAATTCAAAGTGCTTTACTGAATAAGAAATACATTAAAATCACACAAATCAAAACATATATAATCACAAATAATCATAAAAATAAACATTAAACAGAAGAGGCGCAATAAAAAACCTTTCAGTCATATACACAGCTAAACAGACTGTTTCAGGTTTTAGCTGCAGAAAACTAAAACGCTGATTCCTCATTTTTAGTCCTGGCTTAGTTCTGGTTTAGTCCTGGTTTAGTCCTCAGAGTGTGAGATGGTTCATGTGGCTCTAACATGTCAGAGATGTACTTTGGTGCTGGTTCATGGAGAGACTTGTTCACACAGAGCTGCTTTAAAGTCTATTCTCTGAGCCACAGGAGCCAGCTGAGCACAGGACACATGTGTGAAGTACTTCCTGGTTCCAGTCAGGATCCGAGCAGCAGTGTTCTGGATGTACTGCAGCTGTCAAAACGCTTGTTTGGAGAGGCCAGTGAGCAGGACGTTACAGTAGTTTAACCTACTGGAGACAAATGCATGGATAAGTCTCTCTAAGTCTGGTTTAGACAGTATACATTTGAATTTTGCAATGTTTTAGATATGGCTGTTAAAGTTCAAGTCTGAGTTCATTAATACCTCTAGATTTCTAGCCTGATTTGAAGGTTTTAGAGAGAGACTGAAGGTGACTGCTGACACTTTCTCTATGTTTCTGTGGGCCATAAATGATGTCTTCAGTCTGAGTTTAGCTGGAGAAAGTTGTTTTGCATCCACACACTGATCTGTTGGATGCAGTGACAGAGTGAATCCACTGGTCCATATTCACCTGCTGCAGTGAGACATAGATCACGTGTCGTCTGCATAGTGTCGTCTGCATAGTTAAGTTCAAATGAAGCTTGTTGAGGCTAGTAGTTGTAGCAGCAAATTCGGAGACGAGTGCCATACCTGGAATTCTTACCGTGCATATCTTAGGAACCTAGGAATACTAGTGGAGTGATCTCAGGAAAAGAATGCGCCTGATTCGCCTGTTATCCGAGTAAGTATGGAAATGTTAAGACCAAAATGATGAGGCACTCTACAGCAGTTACAGTGAGTTTTTCAAGGTACAGTAAATTGGAGTCGATGGAGCTGAAATCGCAGCCATGATCACTTCACTATTTGGAACGCGGTGGCTAGCAGGTTAGCTACGTCCATTTATATGCACAGTCTATGGCTTAATCCCATTCTGTGGAATATGTCAAGCAAAGCAATAACATCTCCATGGAGACGGGCCGATGGTAGACTCTCCATCAGAAAAGACGACGACGCTGGTCTGATGCACGTTTACCTGCTTGTTGTTGTACTTTCCATTAGGATATTGCTGAACTGGAATAACTTTTGCACGATATTTCACATTTTGTTGCTGCTTTTAATCGCTCAATCAAAGTACGACCCGAGCGGTTTTATTTCGGGGCGTTTTCACACTGGAGGGTCTGATCACCCATTTGCGGGCTGCCTCTGAGACCTTTGCCATGGTGACGTGAAATGCTTTATGGCCCGTGGAAGAATGATATTAATGACAGCTCTCCTCTGGCTCACATGAGAGGGGAGTGGGAGCCCTCGGGAGGCAATGGAAATACAAGCAAACGGCTAATTAGGCTAATTACCTAACAGCGCTTTCTCAGTCTTTTTGAGATATCGTGAATGTTGGCGGTGGAGACATTAAATGGCCCGAGAGGTTTAGGACCACATACCATGACTAGATAAAAACAAGACAATGAGCAATGAGACGGTTTTGGGCGCTCCACAGGGAAGCAGCAGGGCCATTATGTTTGCAACACTGTCAGATGGTTGAAAACCGGATCCTATGTAATTAACTAAAATCAAATGCCATTCAAAGTTACCAGAGCTTTCGAGCACTAAATAGCATTAGCTCCAGCATGTTGTAACTATGTAGCATGTGGTTAGCTTTAAATTCGTAATGAGCACAAGGCAAAAACAATAATGTTAAGAGGATCCAATTATTTCAGTAACAAATAGGGACAAATAAGATTACAGATGGAGAACGACATTACTGTATTATTAGTTAGCATGGGGTTACAGCTAATATGTTTACATTATTGCGGAAAAGTACTTGAAAATGTGACCTTGCCCATACATTCTGTTGTTGTTTCCTTTGGCAAGACACCTCACTTATATTAGTCAAGTTACAGTATGCGCCTTTCTGTATTAAGGTTCTACCAATGGTCACATTTTTATATAGTGTTTTTCCACCTTCAAGACACTCAAACCCATTCACGCCGACTCTGGGGGCGAGGTGGGTTAAGTGTCTTGCTCTAGGACACAACAACAGCATGGAATTGCACCGCCAACCTGTGGGTCCATGGATCTGACCGCTCAACCAATGATGTTTGTGTCGAGAGCAGGATTCGAGCCACCAAATTAGCAAATTACGATGCCATGCTACTGTAAATGTGTCGTAACGTCTGGGGGATCAAAGTTACAGACTCGGAGTAAGGACTAACAGAGTTTATTACAAACAAGAGGATGTGAATGCTGGCTGGAGGACTGGGTCGTAGGAAGCTGGGACGGAGGTGGAGGTGCTCGAACCGGTCGTAGGAAGCTGGATCGAAGGCTGAGGTGCAAGTTCGGTCCAAGAAACGGGATTTGGCGAAAAACGAGAAACACCAACTGAGTACTATGACCATAACCACAAAAAACAGACTGAGCCAAACAGAAACTGTACCATGGAGGATACACTGACGATCTGGCGGCGCATGTAGGATCCTTGGTCCCTTTGTGCTCCAGAGGTGGAGGCTTGATTGCAGATCAGGTGCAGGTGTGTAGCAGGTGGTGCCAGAGTCTCCTCCCAGCTCCAGGCACAGAAGGCAGCACAGAACACACAGACAGACTGGAATCTTGACAAAATGTAAAACAATGCTAGAAAATGTGTTTTTGTGTATTGTGTCTGTAATGAGAGTAAGTGGTATAATCATATCATTTACCGTTTCCACTATATTTTGAATTCTACAGGCATAACGAAGAAAACTCCTGCTATGGCGGCTACACATACTCCTTGCTATATGTTAGATTAAATGTATTAGCAGTGGACCGGTCTTTGTATTGTAAATCAATCTTGCCATTTGAGTAATATCAATCCTATGCGCCGCCCCGTAGGAGAATGCGGGTGAGTGAGAGTGCAATCCCAGTAATTACCTGTCACCTCGTTCACGTGGCAACGGAGACACCCACAGCTCTGACCTTTGCCACGTGCACAGGTTACACGCATGTGAGGCGAGGGTAAGAATAGACGGTAATTGGAAAGAGAAGTAAACAGAAGGTGCAGAATGTAATGTGGTGAATTTTAGTCCGTGCATTACAATGGACGCAAGGTCACACGGGTCACAGTGGTTGCAAGTGATATTTCTCAGGAGTCTTTGCAGTTTATGTGTAGTTGTACAATACTATAATAAGATATCTGATATTTAGGGTGTAGTTCAGAGTTGAGACCTTTTGTTGTTAATATAACTGCTTGTGCATGTGTCGCCTGGTTGCTATGCTAAGAATGTGAAGGTTCTACGGGTCATTTACTGGTCTGGTTTTGGAGAATGGCTCTTGTGAGTTGCGATCGTTTTGCTCTTGTTTTTGGCGTGGGTGTTGCAATTCAATGGCTGCATCCTTTGAAGAACCCCGGGCGACAAAGGTGCTGCTGCTCCGTGTGGCCTCCGTGGACCACAAAGGCTGTGCCGAAATGGGAAAGGGCTAGCCCACAGAGCCGCTCCCGTCACCCTAGCAACCGAGACACGCTGCTAACGTTAAACATACAAACCACAGTAGCCCTTGTGTTCAGAAAATAACTACAAAACAACTAGAAGAAATTTGGTGTGTTTCCTTACACTAGAACGCTACAATACAGTTAGCATCAGTTAATCAAATCATATATACTTATATTTGAGTAGAATTTTTGTTATTCGCTTTAATGTCTGTGTAATTCCTCAGTCGTCCAGGTCTGATCCATAGTAAAAGCCAAAAGTAAAATCTGTAACTGGACAAAAGGTTGTACAGCCCCACAACATCCAGAGACTTCAGGTACTCGGGACGGATCTTGTCCATTCCTGGAGCCTTGCTTCTGGGCATGTTCCACCACTAGGAGGCTCCGGGGAAGACCCAGGACACGCTGGAGGGGGACTATGTCTGCCGGGCTGACCTGCCCCCACGACCCGGCCCCCCGGATAAGCGTAAGAAAATGGATGGATGGATGTTCTAATGTTGTTTCCTCATCACAAACAGACCTGGAGTTGTGTTTTGTTTCATTCACACATGTTTAACACACAAACCCAGCATTTTCAGCCTGAGTTTTTCTCTTAAACAGAAAACACTCCACCTTGTGATGTCATCATGTGGTGATACAGGAAGTGCTCCACTGTGTTTTTAAACTCCATACAGTTCACTAGAATCATTTCGATAATTTCAGTTCTGGATTTGCCAATTTCTTCAGAACTTAATATAAGAGGCACCTGTTAACTTGTAAACTACCGCTTCATGACATCACAAGGTGGAACAGAACATTTTGATCTTTAGAGATGTAGACACACTAATAATAAAGTGTTACTCAAACAGGTGTGAATAAAATAAAACACAATTCCAGGTATGTTTGATGAGGCAGTAGTAGTAACAACAACATAATAACATGTCTTTAAAGCACGCAAGAGTCGATTCTGTGTAAAAATAGACCTTTTAGCTCTGACTCATGATAGAGAAGCAGATATATTCCAGGATTGTCAAGGATCCCATCCGTCCACGTGCATTTGCACACGAAAAAAAACAGCTCACACGGTTTCATCTTTTATTAATATAAAGGAGCCAAAACTAAAGCAGTTTTATGTATTTATATATTATTTCTTTTTTTTGTGTATAATTCTCTTTGAACTATTGTTGCGATTTCCTCACGGCACATTTTTGAGTTCTTGAATGCTCTGCCTCTGAAGTGCTAGGCTCCCTGCCACAAAGGCTGAAGATAAGGATCCGCAGCCCTCGGCGAGACTGTTCTCCTCACTTACTCATTCAAATTAGCACTGGGCTTGAAATCAACACAATGATAAGCCCTGAGTACACATGAAAAACACATTCTGGATTCACTCCCATATTTAGACCTTTTTTTTCCATTGTATTTAGTAAAAGGGAATTGTTATTTGCCTAAGATTGTGTGTGTGGAAAACAAAATCTCGCCGAAGTTATGTTGTTAATTCTTGTTCAAATTACTCCAGCGCCGCTTCATATACATCATCATGAGAGGTGCCGTGTTTTTTTTGCAACGGCTTAAAAGGAAAATGGGAAATGGACAGAGAAGCTTTGGTTTGCTGTTATGAGACAGAAAAGTAGCTCACGGAGGGTCTGGTCTCTGTGGTTTACAGTCAAGAGCCGGTAGCCTTTGAGTGTCATCAGATGGGGATCCTTGTGTCTCAGGACCCAGGGCAAGCACTATTCTACAAAAAAATATTGCTTAATTGTAAAGAAAAGGCTCGCCAGAGTGGAATTGGTCTACTTACATTTAACTCTGTAGACTATAAATCTAGACAGGGGACATAGCTAACCTGTGGTAGCCGCTGCATAATTCCGCGTCCACTTTCAACAGATCTTTACATGGAAAACTTTCGGCCCCCTGTCTCTGTAACCTGCTGCTGTCAGACTCGCTCCGTATTTCGGTCGAATTAAACCCGCCTCTATATGATCCCTGTAGTGTCGAGTCGCTATTGAGTCCACCAACTCACAAGATAACTGAACATTAATAACAGACAGATCAAGCATCTTCTTCGCTCAAGGTTCAATCCCGCTGGGCGATTAGCTAATAGGTTGTGGTTGACCCAGCGGTTGCTAAGCTCTGCTCCTGGTGGGCAGGGAAGAATGCTGGATGTCGCTCCGGATCCTGGCTCTTTAGTGCTCGCTTATTGATACTCACGGTCGTAATTCCTGCCCCTCGAAATGCAACTCGGCGACTCCAAACAGCCCTCGTGCAACCCCAGCTGCTCCCGCCACCCAAAGCCTCGTGAGCTTCATTGACTGGAGTCTGAACGCTGGGGTGAAGTCACCACTCAACTTGGACCACTTCTTGCAAGTACAGGAACTATGGTTTAATCGGACAGATACGCACTGTTGTGAGGGTGACTCATTGGGTTGATAACCACAAGCAATATGAAAAGTGCTGTAAAATCCATTCGATTAGAGAGACACCGGGCTCCATTTATATTACATTGCTCCGACCCATTACAGGAACAGTGAGGCGTTACCCCCTTGTCTTTGAGCCCACTCATGCCCCCTTTAACGGCTTAATATCAAAACCACCTCCCTTCAAGTCACAAATTGTAAGGTCCCAGCCCTGAGACCACTTTAGGAGAGCCTTTTTTTGTGGTTTTACTTGCTTATTAGCATTGAGCTCGCGCCATGTCCAGTCCATTTGCTGCCCAGACCCATCGCGTCTATAGCGGTAAAGGATCTGTTTGCAGCCACACTGCAACTAAGCCAGATAAGTGCTGCGCAGGGCCGTCAGACTCCCCAACCTCACCCGTGTAATGCTGGACAGCGGCACTGTGGGAATCCTCTTCTCGCTTGTCGCATGGCAAACCAACAGACTCACTCATGTTTTTCCCTCCCCTAATGCATGTTCTCTTGATTATCGTCACAAACTATTTTTAGAGGGTTTAAGATCAAGCAATGGCAGTTTGTTTTTACACCAAATTATATAGGAACAATAGTTCCACCAGATGGCATTCTACCAAGCAGTATGATGACCGGGATGTATGAGGTTATTATGATGTTTTGGTGTAGAGGATAAGAAAATTGTGAATACCGGCTACTACTCTTTCTTTTAAACATCCCCTTGACAAGACTTTGGTGTGCCACCCGCCAATCCAAAGAATTAAAGATTAAAGTGACCACTGGCTATGGCTAACCGCGTTTATGTCTCTGCAATTGAAACAGAGCAAGGATGCATGGTCAAAAAACACTGTGGATTCGAAAATTATATCGTGATGGCCCATGATATTATTGTGAGACTTTTGACGATATATCACAGTATTTCACGTTCTTGTTGCCTATATGTTGACATAATCCTTAGCTACACGTAGCTCAATTAGTACTTATTTAGAAATGCAATGTAGAAGGTTTATTACGACTTGCCATACTACTACTACTACTTTTTTTTTCTACTTCTATTTGATAGATCTATGAGGACTGAGAGGAAGACTACATAGGAGTGGCCTTCTCTCATCCATGATCTCATACTGTATGTTTCTCTTTGTGCTCTATATGTTTCAGATCTTTTCTTTGCCTCCTTCTTTGCACAACATTTTCCCTATTGTACCACACATATATAAAGTAGAGTTTATTGAGTTCAGATTCTTTAAAAATGGTATCTGCATTGGCCCTAACAACTTAAGTGCTGTTGTCCTTCACTATAAGGCAGCTCACTTTTCGCAATCTCTGGGCTTTGTGGATTTTTTTGTGCGTGTGCAATTTCTCATCCTTTTTTACATGTATGAACGTGCATTGTGTTCTGCCGATGCAAGACTGATCTGAGAGAGATGGCTGAGGGACTGAGGGAGTGACCATTGTCCAGGTTGTAAATCCAGTGTCTCCTGTACAGTACAGAATGTGTCAGACAAATTTACATAAATGTTGGATCGCAGTGTGACTCTGCAGAAGTGCTGTATGTTTGCAAGTTTTCTCCCCGACAAAACCCACAATGTCGATTTGAAACGTTCTGCACCGACAAAGGCAAAGGCGACGCACGAAGGTTTTGAACTTGGTGAGAGTTAAAACAAGAGAAATGTGAGAAAATGTTGTAATGCCTGTGTGAGAAAAGTATATTAAAGTGTGTGGTGAGGGGTTTTACAGACAAGAAAATAATAGAATAATTGTAAAAATATAATTTTAAATAATAGGCATTTCGGCTAATGCAGGGATAGCCTGAGTTAGAATAACAAAGGGTTTTTGTAGAAGAACCCCTGCAAAAAACGAGGACCACTGTATTGGTAAAATTATTTAATTTACATTACCTCGCTCAAAAGTTTGGACACACCCTCCGTTATTCAATGTTAAAAAAAAAAACAAAAAAACATTCATCCCGTATACACACAAGACACATCAACTATATGAAGTAAGATATGTGTAATTATGTACCAAAGAAAAAAAGTGAAATAACGTTTTTTGATTTCCTTTTCCCCTTTCAACCTTGCTTTGTCGAAAAAAACGTTTTAGCAGAGTTATTATTTTTATTGCTTCTTTAGACGAGATGGAGTGTTCACACTTTCGACTGGTAGTGTACCTCAGATCACCGCTTCTTTTTGTCTCCATTCTTTCGCTCCTGAAAACGATCTCTTCTTCTCCTGTCTGCTAAATAATACACCGACACAATAAACTCCACAGTCATATGGTGCCAACTTTCTTCTGTGCTTTCCTCACTCTTGCATAGTCAATGTGCTTCCCAATTGGGTTACCTCAAAAAAGAAAAAAAAAAGAGGGGAAAAATCCACAGCCAATTTTACCGGCACGACTCGCATCTCGCCACGCCTCTTCAGCATTACGCCACTGCAGGTGTCGGAAATCAAACGGGCTTGCATTATCTCCCCCATTTCATTTAGCACATCTGTATAGTCGTGTACCCAATTGGAAATGAACCTCTAGGGAGTTATAAATCCATCCCGATTGGACTGTGGGTTATAAACTAAAATAAAACAGAGAATGGATGAGAGGACTCGTTCTGTGCACCAACGCAACTCCGCTTCATCCATCAGAGCCTATCTCCACAATGGCGTCTCTATATCCACCCTCCCCAGCCCAGCGCACACACTGCCTGGCTCCTATTAGCATGAGCGGGGGCTCCTAAGGTGGGGGGCGGCGGAGATGAGAGCGATGGAAGGCACTGGAGCGTGAGTAAGTGTACGGCCTAATTGAAAAATGAGGCCCATCCCTTTAAGACGGCGGCTGATTAAAGAGACGTGAGATGGAAGAGACAAACGTGGCTTTTAAGAGTTCGGGGTTGTCGTGTTTGTACATTGGGAAGGAACAGGGGCCGGAGCAGCAGTAGTCCCGTCCTGATCACTGTACGGCAGCTAGCGGATGCAACCAGATACTTTTTCTCCCATCAAGATATTGTATAATTAATGCTTTTGCTTTAACTGCGTCAGGTAGTTGTAGCAGCAGGAATGAAACACAGTGGGAGCAGAATTACTAATGGGCTTTTAATACGTTTAACCTTTTACTCATTTCTAGCAGTATTCTAACTAGGACACGTTCTAGTATTTCCCACATCTAAATATGTTGCCTTTTCCCATTAATATTTAAAGTGACACCATGTAACTTCCTGGAGGTGGTATGGAAATATAAATTTAAAACCATACTTGTGAATATTCTCTATGAAAATAAATCTCTTTTATTCCATACTGCGGAATATTTTAGCCAAAGAATTAGCGTTTGTATTGAAACAAGGTGCAAGAAGCTTTACGCCAGGCCACATACGAGTTAGTTTTGTGGAGATGCAAATCAACACAACCAGAATGGAAAGAAACATGCTTTTACTTTAGTCTGTTTTGGGCTAAAAAGACTAAATATTCAGGAAAGAGTCATTTCTAACACTTTTTAATAACTACACCTTTCATAGACTTAACAAAGCACAAAGAAAGACTGTATTCATTAGGAAGAAATTGTTTATTACAATGTGAATTCTTCTGTTTTTAATGGTGCTTTTTCTGTCAACATCGTTATATCGGCCATACCACCTCGTCAAAGCCTGGTCTCGTCAGATCTCAGAAGCTAAGCAGAGCTGGGGCTAGTTAGTTGGATGGAAGACTGCTGGGAATACCAGGTACCACAGTCAGGTGCCAGTGGCAGAAACACTAGGCAAGACACTTCATCTACATCGCAGAGTATGAAAGTGGGGTGTGTGTGATTTCCCAGGGCTACAACAGTGTTTTATTTTCTGTAAAGCACTTTGGATGTCATGAAAGGCACAAAATACACTGCCTGGCCAAAAAAAATAAAAAATCATCACCTGGATTTAACTAACCAAATAGGTCCGAGCCTCCTCCAGTTGTTCGGGTCTAGGTTCAGCAACAGTCTGTGCTCAAAGAATGAGGTCAGCTGACACCTGAATATACTGAACGACCAGGTTATTCCATCAGTGGATTTTTTTTCTTCCCTGATGGCACGGGCATGTTCCAAGACAACAATGCCAGGATTCATCGGGCTCAGATTGTGAAAGAGTGGTTCAGGGAGCATGAGACATCATTTTCACACATGGATTGGCCTCCACAGAGTCCAGACCTTAACCCCATTGAGAATCTTTGGGATGTGCTGGAGAAGCTTTGTGCAGCGTCAGACTCGGCCATCATCAATGCAAGATCTTGGTGAAAAGTTAATGGAACACTGGATGAAAATAAATCTTGTGACGTTGCACAAGCGAAATCGAATCCAAGGTAAAAGTCGTCCAACTAAATAGTAGAGTGTGTGACCTTTTTTTTTTTTGGCCAGGCCAGGTATGTCCAGTGGTTAATTAATGATTCATATTGAACTCTATGATCAGTTTATCCGAGTATATTTAAGCTTTCCTCTGAAGTCTGAAGGCGACACAAACATGAATCTATATAGTTGTATTTATCTGTGACATCCAGGACCACATGCTGCGCGCCCTGCATGTACCGTCCATATGAAAAGGTCTATATATGTAATGTCACCTCCCGTATGTTTGCATCTGAAGCCCATACAGCCAGTAATAGACCAGTCATCCATTTACACTGGACAGATCTGGGTCAGGGGAGATGGAGTCACAACAGTATTTCGATGGGGCATAAAAAGATTTTTTTTGACTGTGAGCAAAGAGCCTGGATCCCTCTCTTCATGTTGCCAGTCACGCTCATCAAATTTAAGATTGAATACAAATCAGCTCCGTGCACAAAGTGGCTCGGGCTGTCAGTTCAAATTTTCACACTGGCGTCGTACTATTGCTGCTTGGAATAACATTAGCACTACTAAAACTACAATGACGTGAGTGTGGACTCTATGTTTAGTAACTCGCAAAGATTTGTTTAACTAGTTCATCTAGGTCAGGGTTTCTCAAACTGTGGCATGAGCTCATTCAGGTCGTGGTTAAGTTCGACGAGCTCTTCAGTTTGTGAGTTTGGCGTGATTTAAAGTTGAATTTATCCATTTTCGTTGTCCTTCTTTGGATCATTTCTTGTTTAGAACTACAGTGGCAGTGATTGCACACTTTTAGAGCTGGTTTAGCCCCAGATTAGACATGAATACTCCTGTTATAGACCTGCTTTAGATTTGGTGGAACTCAAAATGCCAAACTGAGAGCCTCTGATCTAGGTTATGCCACGTGACTGACCAATCATCTCCTTCGTTTGATCTGATTGGTTGTGTGGCCTGGCTCGAGGAACAATGGAAGGAGGGGTGACCAGACTGATGTCCCTCTGTAGAAGAAACACAGAGGAACATCATTCTGGACTTGCGAGGAAACATATAGCAATAGCGGTGGGTCAGTAAACAGTAATATTGACAATACTCGTAATCATGATAATCGCCAACAAAGATAATCAACATTACATCACCAAAATGTGCAGAACAAACCGACTTCTCCCTGATGTTCTCTTCTACATCCTTGTTGGTTTCACTGAAGACAAAGTACGCCACAGTACCACCTGTTTAAATAAGAAACCTGTTCATAATATTAAATAATTCAAATACAGAACATTTTTTTATATATATATATTGAATCTTCATTTGCTCCTATAAATCTTAAGTTATACTCGTCAAATTTTAGCAGTAGATAAACTGAACCTTCCGAGATTTTTGGTAATATATACGGTTATAATTGTTGAACTTGAACTTATCACTACTTAAACTAGGGGAAGTAAAAATGACCAAATTATTAAAAATGTTTTTTAATTGTCCACCATTTTGGGTTTGTCTCTGAACAGCCTGATCCAACACACTTTGCAGAACATTTAAAGCATTTCCGGGCTTATGTCTCTTATTTGATCCTCGATGTTATGTTTTAAGTCGTTGATTGTCTGAGGTTTATTCACAAACACCTTTTCTTTAAGATAGTTCCACAGGAAGAACTAGGGACTAGTCAGGTCTGTGGAGATCACATACTGCCCCCTGTCTTTGAAACGACTTATTATTCCTTTAATGGCATTTACTCTTGGGGCATCTCTGGTATTAAAATGTCAACGGTAACACCGCTGGGTTTGTGAATTTGACCCATGAGACTCAAAGCACCACTGTACAATGAGGGTTCGTTCCTCTGTGCTGTATTTGCTCATATTAATGTCAGAAGGGTCGTTCGAAGTGCTCTGAAAAAATAAAATGCAAATATTTAGAAACAAAAGAGTTATGATTTTTTTTTTTTTTTCATCTGTCAGTGACTTTTGGGCCTGTACAACGTGATGATGTCATACTCTCAGATGGGCGGGGCAAAAGCAAAGTTTTCCTATTGGTTAAATTGTGCTTTGCCATGAAATATCCAACAGGTAAATTCACAAACATTGAACCTGATAATTTTTATTTGTGATTAGACCCAATATCTCACTTCAACACAAATCAGCATTTTAACAATTAACATTAATTTTAGCTGCTTCCATCCATGTACTAAATCGTCCCATGCCTACAAACCTTACATACCATTAGCATTGCATATAGAACGAGGTAAATCGCATGTATTAAAATATCGCTTATGCATAATTAATTGCTGATTGCTTTGTGGCAGTGCTCCTAATGAGGAAGTCCATATCTGGTGTTAACGCACCAGTTTCCCAGAGTGATGCAGGGTTAGTATTCAGATGAGACTTTTTCAATACAAGCGCAATCGCAAAGGACATTTTCCAGTAGGATGACTCTAGGTGAAGAATCATACACCGAGCCATCTCATATTGGCTGTAAATGCTGGAAATACCTTCAGATCAATATAAATTGTTGGGATACCGTTTGGGAGCGCGAGCCACGTTAAGCCTTATAGCGTTAAATCCAAGGCTAATCGTGTGTAATATTTCTTTAAGACCACGCTTTCTGTGAGATTACAGGGATGTTCACCGATGTAAATGTTTCTGGACAGTTGGAATCGGCCTGCAGATCGGCGGACAGGTCTCCCATGAGCGGAACGGCATTGCATAGTCATTTTTGGTTGGATTCTTCCGTCGACTTGTTTTCTGGGTGAATAGCAGAGAGAAAAGGCTAGGGGGCAGAATGGTTCACTAGTTGTTATGCGCTTTGGGTTGTAAAATAAGAATAAAGGGAAAACGTCCTGCTTTACAGTCACACACGCACTTGGAGCATAAAAGTGGTACGCAAATAGTGCACAAGGTCAGGACGCATAATGGAATCAGACTGCCCAGATACATTGTTTTTACTGAAAGGCGTTTTTTCATTCATTATACTTATAGATGATGGGTTTGGACTGAATAAGGCTGCATATGTTTGAAATACTAAGCAGATCACAGCACTCACAAATCAAAACGCTGGACTTTTGACTTTAAATGTCGTTTTTAAATATGTTACATTGATTGAAGGTCGACATGTTAAGTTCATTTATTTAAAAATCTATACAAACGAGAAGCTATATAAAAATACAGTCATGTTTATTGTATTTTCTGGACTATAAGTTGTGCTTTTTTCATAGTTTAGCCGGGGGTGCGACTTATATGTGAAATATATGTGTTTTTTCTTCATTTTAGGCATTTTTGGCTGGTGCGACTTGATTTTGTCTAATCCTGCTCTCGACATAAACTCTTGGTTGAGCGCTCAGATCCACTGAGGTTGATGGTGCAATTCCAGCCGCCACAGATGAATGCTGCTGTTGTGTCCTTGGGCAAGACACTTAACCTCCTGAGACCTGGCGTCCTCATATGTGGACAACATATTTTGGGTTGTCTAGCCCACAATGCAATTTTTTTAGAAGAAGAACAACAGCAACAATGCAAAAATGTAAACATTTTTTTAGAATGTTCAAAATATTTGTTTAATTTTATTTATTTTTTTTGTAAAGCATATGTCTTCTTGCCCCTCTCAGCAGCACTTCAAATGAGCCACATTTTTCCAGAAGGAACAATTGTTTTTCAGGACAAATGTTGCGATGTTCAGGCACTTGATAATTAGTTTTTGCAAATTATTATTCAACTGTTCTGTCAAAATGATTAAAAGTAGAACAGTTGTCCTCACGTGTGGACATCATTTTTCTCAGAAACTACATCATGTAACAAGATCATTCTTTGTTTTTACACTCATCGGGTCCCAATCAGACCAAATAACAAAGAGAAGTGAAAAAGTCATTCAAGAGCTCGGGTCTCAGGAGGTTAACCCACCTCTCCCCCAGTGTCTGTGTACGCTGGTGTATGAATGAGTGTGTGAGTGGATGAGTGTGTGAGTGGATGAGTGGTTCCTTAACGTAAAGCCTTGAGTGCCTTAAAGGTGGAAAAGCGGTTTTTATAAAAATTTGACCATTTACCACATTTAATTACAAAATCCACTTAGTTAATTTTTTTTTATTTTAAAGGGGGGGGATATGTTTCTAGGTGCAGGGTCCAAAACCTTTTCTCTATGTTGTTTTTTCCCTGAAATATTCCAGTAAAATCGCAGCACAGAGACAAGGAGGGTGACTCCACCAAACCAAAAGTATTTTTTTCCAATTTTTTTTTTGTGTTTTTTTGTTGTTGTGTTTTTTTTTTTTTTTTTTTTTGTTGTTTTGTTTTTTTTTATTTAGTTAAATTTTAAGTAAAATGCCTGGAATCGGAATAATTTAAAATAAAGTTTGCACCCCATTGTGAAACTTCCTGGGCAAATAACATTTTTATGAAACAAATACAAGAGGATAAACCACCAGAAAACTTTTAATTTTTCAATTTTCTTTTTCTTTACTTTTTTTTTTTTAAGCACCACCTTGAGTTTTCAGACCTTCATTAGTGTTTGTTAAAATGTGCATTAAAAAAAAACAACAACATTCATTTAGTTTAGTGATAAAAACACATAAATCTAACAAGAATTGTATTAAATGCCAGATGCTGCTTCCATTTATATGGCTCTTATGTAATAAACTACTACGTCAATACAACCACCACAGTGCGTCGCCATGTTGTGCATATGTATTTTCCATGTCAGGTCTGTGGAGTCGGTGCTCTTCTTGCATGTGTGTCTTCGGCGAAAAGCTCTATTCACTCCCGTTGTTTTCCCCAAAACTGACAAGCCAGAGCTCCCTGACAGGACCTCCCCTCTCCCAACCCAGACGTGGGCATGAGAACAGTCAGCAAGCGCCGTGAAAAAGAGATAGAACCGTCAAACCCAGCTCGGTCTGAGTGTGTGTGGCGTGTAAACAACACTCGCAGATGTGCTTCCCTGTTTGAATGCTTTTCCAATACAGCTCCCGCTCTGATTAAATGGGGCGCTCGTTGTAACTAACATTGTCTATTGTGATATTCTTCATATTCTTTATAGGCTCCTCACATCGGCCCAAACACAAACTCAGCTGAGACGATGAGAGAAACCAGCACACAGGGAAATGATGACTATTACTGTAGTTATTCTTGTTGTTATTTTATTTATGGGAAGATGCGCACAAGATATTTCACACTATAACATTTTAGGATTACGATTATTTGGAAGAGATACATCAGTTTTATAGTTCTTCACATTTCTGGACACCACGACCCAACAGACGCTTCCTTTTCGTTCACAGTTTCTAATCGATTACCATTTCCCCAATTAATTAATTTCATATTTTGATACAGTGGTGGAAAGTAACAAAGTAAAAGTACTGTACTTAAATACACATTTTAGGTATCTGTACTTTACTTTTTAATTAGTTTTAATGTGGACACTTTGCACTTTTACTTCACTACCTTTGAAACCAGTACCTCCACTTTCTACTGCTCTACATTTTGATCAGGACTGAAAAGTAAAAAGTATTTTTTTTATTGTATGAGACTTGCTGAAAAGCCTGAGGGTTTTATTTTAACAAGTTCATAGTTTGAGCAAAACAAAAATATACAAATAAAAACTGCGAGGGAAAGAGAGTCGTTTCTGTTGAACAAAAGACAATTCGGCACAAATTAAATTCACTACATTTAAGTTTTATTAGATCCCAAAAGCTGCACAAAATACTTTGACTTTTACTCTTTAAGCACATTGTTAAACAGGCACGTCAGTACTTTTACTAAAGCATACTTTTACTTTTGAGCATTTTTTGCTCCAGTTTCAGTACTTTTACTTAAGTAGATATTTTCATTGATACTTTTACTTGAGTATTGTTTGCTTCAGTATCTGTACTTTTATTTAAGCAGATATTTTCATTGATACTTTTACTTGAGTATTTTTTGCTTTAGTATCTGTACTTTTACTTAAGCAGATATTTTCATTGATACTTTTACTTGAGTATTTTTTTGCTTTAGTATCTGTACTTTTATTTAAGTAGATATTTTCATTTGATACTTTTACTTTTAGTTGAGCTCAGCTGTCTGTACTTTTACTTAAGTAAAAGTATCAATGAAAATATCTACTTGAGTATTTTTGCTTCAGTCTCTGTACTTTTACTTAAGTAGATGTTGTCATTGATACTTTTACTTTTACTTTAGTATTTTTTGCTTCAGTATCTGTACTTTTACTTAAGTAGATGTTTTCATTGATACTTTTACTTTTACTTGAGTATTTTTTGCTTCAGTATCTGTACTTTTACTTAAGTAGATATTTTTGTTGATACTTTTACTTTCACTTGAGTATTTTTTGCTTCAGTATCTGTACTTAAGTAACAAAATAAAGTACTTCTTCACCACTGATCTGACGTAAAGAGCCTGTAGGTGTAATTTTACGTTTTTTTGGCGTCTAGACCGAACTCAAACGAGAACAAATTGCTTCTGAAATCCTGACAGTTATTCTTATGTTTAGATTATCGATTAACCGTCACTTATTTCGAGCTGGATCTTTTCTCTGAGCTTTCTCAGCCCTGGATTCAAGAATACTTTACTTAAACCTGCGATAAAGGATTACAAAGGGGACTTGACTAACACAGGTTTTACTGCAGAATCCTCCTCCCTGTTCACTGAAGTCATCCCTCCCACCTTCATGCATTTTTAAGCCCGTGAGCTCAACTCCTCAATAAGGAACAGGGAGCAGCCTTGTTCCCTGTGCTCATTTGGCATAGGCGTTTGGTTATTAGGTGCCGGCTGCCGAAAATGTCAGCACGAAAACATTGGGTTTGACTGGTCCGAAAGGTTGCCCGGGCTGTGGTTCTTGGCTTGTTTTTATGTGAGGTGTACCACGCTGGCACTGTGATTCTGCCACTTTATCAAACAATGTAATTAAGTGGCTCGGTTGGCCTCTTGTAAATGTCATGCGCGCAGCCTTCTGGATTCGAGACTTTGATGTAATTAAGTCCATCCTCACATAACCCCCGTCAGCTGTCGTGGGGTAAGCAAAGGTGAGAGGTCGCTCAGAGAATGAGGGGCAATAGAAAGTTATTTGTTATATCACGTTCCTTCAATGGTTATACTGTAAAGAGTATATAAAAGTAATATAAAGAAGAACAACACAGGAGGGACAGTTTGGGCTTGAGCAGGCATGCCCAAACTGTGGCCAAATGCAGCCTTCAGACGAGTTTTTTTTTGGCTCTCAAGCTTCCAGGTGAGTTGGCCCATATTACCTTAAACAGTACTTTTTCTGTTTATTTCTAAAAATCTACTTTAACCTGCCCATATCAAATTTTTAATGTGTCCCACTGATGATGTAAGCATGAAGAAAGATCTAGTGGTTCAGTCTAACTTGTAATAAACGCACAGATTTGAAGTAATCACTGCATTGGCGACCAGTCTATGGCCCTCAATCGGCCCTCAGCTTTGTCTCTGTTTTTATATGTGGCCCTTAATGAGAAAAGTTTGGGCTCGAGGAAGTGTCTGGGGTAAGGGAAGTCTGCTGCCTCCGCGACCCGGGCCATGATAAGTGGAAGAAAATGTATGGATAGATTGGAAGATGAATGAAAAAACTCTAAAAGCAGAAGCACATCTTGGTTTATTATAATTTCTTGAGGGAAAGGTGGGCTAAGTGTCTTGCCCAAGCACACAACAACAGTATTCATCTGTGGGAGCTGGAATCACAGCGGCAACCTGTGGATCAATGGATGTGACCGCTCAACCGCTAATGTTTACGTCGAGAGCGGGATTTGAACCGCCAACCTTCGGATCAGTGGACCAACGCTCTACCAACTTAGCTACAGTCGCTAATTCAACTCCAGGCTGCACAATACTATTAAAATGTTCCCATAATAGTCCCACGGTTTGGGTTTTTTTGCTTGTTTTTTATGAACGAAGGTCCAAAAATGTCCCCACTACCAAATCCACCAAACTTCCAATGTTCAACAAAGTAAAACAATATTAACGGAGCCCTAGTGTGTGGAGGTATTTTTTATCTCGCCGCCTTATTCTCGGGAGTTCCACTGTTTTAAAACTAACAATTTGTCAAACGTTTTCAGCAGCGCTAATACCAGAGATTATTTGAATTTGCAGAGGAACTTCTAAAACTTTCTAATTAAAAAACACATTTCTTATTTATGTCAGAAACCAAACTTTCCCGAGAAATTCATCTAAAAATATGTGCTTTTGTCATCGAACCGTTTACTCATTACTCATTACAAATCCATATTACATTTTCGTTTTCAGATTTATATTTGCCCTGTTTGATATTATTCCCACTGCATTTTCCATCAACAAGTGATAAGTGAGTGTGGCACTGTCCATTTATTCTCTCTCATAATATTCTCTCTCAAGCTCAAACTGTATAATTATTTCATCTATGGTTCATTTACTACACTTCCTTTGCAATTTCATGCCGTCGTTTTTTGATTTCGCTTGTTGGAAAAATGTATGGACAAAGAAATAAACGTCACTGAACCTCGGGTAGAGCGATCGTTCTGTTTTATTTGAAAATGCTTACCCGTGCTGGCCAGACATTTCCAAACTTGATTTTGACACAGTGCACAGTAAAACCTTTTCCTGAGCGTATTTCGAGCATCTACCGTGCAATTTTATGAGCTAAAGATCAAGCCCGCGCTTAAACTGTTAAAGAAATATCCAATTTTGTTCTGTTTATGGTTTATTTTATCTTTTTTTTAGAGCTGATTCTTGTCCAAATAAGTTGATTTGACAGCACTGTACTTACGGCTTTAACATTTTTTTTTACGGCAATCCATTTTTAGAGGCTAGTTTTGGCAGGTTGTTATGTAGGTATGTTGGAGGTTGGACTGAACATGACCTGTGTGAAATAAATAAATGCTACTACTACTAAGGCCAGCTACTACGACCACAACTATACTACTACAACAAATAACATAAGAAAAATTCAGTTCTGTCAAATGGATAAAGGTTTTAAGAGTGAAGATGTTTAGCCGTTCATCCAAGTTCTGGTCAGATTCCTGGTGGACACTCCCTTATATCTGTCTGAAGGGAGGAGCTAACTACACGGAAACTAACACATCTACTTGTTCACAGTTTCTGTTTGTTAGCTAGGCCCATAATAGCTGCTCTCTCACCTATTAGCATACTGGCTATCACTATTGTTTTCCTTTTTTTGATTTAAGTCTGTGGATGGAGTTATAAATCGGCGATAGATGATGCCTAACCCTCCCATTCTTGTTCAAAGATGGATTGCATTTGCTAATAAAAATAGCCTCTCTCAGCCACTCCATTAACAGAATGTACAAACACTGTCGAGCAGCTCGGGACCCCAATCTGCTGTGCATCTCTCTCTCAAAGCCACTAACCACTCCTTTGAAGATAGCGAGGTACAGATCTTAGCCAAAGAAGGGTTTAAAATGACGATCCATTAAGAATGAAGGGCTTTGAACAGGAATGTGGAGCTTGGACCTCATTTATCTCCTATTTATAACTCCATCCTCAGACCTAAATCAAAACAAGAAGAACATTAGTCATAGCCAGTACGCTTGAACGATTCCTTGAATGATTCCTCACTTCAGACAGATATAAGGCTGTATCCATCAGTAATCTGACCTCGATGAGCAGTCAAACGTCTTCACTCTAAAGCGTTTTGTCCAGTTACAGAATAAAATGTTTCTTGTGCTATGGATCATACCTGGACGACCGAGTGATTACACAGACTACAACAAATAATAATTACATTTGCCACCAGCCTAATAACACGATTTCCACTATAACTCCATGCCTGTGAGTTTGCTAGTTTCTTATCCCTCTCCGTTTTATTCCTCTATTTCTGTTTTGTGCACACACTCAATCCCTGTTTTATGTGGATTAGTGTCTGTTTTGTACAAGGATTAACGTCACATTGTTTCTGGTTGGAAAGAGGCGGAGAACTTTGCGAACACTTTGTGCTTGTACATAGAGTTTGGAATGTAAAACTTTTAGTACAATACTGACTGGGGTTTAGGGGGTTCTTGATGGGGGTCTCTAATTGGTTGGTCCACCTTCAAGCTGCGATTTTTTCAAGTTCAAAATTCACACAGGGATGCCAGGTCTCATGTGAATTCTGGTAAACCCTCAGGTGATCCATGGCAAGACGAAGTTCAAATCTGCAACTGGACAGTTGTAGTTTTCAAGTTCTGAAAATAGGTTTTTACAGTTTCAGTGCAGTTACCCCTCCCTACAGAAAGAGGATAGCTAAGGCAATGTTCACCAGCAATCTGATCAGAACTGAAGAAGCGTCATTGATGCCAGGGAACTCATAAACGATGCATGTGACATATATAACTTCGTCTATATATGTGACTTTATTTTTTTTCTACCAGTGGTGGCAGTTTGTGGAGAAAAGTTGAAAACAAAAACCTGAAAAGTATAGGATGTAGAGAATCCCTTTATGTCATCAACACAAAGAATTTCCTCTAAAACGCAGGTCCATGCTCGGGAATATCTTCGAGTAGAGTCGCTGTTCCTCCATGTTGAGAGGAGTCAGCTGAGGTGTCTTGGGCGTCTGTTCTGGATGCCTCCTGGATGCCTTCCGGGTATGTCCCATGGAGATGAGGCCTCGGGAAAGACTCAGGACACCCCGGAGAGCCTATGTCTCTCAGCTGGCCTGGGAACACCTTAGGGTCCCAACGGAGGAGCTGGAGGAAGTGTCTGGAGTAGAGGAAGTTTGAGCGTCCCTGTTTAGACTGCTGCCCTCACGACCCTGGATAAGCGTAAAAAAATGGATGGATGCAGGTCGAATTTATTTAGACAATGGCACTGTCAAGTAAATTGGACAAGCTTTGTATCATGGTTTAACTGTACTCATCTGCTGCCCAAGTTCAACCAGGAAGTACAGTCACCCAAAGTCCACAAACTAGGAAAAACTAGGTACAATCCTTAGCCAAGTCTAATATATTTATGTTAACCACGTTTTAGTGAAGAGGTGAAGAAGATGAGAGAGGGAGAGAGTGTCATCTGTTCTTCAGTGGCTCACCCCATCAAATGAGAGAGAGAGAATTGGATGTGGTATTTAAGGGGCCTATCATTATCGATTGCCTGGTGGGGTTCAGTGTTAGCGTGGCATTACAAACTCTCAGCGGGGGGCAGTTCATCGACAGGTCTCTGGGTTGGCTGCTGCTGTTACTGTGATACGTCTGACAAATCCTACTGCGCGTTTCATACATGTTTTATGACAATATAATGATAGTGTTTTAGAGAGCCCATGTGTTTTAAAATTTTATCACAATCGGGTGTCGTGGGAGCTACCTCTACCAAGGCATTTACAACTCGCATCTATTGATTCACGTAAAGCTCTGATCACTCTGCCCCCTTGTGGATTCGATGCAGTCACAAAGGTGAACGTTTGCTTAAAAGTGCTCCATGTAGCTTTTCTGGTGGGAGGTCTGCCACCTGCTCGTCTTCACTGGTAACCACTTTTTTCCTGGAATGATCCTCAGTGTGGCATTAACCCCGTCGACAAACTGAGCTACTATCTCCCCCGATGTAAGATAGTTTGTCCACTGATCCGAAAGTTGGCGGTTCGAGACAAGCCCTCAGCATAAACATCAAGGGTTAATCAGTCAGATCCACTGACCTACAGGTTGGCGGTGCGATTCCAGCTCTGACGTTGTATCCTTGGGCATGACCTTTACCCTCTACGCCCAAAGTGTCTGCGTACGCCAGTGTATGAAGTGTTTCCTTGATGTAAAGCGCTTTGAGTGCCTTGAAGTTAAAAATTCCACCATTTTTTTTTTTAACTAGAGGTGTTTTCATTGCTCAAAAAATCCATGGAAAACCGCGTTCTTACTCTGAGTGGCGTCTACGGCGATCAGACACGAAGCTTGACCTTGTAGTGTCGCGTGCTTGTCTCCATGGACATATAACAAACCAATATAACATTCTTATTTTTATTATTAAACATCTTTACATACATCTGTTCTTCCTCAAATCCATCGCTAGCTTAAATCTTTTTTTGAATACATCAGCTGCAATAACACATTCATCATTAGCGAGGTTGCGGGCTCTCATTTGTCATTTAGATTGCCTAGCATGCATGTTCTCATCTATAATATATGCCCACGGGCTTTATGAACACTAACCACCGCTCTCTTTATCTCATTGTCCTAAGTGATATTAACCGAGCGTCATCCAAATGCTGCGTGGTTTTAATCAAGCCTCTATTTACCGGCCTGCGCTAATTCTACACCATTCATCAGAGCCGTCCCGATCGATCAGACATGGGCGATTCCTTCCACTCATCCCTGCCAGACGGTATCGACTAGGGATATTTACATGTTAGCCACTTCCAGGTCAAAGGTCAATGTACATGTATTTGCTTTAGGGAGGAGTTGTGCTTCTGCTCTGCTGTATTAATCATAGCTCCGGATAAAGAGTGGTACGAGATGGGTTGCTGAGTAAACTGAAATTGCCCGTGTGCACTTCGAATGTAATTGTAGTCATGTAATACTTACGTGAGACTGCAATGTGATGCTGTGCCAAATGTTTTCGTTCCTGGCATACCTACATTAGTGTAACGTGATGGTGCACTGAGTCAGGGAACTGTTGTGCTCACAGTTCTTTCCTCTGACATGTTTATGAGCTCTTTATGGACGACGGTAGCTCTGTTGGCCTCTGTTGGCAGAGTGTTTGTCCACTGATCCGAAGGTTGGTGGTTCGAATCCCGCTCTTGACGTAAACATCATTGGTTGAGTGGCCCCCGACTCACAGGTTGGCGGTGCGATTCCAGCTCCCAGATTAATTCTGTCTTTGTGTCTGCGTACTGTTACGGCCTTTTTTATCCTAAATCTTGACTTGTATTGATATCTATTGTCATCTGTCTGTTCCTAAATCCTTACGTGTATTGATTTGTAATATTATCTATCTCTTTGACCTAATTTTCGTTCGTGATCCTGTTTTAACTATCTGTTGTTACGCACGGGCATATCTCGTTTTGCGTACAAGACTGTGTCCAGCCCTGAAGTTACTTGACTTTAAAACTGGTACTTTTTGACTATAAACACACTGTCTGTATGTTCATTTGGAGGTCTGAGGGTAGAATCACTATTTAAATATTAGATATTCAACAACAGTATGCTGGGTGTCTGAATGGGTGGTTACATTTTTTATGAACAAAGGATTTTAATATTTCTATATGAAATTTACAGAAAAAACTCTGCCCCAAGTTACATTCTTTTTACTTGAAGCCTGGCTTTAATCCATGGCTAAAAAGACCTCTGATCATGATACTTGACACAATGAAATGACAGAATTCGCGATATGTTATGCTTGCTCTGTTTTGAGCGTACCTATATGTATGCAGCCTTAAAGCTACGCTATGTAACTTTGTTTTGTCTTTCCACCAAACCCGTCTCCTTAGTCTCGGAAGGATTACATCTCAACAACAGTTATTTGTTCTGGAGCAGTGTCTCCTTCTGCTCGTTTCCCTTGACTCTACTGTTCTATTCTACAGTACGACATTAAACGTATTTACATCCAGGAAGTTTGGTTTTAACTTTTCATTTCCACTGAACCGTGCAGGCGATGTGCCACCTCCAGAAAGTTACACACTGTACCTTTAATCTCATCTACATTAGAAGAATTGCTATACACCTCGTGCATTCAGCAGAATTGACACTGTTGAATAAATCTTACACCGTGCACACACACACACACACCAGAATAAACAAGAATAAGCACAAACACACACAGAGTCTCCTTCACACAGCTCCATCACACGGGTCAGCTGTGTTTGTGCAGGTCTGCTCCTCTCACACAGAATCAATGTTTGCTGCGCACTAGCGTCGGGAGCAGAGGAGGAGGAGGAGGCCATTCCAGTTTGATTTAGTATGGAGCCAGAGACAACAGGGAGGTGTCACTGAGGAATAAACCCCCGTGCCCATGCTGCTTGGAAGTGGGCGAGTATCTGCCGGGGCTTTTAGCTGATTCGTGTTTTTTTTTCCCCCATGTTTTGATTTGTGTCGCCTCTGCCTCCGGAGCGGAAGGAGAAGGCACACCTGTTTGTTTTGCCGTTCGTCTCTCACCCCTGGTTTGGCAATGCCGCGCGCTCTATTTGAGACTTAATTGTCGGCTCGCAATTTAGTGTAATGAGGCGAAACGGGCCTGAAGGTGGAGTGTCAAATGGAGAAGCTAGTTGGTATTTATGAAAGCCAGTGGCCATTTTCTAAGCGTGTTTTTTGTGCCAGAATTTTAGCCGAACATGATTTGCGCTCAGTTTCTGACAAAAATTAAAGCTGCATGATGTACTTTGTAGGTGGAGGGTCTGCCTTATGCTCTCCTTCAGCTGATAATGTTTCTTGAAATGTTCCACAGTACGGCATTAATCTCATGTCTGATGCCACCAGCTTAAGATTCAGAACGTGGCGAGAAAGTACAAATATGAATTTCATCTTGCCGTGATTACCACATTATGTTTGTTTAAGTAAAAGGAATAACTGGATATTTTGTCTCATTGAAGAAAGTAATTTTCTGCCATTTTTACTGTCTGGAACATGCAGTGGATTTAATTACAATCACAAATTACAATGGTGTGGAGTGTTAGATAAATATGATAATGCAAAAAATGGCAAATTTCCCAGAACATGTTTGCTAAATCAGACTGCTCTAAAACCCTCCAAAGAGAAATCCAGGCTTTTAGTCTGTTTTGTAGTAATATCTCTCAGTAGTATTTCAGTGCATTACTTTTCATTCATTATTTGAGTCATTTACACTCGACGAACTGGGAATAAGATCAACATCAAATAAAGGCTGTGTCCGAATGTCCACACTGTTCCCTACAGGGGGCGCTACTTAGGGGTCACGCCATTTTTAGTGTTGTCCGAATGTCCAGTGAGTGAAAAAGTAGTGCACTCAAAATTTCCCACAATGCACTTTAAAAAGTAGTGGGCATCAGTGGTCACTAGAGCGGTCAATGTAGACCATAATGCATTACGAGAGTTGGAAAAATAACAGCGCGGCGGCAGGTCTTGACTGGACACGACACGACTGAATGAAGCAGATTAGTTTATCACTGATTGTGATAAAAACGCTCTTAAATTAACCGTTGCTGTGTAAAGTTGCTAGCGTTAGCCGCGTACCTTGGCTTGAGCTGTTAAAAGAGCGATAATTTCCACATGTCGGATATAAATTAAAAAAAAAATTAAAAAAAAGAAGAATCCAATCTGTTGACATGAGATCCAACTTGACAAAAACGGTGTCTTTATTATTAGTCCATAAATACTTGTGTTCCAGTCCAACCTGATCATTATTTAATACAGAAATCAATTTAGAGTCACGTGACCCAATGTAGTGAGCTGCGTGTCTGAATCGCTCTGTCAGTCACTATATAGTTCGCTAAAGAGTGATGTGGGGGCTATGTAGTGAATGAGGGGTTAGGGCAGACATGGCAAACTACGGCCCGGGGGGCCGCTCTACATATATAAGTCCAAAGGACTTATATTTTAGCAAAATGTGGCCAAATTATATTAAAATAGATCAGGGTGAACCTTGTTCGAAAAGTTTTTCTGCTGGTGTTATTAACTGAAATTTAATCCATTAATTATTCAATGCATTTGTAAAAACAGTTTGTACAATGAGCCTTTCATTATTCATGCTTTGGATAATGTACAGGACAAATTCTTATGTAAGATGGACATATATATCTTGGCCAGGCCTGTCTGTCAGATTTTAGAACTAGTTTGGCCTTGGGTTTTAAAAAAGTTTGGCCCACCCGTCTACCCGTCTTAGGGTCTAGGGAGGACATCTGGGCACAGCCAAAGTTATGGAAGTGTGTTATAATTACATGTATTTTTTTGGATTTGAACCATTACCAACTTACTGTAGCACTAGTATGAAG
>JAIEZT010000476.1:0-48177 GCA_019594935.1 Periophthalmus modestus | reverse complement strand
CAATGCAATTTCCCATAGGCACACAGAACTTAAAAAGTGAAATTGTGAAAAAACCACAAAACGCATCAAGCTCATTTTTGCTGTGGAAATAGAGCTTGGGGACCTGTACAACATACAGTTTAAAGTTTGGTTCTATCACCTTGCAAACTAAAGTAATAGGCGTTTTCACTTTTTTTGCTGCAATCGCCTTTTCAGCAGCTGAACAGCTCATTTTACCACTTCACTATACTATCATATAAGTGAGCAGAACAGTGCTTTCACACTTTGGGGGTGCTTATCTAGTAAAAATAAGTGGAATCCAGCAGTAAACTCACTCCTAAGTTGGTTTGTGTGGTCAGGGCACTCATGTGACTTTAGGCGGAATCAATTTCCCATAGGCACACAGAACTTAAAAAGTGAAATTGTGAAAAAAACACAAAACGCATCAAGCTCATTTTTGCTGTGGAAATAGAGCTTGGGGACCTGTACAACATACAGTTTAAAGTTTGGTTCTATCACCTTGCAAACTAAAGTAATAGGCGTTTTCACTTTTTTATTGCTGCAATCGCCTTTTCAGCAGCTGAACAGCTCATTTTACCAACTTCCCTATACTATCATATAAGTGAGCAGAACAGTGCTTTCACGCTTTGGGGGTTATCTAGTAAAAATAAGTGGAATCCAGCAGTAAACTCACTCCTAAGTTGGTTTGTGTGGTCAGGGCACTCATGTGACTTTAGGCGGAAGGGCACTCCAATGACTTTAATTTCCCATAGGCACACAGAACACACAGACTTAAAAGTGAAATTGTGAAAAAACCACAAAAAAACGCAAGCTCATTTTTGCTGTGGAAATAGAGCTTAGGGACCTGTACAACATACAGTTTAAAGTTTGGTTCTATCACCTTGCAAACTAAAGTAATAGGCGTTTTCACTTTTTTATTGCTGCAATCGCCTTTTCAGCAGCTGAACAGCTCATTTTACCAACTTCCTATACTATCATATAAGTGAGCAGAACAGTGCTTTCACGCTTTGGGGGTGCTTATCTAGTAGTAAAAATAAGTGGAATCCAGCAGTAAACTCAGTCCTAAGTTGGTTTGTGTGGTCAGGGCACTCATGTGACTTTAGGCGGAATCCAATGCAATTTCCCATAGGCACACAGAACTTAAAAAGTGAAATTGTGAAAAAAAAAAACAAAACGCATCAAGCTCATTTTTGCTGTGGAAATAGAACTTAGGGACCTGTACAACATACAGTTTAAAGTTTGGTTTGTACATCACCTTGCAAACTAACCTTGCAAACTAAAGTAAGGGTTTTCACACTTTTTTTTGCATTGCTGCAATCGCCTTTTCAGCAGCTGAACAGCTCATTTTACCAACTTCCCTATACTATCATATAAGTGAGCAGAACAGTGCTTTCACGCTTTGGGGGTGCTTATCTAGTAAAAATAAGTGGAATCCAGCAGTAAACTCAGTCCTAAGTTGGTTTGTGTGGTCAGGGCACTCATGTGACTTTAGGCGGAATCCAATGCAATTTCCCATAGGCACACAGAACTTAAAAAGTGAAATTGTGAAAAAAACCACAAAAAAAATCAAGCTCATTTTTTTTTGCTGTGGAAATAGAACTTGGGGACCTGTACAACATACAGTTTAAAGTTTGGTTCTATCACCTTGCAAACTAAAGTATAGGCGTTTTTCACTTTTTTTATTGCTGCAATCGCCTTTTTTTCAGCAGCTGAACAGCTCATTTTACCAACTTCACTATACTATCATATAAGTGAGCAGAACAGTGCTTTCACGCTTTGGGGGTGCTTATGCTAGTAAAAAAAAAATAAGTGGAATCCAGCAGTAAACTCACTCCTAAGTTGGTTTGTGTGTGTCAGGCACTCATGTGACTTTAGGCGGAATCCAATGCAATTTCCCATAGGCACACAGAACTTAAAAAGTGAAAAAACTTAAAAAAAAAAAAAAACAAAATCAAGCTCATTTTTGCTGTGGAAATAGAACTTAGGGGACCTGTACAACACAGTTTAAAGTTTTGTTTATTCACCTTGCAAACTAAAGTAATAGGCAAACACTTTTTTATTGCTTTTTCATTTTTTTACTTTTTTGCAGCTTTTTTCAGCTCATTTTAATTTTACCAACTTCACTATACTATCATATAAGTGAGCAGAACAGTGCTTTCACGCTTTGGGGGTGCTTTGGGGTGCTTAAAAATAAGTGGAATCCAGCAGTAAACTCAGTCCTAAGTAAGTGGTTTGTGTGGTCAGGGCACTCATGTGACTTTAGGCGGAATTTAGGCAAATCAATTGCAATTTCACACAGAACTTTCCCAAGTGAAATTGTGAAAAAACAAAAAATTGTGAAAAACACAAAACGCATCAAAACGCTCATTTTTTGCTGTGGAAATAGAGCTTAGGGACCTGTACAACATACAGTTTAAAGTTTTGGTTCTATCACCTTGCAAACTAAAGTAATAGGCGTTTTCACTTTTTTTTTGCTGCAATCGCCTTTTCAGCAGCTGAACAGCTCATTTTACAGCAACAGCTTTACTATACTATACATATATAGTCAGATACAGAACATAGCTTTCACGCTTTGGGGGCTTATCTAGTAAAAAAAAAGTGGAAAAATAAGTGTAAACTCAGTCTCAGTAAACTGTTTGTGTGGTCAGGGTCAGGGCTCATGTGACTTTAGGCGGAATCCAATGCAATTTCCCATAGGCACACAGAACTTAAAAAGTGAAATTGTGAAAAAAACCAAAAAAAAAAAAACAAGCTCATTTTTTGCAAATTGGAAATTTTTGCTGTGAAATAGACTTCAAGGACCTGTACAACATACAGTTTAAAGTTTGGTTCTATCACCTTCAAACTAAAGTAAAAGGCGTTTTCACTTTTTTTTTTTTTTTGCTTTTTTTCGCCTTTTTTATTGCAGCAATCGCCTTTTCAGCAGCTGAACAGCTCATTTTACCAACTTCCCTATACTATCATATAAGTGAGCAGAACAGTGCTTTCACGCTTTGGGGGTGCTTATCTAGTAAAAATAAGTGAATCCAGCAGTAAACTCAGTCCTAAGTTGGTTTGTGTGGTCAGGGCACTCATGTGACTTTAGGCGGAATCCAATGCAATTTCCCATTAGCACA
Source organism: Periophthalmus modestus (assembly GCA_019594935.1). Classification (NCBI taxonomy): domain Eukaryota; kingdom Metazoa; phylum Chordata; class Actinopteri; order Gobiiformes; family Gobiidae; genus Periophthalmus; species Periophthalmus modestus. The sequence continues at coordinate 45,061 of JAIEZT010000476.1, read as the reverse complement.
CAGAACTTAAAAAGTGAAATTGTGAAAAAAAACAAAAAACGCATCAAACTCATTTTTGCTGTGGAAAAAAAACTTGGGGACCTGTACAACATACAGTTTAAAGTTTGGTTCTATCACCTTGCAACTAAAGTAATAGGCGTTTTTTCTTTTTTTTGCTAAGCAAATCGCCTTTTTTCAGCAGCTGAAATCAGCTCATTTTTTCACTCAGCTCACTATACTATTCACTATACTATAAGAATCAGTGCTTTCAGCTTTGCACGAACAGCTTATCTAGTAAAAATAAGTGGTATCCAGCAGTAAATCCAGTCCTAAACAGTTTAAGTGTGGTGTGGGTGGTCAGGGCACTCATGTGACTTTAGGCGGAATCCAATGCAATTTCCCATAGGCACACAGAACTTAAAAAGTGAAATTGTGAAAAAAAACAAAAAACATCAAGCTCATTTTTGCTGTGGAAATAGAACTTAGGGACCTGTACAACATACAGTTTAAAGTTTGGTTCTATCACCTTGCAAACAAACTAAAGTAATAGGCGTTTTCACTTTTTTATTGCTGCAATCGCCTTTTTCAGCAGCTGAACAGCTCATTTTACCAACTTCACCTATACTATCATATAAGTGAGCAGAAGCAGTGCTTTCACGCTTTGGGGGGGCTTATCTAGTAAAAAAAAAGTGGAATCCAGCAGTAAACTCAGTCCTAACTTGGTTTGTTGTGGTCAGGGCACTCATGTGACTTTAGGCGGAATCCAATGCAATTTCCATAGGCACACAGAACTTAAAAAGTGAAATTGTGAAAAAAACAAAAAAAAAAAAAAAAAGCAAAGCATTTTTTGCTGTGGAAAAAGAACTTGGGACCTGTACAACATACAGTTTAAAAAAGTTGTTTGGTTCTATCACCTTGCAAACTAAAGTAATAGGCGTTTTCACTTTTTTTTTTGCTGCAATCGCCTTTTCAGCAGCTGAACAGCTCATTTTACCAACTTCACTATACTATCATATAATGAGCAGAACAGTGCTTTCACGCTTTGGGGGTGCTTATCTAGTAAAAATAAGTGGAATCCAGCAGTAAACTCAGTCCTAAACTGGTTTGTGTGGTCAGGGCACTCATGTGACTTTAGGCGGAATCAATGCAATTTCCATAGGCACACAGAAACTTAAAAAGTGAAATTGTGAAAAAAAAAAAAACAAAACGCATCAAAAAAACAAAAAAAAAAAAAAAAAGGGACCTGTACAACATACAAGTTTAAAGTTTGGTTTTCTATCACCTTGCAAACTAAAGTAAAGTTAAAGTTCTATCACTTTTTTCACTTTTTTTTTTAGCTTTTTTTTCACAGCTTTTTATTGCAGCAGCCTTTTCAGCAGCTTAACAGCTCAACTTTACTATACTTTTATATATATCATATAAGTGAGCAGAACAGAACAGTGCTTTCACGCTTTGGGGGTGCTTATCTAGTAAAAAAAAGTGGAATCCAGCAGTAAACTCAGTCCTAACTTGGTTTGTGTGGTCAGGGCACTCATGTGACTTTAGGCGGAATCAATGCAATGCAATTTCCACAGGAACACAAAGAAAAAGTGAAAAAAAAAAAAAAAAAAAAAAAAAACAATTTTTGCTGTGGAAAAGAAATGGAAACCTGTACAACACACAGTTTAAAAGTTTGGTTCTAAGTCACCTTGCAAACAAAGTTAACAAAAAGTTTTTAAACACTTTTTTTGCTTTTTTTTTCTTTTTTTTTTTTTGCTGCACAGCTCATTTTACAGCAGCTGCACTTCCCTTATCACTCATTTAAGCAGAGCAGTGCTTTACAAGTGCTTTGGGGGTTATAGTAGTCTAAATAATAAATCCTAGCTTAAATAAATATCAGTGCTAACTTGGTTTTGGTTGTAGTAAAAATAAGTGGAATCAGCAGTAAACTCAGTCCTAAGTTGGTTTGTGTGGTCAGGCACTCATGTGACTTTAGGCGGAATCCAATGCAATTTCCCATAGGCACACAGAACTTAAAAAGTGAAATTGTGAAAAAAAACAAAAAAAACGCATCAAGCTCATTTTTGCTGTGGAAATAGAACTTGGGGACCTGTACAACATACAGTTTTTAAAGTTTGGTTCTATCACCTTGCAAACTAAAAAGTAATAGGCGTTTTCACTTTTTTTTTTTGCTGCAATTTTCGCCTTTTTTCAGCTGAACAGCTCATTTTACAGCTGACTCACTATACTATCATATATACTATATAGCAGAAGAAGTGCTTTCACGCTTTGGGGGTTGCTTATCTAGTAAAAATAAGTGGAATCCAGCAGTAAACTCAGTCCTAACTTGGTTTGTGTGGTCAGGGCACTCATGTGACTTTAGGTTGGTTTGGAATCAATGCAATTTCCCATTTCACATCAATGCAATTTAGGCACACAGAAAAAAAAAAGAAAAAAAAAAAAAAAAAAAAAAAAACATTTTTTGCTGCATCAAGCTCATTTTGTGCTGTGGACCTGTAGAACCTACAGTTTACAACAACACAACAAACAGTTTTAGTTTTGGCAAACCTTGCTCACCTTGCAAACTAAAGTAATAGGCGTTTTCACTTTTTTATTGCTGCAATCGCCTTTTCAGCAGCTGAACAGCTCATTTTACCAACTTTCCCTATACTATCATATAAGTGAGCAGAACAGTGCTTTCACGCTTTGGGGGTGCTTATCTAGTAAAAAAAAAAAAAATCCAGCAGTAAACTCAGTCCTAAGTTGGTTTGTGTGGTCAGGGCACTCATGTGACTTTAGGCGGAATCCAATGCAATTTCCCATAGGCACACAGAACTTAAAAAGTGAAATTGTGAAAAAACACAAAAAACGCAAAAAAAAAAAGCAAAAAAAAAAAAAGAAAAAAGGGACCTGTACAACATACAGTTTAAAAAAGTTTGTTTTATCACCTTGCAAACTAAAAACTAATAGGCGTTTTCACTTTTTTTTTTGCTGCAATCGCCTTTTTCAGCAGCTGCACAGCTTTTTTTAGCAACTTCACTATACTATCATATAAGTAGCAGAACAGTGCTTTCACACGCTGAGCAGAACAGTGCTTTTCACGCTTTGGGGGTGCTTATCTAGTAAAAATAAGTGGAATCCAGCAGTAAACTCACTCCTAAGTTGTTTGTGTGTGTGGGCACTCATGTGACTTTAGGCGGAATTCAATGCAATTTCCCATAGGCACACAGAACTTAAAAAGTGAAAATTGTGAAAAAAAAAAAAAAACGCAAAAAAAAAAATTTTTTTGCTGTGGAAATAGAAAAAAAGGGACCTGTACAACATACAGTTTAAAGTTTGGGTTCTATCACCTTGCAAACTAAAGTAATAGGCGTTTTCACTTTTTTTTTTTGCAAATCGCCTTTTTTTTAGCAGCTGAACAGCTCATTTTACCAACTTCACTCATTATACTATCATATAAGCATTAGCAGAACAGTGCTTTCACAGCTTTGGGGGTGCTTTCATCTAGTAAAAAATAAGTGGAATCCAGCAGTAAAAACAGCAGTAATCTAAGTTGGTTTGTGTGTGTCAGGGTCTCATGTGACTTTGGTTGGAATGGTCAATGGCACTCATGTGACTTTAGGCGGATAATGCACACATAGGGCACACAGAACTTAAAAAGTGAAATTGTGAAAAAACCACAAAACGCATCAAGCTCATTTTTTTTTGTGGAAATAGAGCTTGGGGGACCTGTACAACATACAGTTTAAAGTTGGTTCTATCACCTTGCAAACTAAAGTAATAGGCGTTTTTTTTACTTTTTTATTGCTGCAATCGCCTTTTTTTTATTTTGAACAGCTCATTTTACCAACTTCCTCTATACTATCATATAAGTAGCAGAACAGTGCTTTCACGCTTTGGGGGTGCTTATCTAGTAAAAATAAGTGGAATCCAGCAGTAAACTCATCCTCCTAAGTTGGTTTGTGTGGTCAGTGGGTCATGTGGTTTGTGGTTTGGAATTGGAATGCAATTTCCCATAGGCACACAGAAATTAAAAATTGAAATTGTGAAAAAAAACCACAAAACGCAAAAAAAACATTTTTGCTGTGGAAATCAAAAAACTTGGGGACCTGTACAACATACAGTTTAAAGTTTGGTTTTATCACCTTGCACAACTAAAGTAAGTTTGCGTTTTCACCTTGCAAACTAAAGTAATAGGCGTTTTCACTTTTTTATTGCTGCAATCGCCTTTTCAGCAGCTGAACAGCTCATTTTACCAACTTCCCTATACTATCATATAAGTGAGCAGAACAGTGCTTTCACGCTTTGGGGGTGCTTATCTAGTAAAAATAAGTGGAATCCAGCAGTAAACTCAGTCCTAAGTTGGTTTGTGTGGTCAGGGCACTCATGTGACTTTAGGCGGAATTCAATGCAATTTCCCATAGGCACACAGAACTTAAAAAAAGAAAATGTGAAAAAAAAAAAAACAAAACGCATCAAGCTCATTTTTGCTGTGGAAAAAAAAAAAAACCTGTACAACATACAGTTTAAAGTTTGGTTCTAACACCTTGGGAAACTAAAACAAAGGGTTTTTTCACTTTTTTTTTTGCTTTTAATTTTTTTTTTTTTTTTCTGCTGCTTTATTGCAGCTCATTTTTCAGAACTGCAGCTTTTTAACTTACTTCCTATCACTATATATATAATCATATAAGTGAGCAGAACAGCTTTGGGGGTGCTTTGGGGCTTATCTAGTAAAAATAAGTGGAATCCAGCAGTAAACTCAGTCCTCAGTCTAAATTTGGTTTGTGTGGTCAGGGCACTCATCATGTGACTTTAGGCGGAATCAAATGCAATTTCCCATAGGCACACAGAACTTAAAAAGTGAAATTGTGAAAAAAAAAAAAACAAAAAATCAAGCTCAAGCTTTGCTGTGGAAAAGAACTTGGGGACCTGTACAACATACAGTTTAAAAGTTTGGTTCTATCACCTTGCAAACTAAAGTAATAGGCGTTTTTTTTTTTTTAATTTGTAATTTTTGCTTTTCATCGCAGCAGCTGAACAGCTCATTTTTTCAGCAACTTTCACTATACATCTTACTATCACCAGAACAGTGCTTTCAGCACAGTTTTCACAGTGGTATCTAGTAAAAATAAGTGGAATCCAGCAGGAAAAACTCAAAAAAAGTTGGTTTGTGTGTCAGGTACTCATCAGTGGTCTTTGGTTTGTGGGTCAATGCAATTTGCAGGGCATAGGCACTTTAGGCGGAATCAATGCAATTTCCCATAGTGCACAGAACTGAAAAAAAAAAAAAAAAAAAAACACACAAAACGCATCAAGCTTTTGTTTTGCTGTGGAAATAGAACTTGGGGACCTGTACAACATACAGTTTAAAGTTTGGTTCTATCACCTTGCAAACTAAAGTAATAGGCGTTTTTTCTTTTTTTTTTGCTGCAATCGCCTTTTCAGCAGCTGAACAGCTCATTTTACCAACTTCACTATACTATCATATAAGTGAGCAGAACAGTGCTTTCACGCTTTGGGGGTGCTTATCTAGTAAAAAAAAGTGGAATCCAGCAGTAAACTCAGTCCTAAGTTGGTTTGTGTGGTCAGGGCACTCATGTGACTTTAGGCGGAATCCAATGCAATTTCCCATAGGCAGAACAAAAAAAAATTGTGAAAAAAAAAACAAAAAAAAAAAAAAAAAAAAAAGCTGCTGTGGAAAAAATAGTACAACATACAGTTTAAAGTTTTGGTTTTATCACCTTGCAAACTAAAGTAATAGGCGTTTTTTCACTTTTTTTTTGCTTCAATAAAGCCTTTTTTTTTTTTTGCTGCAATCGCCTTTTTCAGCAGCTGAACAGCTCATTTTACCAACTTCCCTATACTATCATATAAGTGAGCAGAACAGTGCTTTCACGCTTTGGGGGGGTGCTTATCTAGTAAAAATAAGTGGAATCCAGCAGTAAACTCAGTCCTAAGTTGGTTTGTGTGGTCAGGGCACTCATGTGACTTTAGGCGGAATCCAATGCAATTTCCCATAGGCACACAGAACTTAAAAAGTGAAATTGTGAAAAAAAAAAAAAAACGCATCAAGCTCATTTTTGCTGTGGAAATAGAACTTAGGAACTGTACAACATACAGTTTAAAGTTTGGTTCTATCACCTTGCAAACTAAAGTAATAGGCGTTTTCACTTTTTTTTTTTGCAATCGCCTTTTTTTTTTTTGAACAGCTCATTTTACCAACAGCACTTTTACTTCCTTCATATACTATACAGCAGAACAGTGCTTTCACACAGTTTTTGGGGGAACAGGGGTATCTAGTAAAAAAAGTGGAATCCAAGTAAAAGTAAAATCAGCAGTAAACTCAGTCCTACTTGTTTGTGTGTGGTCAGGGCACTCATGTGACTTTAGGCGGAATCCATGCAATTTCCCATAGGCACACAGAACTTAAAAAGTGAAATTGTGAAAAAAAAAACAAAACGCATCAAGCTCATTTTTTGCTGTGGAAATAGAACTTGGGGACCTGTACAACATACAGTTTAAAGTTTGGTTCTATCACCTTGCAAACTAAAGTAATAGGCGTTTTCACTTTTTTTTTTGCTGCAATCGCCTTTTTTCAGCAGCTGAACAGCTCATTTTACCAACTTCACTATACTATCATATATAACACAGAATCAGTGCTTTCACGCTTTGGGGGTGCTTATCTAGTAAAAAAGTGGAATCCAGCAGTAAACTCACTCCTAACAGTTGGTTTGTGTGGTGTGTGTGGGGTCACTCATGTGACTTTAGGGCGGAATCCAATGCAATTTCCCATAGGCACACAGAACTTTCAAAAGTGAAATTGTGAAAAAAAAAAAAAAAAAAAAAAAAAAACAAAACATGCTCATTGGAAATAGAAATTGGGGACCTGTACACATACAGTTTAAAGTTTGGTTTCTATCACCTTGCAAACTAAAGTAATAGGCGTTTTTTTTTTTTTATTGCTGCAATCGCCTTTTCAGCAGCTGAACAGCTCATTTTACCAACTTCCCTATACTATCATATAAGTGAGCAGAACAGTGCTTTCACGCTTTGGGGGGGGCTTTATCTAGTAAAAATAAGTGGAATCCAGCAGTAAAAACTCAGTCCTAACTTGGTTTGTGTGGTCAGGGCACTCATGTGACTTTAGGCGGAATTCAATGCAATTTCCCATAGGCACACAGAACTTAAAAAGTGAAATGAAAAAAAAAAAAAAAAAACAAAAAACGCATCAAAAATTTGTGGAAATAGAAAAAAAACCTGTACAACATACAGTTTTAAGTTTGGTTCTATCACCTTGTTTAACTAAAGTAATAGGCGTTTTCACTTTTTTTTATGCTTTTTGCAATAGCCTTTTCTTTTTTATTGCTGCAATCGCCTCATTTTCAGCAGCTGAACAGCTCATTTTACATTTTACCAACTTCCCTATACTATCATATAAGTGAGCAGAACAGTGCTTTCACGCTTTGGGGGGGCTGCTTATCTAGTAAAAATAAGTGGAATCCAGCAGTAAACTCAGTCCTAACTTGGTTTGTGTGGTTCAGGCACTCATGTGACTTTAGGCGGAATCAAAATGCAATTTCCCATAGGCACAGAACAAAAAAGTGAAATTGTGAAAAAAAAACAAAAAAAAAAAAACGCACAAAACGCATCTGTGGAAAATGAAAATAAGCTTGGGGACCTGTACAACATACAGTTTTTAAAGTTTGGTTTCTATCACCTTGCAAACTTAAGTAATACTAGCGTTTTCAAGTTTTTTTTATTGCTGCAATTTTTTTTTTTTTTTTTTCAGCTTTCACAGCTCATGCAACAGCTTTTACCAGCAGCTTTACTATCACTATAATACATATATAATAACAGTCAGTGCAGTGAGCAGCTTTGGGGGTGCTTGCTTATCTAGTAAAAATAAGTGGAATCCAGCAGTAAACTCAGTCCTAGTTGGTTTGTGTGGTCAGGGGTTTTCAGTCACTGTGGTGCTTTAGGGTCAGGGCATTTGACTTTAGCAATTTCCATGCAATTTCCCATAGGCACACAGGACTTAAAAAAGTGAAATTGTGAAAAAAAAAACAAAACGCATCAAGCTCATTTTTGCTGTGGAAATAGAGAACTTAGGGACCTGTAACATACAGTTTAAAGTTTGGTTCTATCACCTTGCAAACTAAAGTAATAGGCGTTTTCACTTTTTTTTTGCTGCTTGCAATCGCCTTTTCAGCAGCTGAACAGCTCATTTTACTTCACTTCACTATACTATCATATAAGTGAGCAGAACAGTGCTTTCACGCTTTGGGGGTGCTTATCTAGTAAAAAAAAATAAGTGGAATCCAGCAGTAAACTCAGTCCTAACTTGGTTTGTGTGTGGTCAGGGCACTCATGTGACTTTAGGCGGAATCCAATGCAATTTCCCATAGGCACACAGAACTTAAAAAGTGAAATTGTGAAAAAAAAAAAAAAAAAAAAAAAAAAATCAAAAAATTTTTGCTGTGGAAATAGAAACTTTGGGGACCTGTACAACATACAGTTTAAAGTTTTTGCTTGGAATCAGTTGGGTTGTACAAACAGTTTAAAGTTTGGTTCTATCACCTTGCAAACTAAAGTAATAGGCGTTTTCACTTTTTTTATTGCTGCAATCGCCTTTTCAGCAGCTGAAACAGCTCATTTTACCAACTTCACTATACTATCATATAAGTGAGCAGAACAGTGCTTTCACGCTTTGGGGGTGCTTATCTAGTAAAAATAAGTGGAATCCAGCAGTAAAACAGTCCTAAGTTGTTTGTGTGTGTCAGGGCACTCATGTGACTTTAGGCGGAATCCAATGCAATTTCCCATAGGCACACAGGCACTTTAAAAGTGAAATTGTGAAAAAAAACAAAAAAAAAAACAACATTTTTTGCTGTGGAAAAAGAAAAAAAACAAAAACCTGTACAACATACAGTTTAAAAAGTTTGGTTCTATCACCTTACAACCTTGCACTAAAAGTAATAGGCGTTTTCACTTTTTTTATTGCTGCAAAATCGCCTTTTCAGCAGCTTGCTTTTCATTTTACCATTCACTTTTTTATCACAGCTCACTATATATAATTGAGCAACTTCAGTACTATATATATAAGTGAGCAGAACAGTTTCACGCTTTGGGGGTGGGGGTGCTTATCTAGTAAAAATAAGTGGAATCCAGCAGTAAACTCACTCCTAAGTTGGTTTGTGTGGTCAGGGCACTCATGTGACTTTAGGCGGAATCCAATGCAATTTCCCATAGGCACACAGAACTTAAAAAGTGAAATTGTGAAAAAAACACAAAACGCATCAAGCTCATTTTTGCTGTGGAAATAGAACTTAGGGACCTGTACAACATACAGTTTAAAGTTTGGTTCTATCACCTTGCAAACTAAAGTAATAGGCGTTTTCACTTTTTTATTGCTGCAATCGCCTTTTCAGCAGCTGAACAGCTCATTTTACCAACTTTCACTATACTATCATATCATATATGAGAGCAGAACAGTGCTTTCACGCTTTGGGGGTGCTTATCTGCTTATAAAAAAGTGGGTAAATCAGCAGTAAAAAAAGTCAGTCCTAAACTGGTTTTGTGTGGTCAGGGCACTCATGTGACTTTAGGCGGAATTGTGTGTGGTCAATGCATGTTCCCATAAATCCAATGCAATTTCCCATAGGCACACAACTTAAAAAAAAAAGTGTGAAAAAAAAAAAAAAACAAAACGCATCAAGCTCATTTTTGCTGTGGAAATAGAACTTTGGGGACCTGTACAACATACAGTTTAAAGTTTGGTTCTATCACCTTGCAAACTAAAGTAATAGGCGTTTTCACTTTTTTTTGCTGCAATCGCCTTTTCAGCAGCTGAACAGCTCATTTTTTTTTTTTTCACTTTTACTATCATATAAGTAGCAGAACAGTGCTTTCACACTTTTTGGGTGCTTATGGGGTAAAAATAAGTGGAAATCCAGTAAACTCAGTCCTAACTCAAAAAGTGTGGTCAGTCAGGGCAATGTGGTGTTTAGGCGGAATCAATGTGATTTTCCCATATTGGCACATGAACTTTCAAAAGTGAAAACAAGTGAAATTAAAAAAAAAAAACAAAAAATCAAAACAAACATTTTTGCTGTTGAAAAAGAAAAAAACCAAAACCTGTACAACACATTACAGTTTACAGTTTGGTTTTATCACCTTGCAAACTAAAGTAATAGGCTAAACTTTTTTATTGCAATAAACTTTTTAATAGGCGTTTTTTTTTTTTTTGCTGCAATCGCAGCTTTTTTCAGCAGAACAGCTCATTTTACCAACTTCCCTATACTATCATATAAGTGAGCAGAACAGTGCTTTCACGCTTTGGGGGTGCTTATCTAGTAAAAAAAGTGGAATCCAGCAGTAAACTCACTCCTAAGTTGGTTTGTGTGGTCAGGGCACTCATGTGACTTTAGGCGGAATCCAATGCAATTTCCCATAGGCACACAGAACTTAAAAAAGTGAAATTGTGAAAAAAAAAAAAAAAAAACAACAAAAAATTTTTGCTGTGGAAATAGAACTTGGGGACCTGTACAACATACAGTTTAAAGTTTGGTTCTATCACCTTGCAAACTAAAGTAAAAGCGTTTTTTTCACTTTTTTTTTTGCTTTTTGCAATTTTTTCAGCAGCTGAACAGCTGAACAGCTCATTTTACAACTTTTTCTATACTATCATATAATGAGCAGAACAGAACTTCACGCTTTGGGGGTGCTTATCTAGTAAAAATAAGGGGTCCATCTAGTAAAAAATAAGTCAGGAATCCAGCAGTAAACTCACTCAGTAACACTGTTTTGGTTTGTGTGGTCAGGGCACTCATGTGACTTTAGGCGGAATCAAATGCAATTTCCCATAGGCACACAGAACTTAAAAAGTGAATTGTGAAAAAAAAAAAAACAAAACGCATCAAGCTCATTTTTGCTGTGGAAATAGAACTGGGGTTTAGTTTAAATCACCTTGCAAACTAAAGTAATAGGCGTTTTCACTTTTTTTTTTTGCTGCAATCGCCTTTTTTTTTTTTTTTGAACAGCTCATTTTTTTTTTCAGCAGCTCATTTTACTTTTTTCATACTACATCATATAAGTGAGCAGAACAGTGCTTTCACGCTTTGGGGGTGCTTATCTAGTAAAAATAAGTGGAATCCAGCAGTAAAATCAGTCCTAAAAAAATTGTGTGGTCAGGGCACTCATCATTGTGTGTTTAGGCGGAATTGTGTGGCAATTTCCCATAGGCAATTCAGAATAGGCACATTTCCAGTGAAAAATTGTGAAAAAACAATTGTGAAAAAAAAAAAAACTCATCAAAAAAATGTGGCATGAATTTTTCATTTTTGAATGTGGAACAACTTACACCTGTACAACATACAGTTTAAAGTTTGGTTCTACCTTGCAAACTAAAGTAATAGGCGTTTTTTTCACTTTTTTTTTTGCTGCAATCGCCTTTTCAGCAGCTGAACAGCTCATTTTACCAACTTCACTATATATATATTGAGCAGAACAGTGCTTTCACGCTTTGGGGGTGCTCTAGCTTATCTATAAGTGGAATCCAGCAGTAAACTCAGTCCTAAGTAAAAATTGTGTGGTCAGGGCACTCATCATGTGACTTTTGCGGAATCCAATGCAATTTCCCATAGGCACACAGAACTTAAAAAGTGAAATTGTGAAAAAAAAAAACAAAAAAAAAATTGTGAAAAAAACAAAAAAAACCAATAGAAATTAGGGACTGTGACAACAAACACTTTAAAGTTTGGTTTTATCACCTTGCAACAAAAAAAAAGTTTGTTTTTCAACTTTTTTAAAAAAAATTTAGCCTTTTTTTTTTTTTTTTTTCAGCTTGCTTTTGCATAGCTGCAATTCTTTTCAGCAGCTGAACAGCTCATTTTACAACTTCACTATACTATATATGAGTGAGCAGAACAGTGCTTTCACGCTTTGGGGGTGCTTATCTAGTAAAAATAAGTGGAATCCAGCAGTAAACTCAGTCCTAACTTGGTTTGTGTGGTGGGCACTCATGTGACTTTAGGCGGAATCCAATGCAATTTCCCATAGGCACACAGAACTTAAAAAGTGAAATTGTGAAAAAAAAAAAAAAAACATCAAGCTCATTTTTTTGTGGAAAAAAGAACTTAGGGACCTGTACAACATACAGTTTAAAGTTTGGTTCTATCACCTTGCAAACTAAAGTAATAGGCGTTTTCACTTTTTTTTTTTGCAATCGCCTTTTCAGCAGCTGAACAGCTCATTTTTTTTTTTCTTCACCATACTATCATATAAGTGATCATAACAGTGCAGCAGAACGCTTTTGGGGTGCTTATTAGTAAAAATAAGTGGGGGGTGCTATCAGTAAAAAAGTCAACTAAAATCAGTCTTGTAAGTGGTCAGTGGTCACTCACTCACTGTGGTTGGTGGGCAGGGCACTTTATGACTTTAGGCGGAATCCAATGCAATTTCCCATAGGCACACAGACTTAAAAAGTGAAATTGTGAAAAAAAAAAACAAAACGCATCAAGCTCATTTTTGCTGTGGAAATAGAACTTAGGGACCTGTACAACATACAGTTTAAAGTTTGGTTCTATCACCTTGCAAACTAAAGTAATAGGCGTTTTCACTTTTTTTTGCTGCAATCGCCTTTTTTTAGCTGAACAGCTCATTTTACCAACTTCACTATACTATCATATAAGTGAGCAGAACATGCTTTCACGCTTTGGGGGTGCTTATCTAGTAAAAATAAGTGGAATCCAGCAGTAAAACTCAGTCCTAAGTTGGTTTTGTGTGGTCAGGGTGTCATGGGTCAGGGCTTTAGGCGGAATTTATGCAAATTCCCATAGGCACACAGAACAAAAAAACTTAAAAAAAAAAAAAAAAAACAAAAAAACCAATCAAACGCTCATTTTTGCTGTGGAAATAGTGGAAATTAGGGGACTTGTACAACATACAGTTTAAAGTTTGGTTTGTCACCCTTGCAAACTAAAGTACCTTGCAAAGGCGTTAATAGGCGTTTTCACTTTTTTATTGCTGCAATCGCCTTTTCAGCAGCTGAACAGCTCATTTTACCAACTTCCCTATACTATCATATAAGTGAGCAGAACAGTGCTTTCACGCTTTGGGGGTGCTTATCTAGTAAAAATAAGTGGAATCCAGCAGTAAACTCAGTCCTAAGTTGGTTTGTGTGGTCAGGGCACTCATGTGACTTTAGGCGGAATCCAATGCAATTTCCCATAGGCACACAGAACTTAAAAAGTGAAATTGTGAAAAAACAAAAAAAAAACAATCAAGCATTTTTTTTGTGGAAAATAGAACTTGGGGACCTGTACAACATACAGTTTAAAGTTTGGTTCTATCACCTTGCAAACTAAAGTAATAGGCGTTTTTTTCACTTTTTTTTTTGCTGCAATCGCCTTTTCAGCAGCAGCTTTTTTTTCATTTTTACCAACTTTTTTAGCTATACTATCATTTATAAGTAGCTATACTATCATATAAGTTTCACAGCTTTGGGGCTTTGGGGGTCTCTAGTAAAAAAAATCTAAAAAATAAGTGGAATCAGCAGCAGTAAACTCAGTCCTAAGTTGGTTTGTGTGGTCAGGGCACTCATGTGACTTTAGGCGGAATCCAATGCAATTTCCCATAGGCACACAGAACTTAAAAAAAAAATTGTGAAAAAAAAAAACAAAACGCATCAAGCTCATTTTTGCTGTGGAAATAGAACTTGGGGACCTGTACAACATACAGTTTAAAGTTTGGTTCTATCACCTTGCAAACTAAAGTAATAGGCGTTTTTCACTTTTTTTTTTTTGCTGCAATCGCCTTTTTTTTGCAGCTGAACAGCTCATTTTTTTAGCAACTTCACTATACTATCATATAAGTGAGCAGAACAGTGCTTTCACGCTTTGGGGGTGCTTATCTTATAAAAATAAGTGGAATCCAGCAGTAAAAATCAGGTCCTAAATTGTAAAAATTGTGTGGTCAGGGCAAACTCATGTGTGTGTGTGGTCAGGGCACTCATGTGTGACTTTTAGAATCAATGCCCATTTCACACAGAACTTAAAAAGTGAAAAAAAAAAAAATTGTGAAAAACCAAAAAACGCATCAAGCTCTCATTTTGCTGTGGAAATAGAGCTTAGGGGACCTGTACAACATACAGTTTAAAGTTTGGTTCTATCACCTTGCAAACTAAAGTAATAGGCGTTTTCACTTTTTTATTGCTGCAATCGCCTTTTTTCAGCTGCTGAACAGCTCATTTTACCAACTTCCCTTTTACTATCATATAAGTGAGCAGAAGAGTGCTTTCACGCTTTGGGGGTGCTTATCTAGTAAAAAATAAGTGGAATCCAGCAGTAAACTCAGTCCTAAGTTGGTTTTGTGTGTGTGGGCAGGGCACTCATGTGACTTTAGGCGGAATTCAATGCAATTTCCCATAGGCACACAGAAATTAAAAAGTGAAATTGTGAAAAAAAAATTGTGAAAAAAAACACAAAAAACATCAAGCTCATTTTTGCTGTGGAAATAGAAAGCTCATTTTTTTGCTGTACAACATACAGTTTAAAGTTTGGTTCTATCACCTTTCAAACTAAAGTAATAGGCGTTTTCACTTTTTTATTTTTTTTTTTTGCGCTTTTTCAGCAGCTGAGCTGCTCATTTTACCAACTTCCTATACTATCATATAAGTGAGCAGAACAGTGCTTTCACGCTTTGGGGGCTTATCTAGTAAAAATAAGTGGAATCCAGCAGTAAACTCAGTCCTAAGTTGGTTTGTGTGGGCACAGTGGCGGAATCCAATGCAATTTCCCATAGGCACACAGAACTTAAAAAGTGAAATTGTGAAAAAAAACAAAAAACAAAAATCAAAAAACATTTTTGCATGTGGAAAAAAAAAAAAACTAACCTGTACAACATGTACAGTTTACTTTTTTGGTTCTATCACCTTGCAAACTAAAGTAAACTAATAGGCGTTTTCACTTTTTTTTTTGCTGCAATCGCCTTTTTCAGCAGCTTTTTGCACAGCTCATTTTTTTTTTTTTTTTTTTTTATAATTTTCACTATACATTTTTAGTCAGCTTTTCAGGCTTGCTTGGCTCATGCTTAGTAAAAACTAAGGGAGCAGTCAGTGCTTTCAGCTTTGGGGGTGCTTATCTAGTAAAAATAGTGGAATCAGTAAGTAAACTCAGTCCTAAGTTGGTGGTGTGTGTGGTCAGGGCACTCATTGACTTTTTAGGCGGAATCAATGCAATTTCCCATAGGCACACAGAACTTAAAAAAGTGAAATTGTGAAAAAAAAAAAACAAAACGCATCAAGCTCATTTTTTTTGCTGTGGAAATAGAACTTGGGGACCTGTACAACATACAGTTTAAAGTTTGGTTTTATCACCTTGCAAACTAAAGTAATAGGCGTTTTCACTTTTTTATTGCTGCAATCGCCTTTTTTTCAGCAGCTGAACAGCTCATTTTTTTTTTCACTTCACTATACTACTATATAATATAGCAGAACAGTGCAGTGCACGCTTTGGGGGCTTGGGGCTTATCTAGGGGTGCTTAAGTGGTAAGCAGTGGTAAATAAAACTCAGTAAAACTCAGTTTGTGTGGTCAGGGTGTCTCAGGGCACTCAGGTGGTGGGAGGCGGAATCAATTTCAATTTCACATAGAATGCAATTTCCCATAACACAGAAAAAAAAAGTGAAAAAAAAAAAAAAACACATCAAACGCATTTTCATTTGCTGTGGAAATAGAACTTGGGGACCTGTACAACATACAGTTTAAAGTTTTGGTTCTATCACCTTGCAAACTAAAGTAATAGGCGTTTTCACTTTTTTTTTGCTGCAATCGCCTTTTCAGCAGCTGAACAGCTCATTTTACCAACTTCACTATACTATACTATATATATAGCAGAACAGTGCTTTCACGCTTTGGGGGGGGGCTTATCTAGTAAAAAATAAGTGGAATCCAGCAGTAAAAAGTATCCTAAAGTGGTTTGTGTGGTCAGGGCATGTGACTTTAGGCGGAATCCAATGCAATTTCCCATAGGCACACAGAACTTAAAAAGTGAAAAAGTGTGAAAAAAACAAAAAAAAAAACAAAAAAGCAATTGAAATTGCTGTGGAAAATAGAACTTGGGGACCTGTACAACATACAGTTTAAAAAGTTTGGTTTTTATCACCTTGCAAACTAAAGTAATAGGCGTTTTCACACAACATTTTTTGCTGCAAAACTAAAGCCTTTTCAGCAGCTGAACAGCAATCGCATTTTACCTGAACAGCTCATTTTACCAACTTCCTATACTATAAGTATAAGTGAGAACAGAACAGTTTTTTCACGCTTTGGGGTGCTTATCTAGTAAAAATAAGTGGAATCCAGCAGTAAACTCAGTCCTAAGTTGGTTTGTGTGGTCAGGGCACTCATGTGACTTTAGGCGGAATCCAATGCAATTTTTCCCATAGGCACACAGAACTTAAAAAGTGAAAATTGTGAAAAAAAAAAAAAAAAAAAATCAAAGCATTTTTGCTGTGGAAATAGAACTTAGGGACCTGTACAACATACAGTTTTTAAAGTTGGTTCTATCACCTTGCAAACTAAAGTAAAGTAGGCGTTTTCACTTTTTTTTTTGCAATCGCCTTTTTTCAGCAGCTGAACAGCTTTTCAGCAGCTGAACAGCAACTTTACTATTACTATCATATAATATAAGTGAGAGAAGTGCTTTCACGCTTTGGGGGCTTATCTAGTAAAAATAAAAAATCCAGCAGTAAACTCAGTCCTAAACTTGGTTTGTGTGGTCAGGGCACTCATGTGACTTTAGGCGGAATTCAATGCAATTTCCCATAGGCACATAGGCACTTAAAAACTTAAAAATTGTGAAAAAAAAAAAAAAAACCATCAAACATTTTTCATTTTTGGAAATAGAACTTGGGGACCTGTACAACATACAGTTTAAAAAGTTTGGTTCTATCACCTTGCAAACTAAAGTAATAGGCGTTTTCACTTTTTTTTTTGCTGCAATCGCCTTTTCAGCAGCTGAACAGCTCATTTTACCAACTTCACTATACTATCATATAATAGCAGAACAGTGCTTTCACACTTTTTGGGGGTGCTTATCTAGTAAAAATAAGTGGAATCCAGCAGTAAACTCAGTCCTAAACTGGTTTGTGTGGTCAGGGCACTCATGTGACTTTAGGCGGAATCCAATGCAATTTCCCATAGGCACACAGAACTTAAAAAGTGAAATTGTGAAAAAAAACAAAAAACGCAAAAGCTCATTTTTGCTGTGGAAAGAAGCTGTGGGAACTTGTAACAACATACAGTTTAAAGTTTGGTTTATCACCTTGCAAACCTTAAAGTAATAGGCGTTTTTCTATCACTTTTTTTAAGTTGCAATTTTTTTTTTTTCACTTTTTTGCAGCTGCAATCGCTCTTTTCAGCAGAACAACAGCATTTTACCAACTTCCTATACTATATCATATATAAGCATAAGTGAGCAGAACAGTGCTTTCACGCTTTGGGGGTGCTTATCTAGTAAAAATAAGTGGAATCCAGCAGTCAACTCACTCCTAACTTGGTTTGTGTGGTCAGGGCACTCATGTGACTTTAGGCGGAATCCAATGCAATTCCCATAGGCACACAGAACTTAAAAAGTGAAATTGTGAAAAAAACCACAAAAAAAAAAGCTCAAAACTGTGGAAAAAAACTTGGGGACCTGTACAACATACAGTTTAAAGTTTGGTTGGTTCTATCACCTTGCAAACTAAAGTAATAGGCGTTTTCACTTTTTTTATTGCTGCAATCGCCTTTTTTTTTTTTGAACAGCTCATTTTACCAACTTCACACTATACTATCATATAAGTATAGCAGAACAGTGCTTTCACGCTTTGGGGGTGCTTTTCTAGTAAAAATAAGTGGAATCCAGCAGTAAACTCACTCCTAAGTTGGTTTGTGTGTGTCAGGGCACTCATGTGACTTTAGGCGGAATCCAATGCAATTTCCCATAGGCACACAGAACTTAAAAAGTGAAATTGTGAAAAAACCACAAAAAACATCAAGCTCATTTTTGCTGGAAAAGAAGAATAGGGACCTGTACAACATACAGTTTAAAGTTTGGTTTTATCACCTTGCAAACTAAAGTAATAGGCGTTTTCACTTTTTTTGCTGCAATCGCCTTTTCAGCAGCTGAACAGCTCATTTTTGACCAACTTTTTACCAACTACTATATACTATATATAGCAGAACAGAACAGTGCTTTCACGCTTTGGTGCTATCTATAAAAAAAAGTGGAATCCAGCAGTAAAAGCAGTAAACTCACTCCTAACTTGGTTTGTGTGGTCAGGGCACTCATGTGACTTTAGGGAATCCAATGCAATTTCCCATAGGCACACAGAAAAAAGTGAAATTGTGAAAAAACCAAAAAAACGCATCAAGCTCATTTTTGCTGTGGAAATAGAAAATTAGGGCCTGTGGGACAACATACAACATTAAAGTTTAAAGGTTCTATCACCTTGCAAACTAAAGTAATAATAGGCGTTTTCACTTTTTTTTTTTGCTGCAATCGCCTTTTTTCAGCAGCTGAACAGCTCAGCTTTTTAACTTCACTATACTATCATATAAGTGAGCAGAACAGTGCTTTCACGCTTTGGGGGTGCTTATCTAGTAAAAATAAGTGGAATCCAGCAGTAAACTCAGTCCTAAGTTGGTTTGTGTGGTCAGGGCACTCATGTGACTTTAGGCGGAATCCAATGCAATTTCCCATAGGCACACAGAACTTAAAAAGTGAAATTGTGAAAAAAAAAAAAAAAAAAAAATCAAGCTCAAATTTGCTGTGGAAATAGAACTTGGGGACCTGTACAGTTTAAAGTTTTGGTTCTATCACCTTGCAAACTAAAGTAATAGGCGTTTTCACTTTTTTTTTGCTGCAATCGCCTTTTTCAGCTGAACAGCTCATTTTACCAACTTCCACTATACTATCTACTCATATAGCATATAGTGAGCAAAGTGCTTTCACGCTTTGGGGGTGCTTATCTAGTAAAAAAGTGGAATCCAGCAGTAAACTCACTCCTAACTCCTGTTTGTGTGTGTGGGCACTCATGTGACTTTGACTTTAGGCGGAATCCAATGCAATTTCCCATTCACACAGAACTTAAAAAGTGTGAAATTGTGAAAACCACAAAAAAATCGCATCAAGCTCATTTTTGCTGTGGAAATAGAACTTAGGGACCTGTACAACATACAGTTTAAAGTTTGGTTCTATCACCTTGCAAACTAAAGTAATAGGCGTTTTCACTTTTTTATTGCTGCAATCGCCTTTTCAGCAGCTGAACAGCTCATTTTACCAACTTCCCTATACTATCATATATATAAGCAGAACAGTGCTTTCACGCTTTGGGGGGCTTATCTAGTAAAAAAAGTGGAATCCAGCAGTAAACTCACTCCTAAGTTGGTTTGTGTGGTCAGGGCACTCATGTGACTTTAGGCGGAATCCAATGCAATTTCCCATAGGCACACAGAACTTAAAAAGTGAAATTGTGAAAAAACCAAAAAAAAACATCAAGCTCATTTTTGCTGTGGAAATAGAGCTTAGGGACCTGTACAACATACAGTTTAAAGTTTGGTTCTATCACCTTGCAAACTAAAAACTAAAGGCGTTTTTTCACTTTTTTATTGCTGCAATCGCCTTTCAGCAGCTGAACAGCTCATTTTACCAACTTCCCTATACTATCATATAAGTGAGCAGAACAGTGCTTTCACGCTTTGGGGGTGCTTATCTAGTAAAAATAAGTGGAATCCAGCAGTAAACTCAGTCCTCCTAACTTGGTTTGTGTGTGTCAGGGCACTCATGTGACTTTAGGCGGAATCCAATGCAATTTCCCATAGGCACACAGAACTTAAAAAGTGAAATTGTGAAAAAACCACAAAACGCATCAAGCTCATTTTTGCTGTGGAAATAGAACTTAGGGACCTGTACAACATACAGTTTAAAGTTTGGTTCTATCACCTTGCAAACTAAAGTAATAGGCGTTTTCACTTTTTTATTGCTGCAATCGCCTTTTCAGCAGCTGAACAGCTCATTTTACCAACTTCCCTATACTATCATATAAGTGAGCAGAACAGTGCTTTCACGCTTTGGGGGGGGTGCTATCTAGTAAAAAAAAGTGGAATCCAGCAGTAAACTCAGTCCTAAGTTGGTTTGTGTGGTCAGGGCACTCATGTGACTTTAGGCGGAATCCAATGCAATTTCCCATAGGCACACAGAACTTAAAAAAAAGAAATTGTGAAAAAAAAAAAAAAACACAACACAAAGCATTTTTGCTGTGGAAATAGAACTTGGGGACCTGTACAACATACAGTTTAAAGTTTGGTTCTATCACCTTGCAAACTAAAGTAATAGGCGTTTTTTCACTTTTTTTTTTTTTGCAATCGCCTTTTCAGCAGCTGAACAGCTCATTTTACCACTTCACTATACTATCTATATAATGAGCAGAACAGTGCTTTCACGCTTTGGGGGCTTATCTAGTAAAAAAAAGTGGAATCCAGCAGTAAACTCAGTCCTAACTTGGTTTGTGTGGTCAGGGCACTCATGTGACTTTAGGCGGAATCCAATGCAATTTCCCATAGGCACACAGAACTTAAAAAGTGAAATTGTGAAAAAAAACAAAAAAAATCAAGCTCATTTTTTTGCTGTGGAAATAGAGTTGGGGACCTGTACAACATACAGTTTAAAGTTTGGTTCTATCACCTTGCAAACTAAAGTAATAGGCGTTTTTTCACTTTTTTTATTGCTGCAATCGCCTTTTCAGCAGCTGAACAGCTCATTTTACCAACTTCACTATACTATCATATAAGTGAGCAGAACAGTGCTTTCACGCTTTGGGGGTGCTTATCTAGTAAAAATAAGTGGAATCCAGCAGTAAACTCAGTCCTAACTTGGTTTGTGTGTCAGGGCAGGGCACTCATGTGACTTTAGGCGGAATCCAATGCAATTTCCCATAGGCACACAGAACTTAAAAAGTGAAATTGTGAAAAAAAAAAACAAAAACGCATCAAGCTCATTTTTGCTGTGGAAATAGAACTTGGGGACCTGTACAACATACAGTTTAAAGTTTGGTTCTATCACCTTGCAAACTAAAGTAATAGGCGTTTTTTCTTTTTTATTGCTGCAATCGCCTTTTCAGCAGCTGAACAGCTCATTTTACCAACTTCACTATACTATCATATAAGTGAGCAGAACAGTGCTTTCACGCTTTGGGGGTGCTTATCTAGTAAAAATAAGTGGAATCCAGCAGTAAACTCACTCCTAACTTGGTTTGTGTGTCAGGGCACTCATGTGACTTTAGGCTTTAGGCGGAATCCAATGCAATTTCCCATAGGCACACAGAACTTAAAACTAAAAAGTGAAATTGTGAAAAAAAACACAAAACGCATCAAGCTCATTTTTGCTGTGGAAATAGAGCTTGGGGACCTGTACAACATACAGTTTAAAGTTTGGTTCTATCACCTTGCAAAACTAAAGTAATAGGCGTTTTCACTTTTTGAATCAAATGCAATTTCCCCAGGCACACAGAACTTAAAAAGTGAAATTGTGAAAAAAACACAAAACGCATCAGTTTGTAGAGTGTGATGATGTCATACTGCCAGATGGGGGTAGGAGACAGTTTTTTCATATTGATTACATTGTACTTTGACATGATGCATCCAAAAGGTAAATGGACAAATACTGAGCCTGATTATTTCTATTTTTGAGTAGTAGAGTACTCAGAAGTATTGAAATCAGATACTTATCGATACTAAAACTAGTATCTAGACTAGATACTCATTTGAGCAGGTTACTATACTAAAAAAGTCCCATTTACAGGACAGAAATTTCCTTTAGAATGATCTTGAGCTTTATCAAAACTAGTATAAGACCACAGTATCTAGTATCAAGTCTATTCCTTAGTATCAAAATCCAGTTTGAAATTTTAATATCATGACGCTATCGAGTAGACCCAAAAAACTCACTGAATTAGAACAAAAATGTGCATTTGAACAGTATCAGTTTTAGCTGTTGTCCATCTGTATTAATTGTGACTTGCCTATAGAATGTTGTGATGTCATGTTAAGTGCAGCATTAAACCTGGATGACTCTGAGCTGTAGATGTGAAAGCAGTCAGCCTCTGCACTTCAGGTTTGGAGCCTGTTTCAGTTTCAGCTGCAGACGCTGGTGTCTGCAGATTCAACCAGTTTCATCTAAAGAGTGAAAGTGCAAAGAACAGAACGAGTCCTGGTTTAGTCCTGGTCTAGTACTGGTCTGGTCCTGGTCTGGTCTGGTCTAGTCCTGGTCTAGTCCTGGTCTGGTCTTGGTTTAGTCCTAGTCTCTTCCTGGTCTGGTCCTGGTCTGGGTCTGGTCCGGTCCTGGTCTAGTCCTTGTGGTCCTGGTGGTCCTGGTCTGGTCCTGGTCTGGTCCTGGTCTGGTCCTGGTCTGGTCCTGGTTTAGTCCCAGTCTGGTCCTGGTCTAGTTCTGGTCTAGTTCTGGTCTAGTTCTGGTTTAGCCCTGGTCTAGTTCTGGTTTAGTCCTCGTCTAGTCCTGGTCTAGTTCTGGTCTGGTTCTGGTCTGGTCCTGGTCTAGTCCATGATATTTGTGAATACACATGGTGAGGTATGAATTGAATTTTGCAATTAGTTGATTTGTTGGATAACAGTTATTTAATATTTTTGAAGATAATCTCTCTCATTTTCTAGTTTATACAAAATTGTAATGGTAAAGTCTGCATCTTTTTTCCAATTAATATTCTAAAAGTGAGAGCTCCATAATGGTTTGGATCTTGATTGTTTTATCTTGGGTTTCTGAATAGTTTGTCTAATGTGTTTATTACATGTATTGCTCAAAAAGTGGATATCATTTATAAGCTATATTTGCACCTAACATTGGTATTGCACTTTTTCATAATTTACAAAATGTGTCCTGTAAACAAGTAAGCTCACAAGCTCACACAAAGTAAAAGTAAACTACAGAAAGGGAAAAACAGAGACAGAAGTGTCAGAATAAGTTTACAGCCACAGTGTGAATAAGAGCTGAATGTGAAAAGTGTATTTAAAGTATTCATCAGAACTATATACAGTCATTATTATATGGAAAACGCTGAAGTAATTGTGCCTGTGATGGTCTTGTAATTTTCAAATGTCCCACCATTCCTCTTTCTCTCTTGCAGTTATCTCTTTGAGTTTCTCTGAAGTGAGTTGAACCTAACTTCTAGACCCGCTGAAGGACAGAGGATTGTCCTGTTTTGGAATAAAGATTATTGCTTTTATTTACAATGGAGTTTTTTTTGAGACTGAACAAGACATTTCCACAAACAGACTTCACTGGAGCAGCAGGACTGGACGCTTCACTCTCTCTGAGCTACAGAAAAATAACGCTGGAGTTTTACCATTGACTCTAAAAAAGGAAATGTGTTGAAATGATATGAACTCAAAGTCTATGGTGAGTTACATTTGAAGCATTTTTTTTTTACAAAAGGTCACCCAATAAAGAAAGACACATAACTGATAACTGCTCAATAGCATTTGTCTGAACTAGATCTATACAAAACAGTGGCAGTACTTTCTTCAAATAAGGCCATGGTAACAGCAGAGGGCCCCCATGTTGGGAACAATAATCACCAGTATTATTATAAATTGTTGATGTGACACACCAAGCATTTTTTAAAAACTTTTCTTTTATAAATACCGGTAGTTCTTTTATAAATAAGTATTCTTCATGCAAATCATTAATCCACTGCAGGGATCACATGTTTTTCCTGTTTGACATATGTGACTTAACGACCAGAACCACAACACATTTAGTCACATCACATATTATTCAAATAATGGTTTCATGTTATAAACTCAATATAGAGGAGTATAAATGTGAGTTGCCATATTCTCCCACCTTAGCACACTTTTGCAGTTATGTTTGTACTGAGTGAGTGACCAGTGGTGCGCTGGTAGTAGTGGCTAGTGGAGTTTGAGTGAGAATGAGGATGCTTAAGTAACTCACAAAATCAGAAAAATGAAACAAATGAAACAGATAATATGGGCCCCACAGACAAACCAGACTGGGTGTTGGTGTTGTGTCTCAGGGTCTTGTTCACAGCCAATTAGATGCCTGTCCCTTGCCTTATTTATTTAGAGAAGAGAGATTTAGGCCTATACAAATATTTTATAATTTATTAAACATTACTGACTTAGAGGGTCATGTGGTGGCATCTCAGTGTGTCTGTGTATGTTACGATCATAGTTACCACTGATAAAAAGTAAAAGTCATATGGCGTTTTTGTCTCTAAGTTACATTTCCAGAGTCCATCCCTCCATGTTTGGTGTGGTATGCTTTTATTTGGACAGGGGCAGTGCACAACAAAACACTGACCTTAAACAGGACAGATGTTTGGTGCCAGGTTATAGCAAAAACATCATTTCCACCTGTCGTCCCTGGACAGACTGATGTTAAGTAAGAGTCACAGTTTGGT
The DNA here is from genome assembly GCA_019594935.1 of Periophthalmus modestus. Taxonomy (NCBI): domain Eukaryota; kingdom Metazoa; phylum Chordata; class Actinopteri; order Gobiiformes; family Gobiidae; genus Periophthalmus; species Periophthalmus modestus. The sequence continues at coordinate 20,636 of JAIEZT010000476.1, read as the reverse complement.
GTAGGTGGATGAAAGACCTGTAAACATATGGTACATACATCAAATACAACACATCTTGCCCCTCAAATACTCCATTTCTAAAAACATTCAGTTCACACACACACTTACCCAATCTCAGATATCCAAATATTCTTTCTTTCATGCACATTCACAAACTCGCTTTGACATTACCCATTTCTTTGTCACATGTGCAAACTTTTGAAAACTTGTGCATGTTATAATCTCATTTGGCTTTAACTATTCCACTGACTCACAGCAACAATAGAGAAAGTCCATTTAGAGAAAGAAGTCCTACATTTTGGAATGCTGCTCTCTCCTCTAGAGGGCACCCTAGTGACTCGAGTTGTTTTGTCTGAGCTCAGTGAGACAAACCTTCTTTGGGGAGGACTAGCAATACCATGAATAAGTCCCATGACATTCAATAAACTGTCCCTCTCTTTCTACAGTTTGAGATGGTCACCCTAATAGTGGTTTTCAATTGTAGAATGTATGTCCTACTCTCAGATAGGGGCAAGAGCCAGATTTCTCTAATTAATAAAAGATACTTTGCCATGAAGTATGTAAAGGGTAAATTCACAAATGTTTAGCCTGATGATTTCTACAACAATATTCCTTTTAGCTGCCTGCCCACAATCTGTAATAGGCCTAATACTGACTCAGAATGTTGTGATGTCATCCGAAACCCAGCAATAATATCTCTTTTAGATTTCCAGAGCCAGTGTCATGTCCAAAGCTGAGGGCTTGAGGGAAAATAATATAACATGCAAAGTGATACCAGAAACAGTGCTCGGATGTTTACAGCAGCATAGATATACCTCTATAAAGCTTACATTTGGGTTTTGTTTTTTTTTATACATGCTGTACTTATTTGCAGCAGTAACATACAAATAAATTATTTAAAAAAATCATACAATGTGATTTCCAGATTTTTTTTAGATTATGTCTCTCACAGTGGACATGCACCTAAGATAAAAATTTCAGACCCCTCCATGATTAGCAAAATCACAGGGTGTTCAAATACTTATTTGCTCACTGTATGTTATGTACACGGAATGAGTGAGGTAATAACATGTTTAATTGTTCACAGCCAGAGGGACCCATTAGGCGTCTGAGAGCTGTGGTTGCCGGGACGATTTAATGCATTTCTTTGATTGCACCCACAATTCTCAGTTCTCTCTGTTTATTATGGTTTATAGGTCTAATTGAAAAATAGATCTTCGGAATTGGCTGGAAAATATTTTAATGAAACTGAAGACTGTGTAACTTTTGGGGTGGAGGGTCTGTCACTTTGCTTTGCTTTGACAGTGCAACATTAAACTTATCCATCTCTGGTTATGTTGGGTTTGTGGAGAAGCAAACTTGCCCACAGTAAAAATGCATATTTTCAAGAATGTTTACCAATATAAATATCAGTAATTGTATCAGTGCCGCACTGTGGAACATTCCAAGCAAAGCAATAACATCTCTATGAAGACAAGCAGGTGACTGACGCTCCACCAAAAAAGTTACATAGTGCACCTTTATATCAAACTCTTCTATTTTGCCTGTATTCCTTTACACATTTTTTCTGGGTTCACAAAAAAAAATCTTTTTCATAAACTCCAATGATCCAATTAACAAACAATGTGGATATTCTTTTTATTATCTTATACTTTTAGAGAGAATATTATACATTTTGCTGAACAAAAATGCCATACTTGACAGGACATTAGTTCAAGGTTAAGAAAAAAATACTCTGTCTAAAAACGTTAATAAGGTAAACCTCTAGCTGCTTATGTAAAATCATAGTGCATAGGACAGGTTTTCATATTTTTCTCTAAAACTTGGTTTGGTTTTACATACATTAAGCAGTAACAAGTGAATTGCTAAAGTCAGGTGAGGCAGGTGAGGCAGTGCCTCACCTGTCATCACAGAGAAAAATACATGAAATAGTTATATTTATCCAATAATTTATACCTTAAAGTTATTTTCTATTTAACTTTGCAATTTTATTTATTTTTTTTACTCAAAATCGCTGAATTTTTACATTTACCGTTGAAATCCTGAGAAGAGACGCGCGGTGAGGCACAGGCCGTTCGTGCCTCACCGCGGACTGACTGTGCTGTGTGCTAAGCTGCTGCTTTAAGCGGCTGTGAAAAGGCGGGATTCTTGCAACTCCCGCAGAATAGGGGTCACAAACTACAATTTAGAGTTAGCAAGTCAACTTGAGCAATTCACTTTTTTCTCCTTGTTTGGCCCTACTTTTTAAATGGAGGAAGATTACATATTAAAGTTTAAGCAGTTTTCTAAACTGAACTTTCGGCCGAAGCAGGAGGTTATAATTAAAGGAAGACCAACGCTAAAGGAGCTAAATGGTTTTCTCCAGACGACAGGACGAAAGACTCGCTTTTTTCAAACAGAGACAAACAAAATGGTAAAAAATTTAATTACTTCAATCCACTGAAAATTGGGGAACCAGAATAACGATAAAAAACAATACAAAACCAGCTTGCTTTTTATTTTATACTATTAGAGCTATTTCATACGGACTTTGGAACTTTTATTTTGAAATCCTTTTTTATTCTGGCCCCAAGTCACTGTGAGAGAAACTGACCCGGGGCCAAATGTACTGACACCTGGTTTATATGTTTGTAAATCTGATTGTGACGACATCAGTGCCTCACCAGCCACGAACCTCACTGCATGTCACTGATATTAATGACAGAAAATTCCATATAAAATGCAGGAACAATTTATGCTCATAGATAGCATTTTTCTGACAGTTTAAATCTTAATTTAAGAGCATTAGAATTTACTTTTATGGTGTTAAAAACATGAAAATTTCTCCCTGTGTATTTTTTAAAATGAAAACAAAAGTAATTCTATAATGAAGTAGGCCAACAGTAGCACAAAACACACACACACATATTATGTTCTGTCATATAACAACACAAGCCACACCACAACACTCCAATTAGTTCCCGCTGGCCTTTGGTGTGGACAATGAAGCGAATCATTATTGAGAGTAGGAGGGGTGTGATATATGAAATGTTGCTTTGTAATTGTCAAGAAAATTAATATTAATATTGGTATATGTTTAACAGCAAGTAGGTAGAATACATTCATAGAATACAAAGTAACAAAGATTGTATTTTAGACTACAACACCTACTTTTATGCCATACTTGTCATTAACTTCCATTTTAGAAAGAATGATCTCTCGCTGTTTTGCTCCTATCATCTTTCGGACTCTAAACTGTCCCCACAGTCCTTGATTTGGCGCTATACGCTGTTAAGGTGCGAGCGAGAGGCACTTTTTTTTTATTTGTATTAAGTGTTTAAAAACAGCTTATTCACATCTTTATGGTTACAAAATATTAAATCTAAAGTAATGTGTTGACCACGATAGCTCTTAAGTCAAACAGGCAGGTGCTTAAGCAACACTTGGGCCCTATCCGTGCTGGTCCCTGGACTGGACCTTTCCATGGTCCAGAGCCCGGCGCAGAGCACAGCGCAGTCTGGAGGGGGAGGGCAGGGCACTTAAGTACGTCACATCCGGATCCTTCCAGTTTGCCAGTTGGCGGGAAAGGATTTGCCACTGTGGCTGCAACAAACAATTCTACTAGTGATTAAAATTCTGCATCAGTACGCACCAACGCTACCCCTAGAAAGACATTTAAGGTAAAACCCGCCAACCTTTCCTGTTGTTTAGTCTGTTGCGTCTGTTTAGTCACGTGGCTGTGTTGTAGCTGTGGATCGATGGTGAAGGAGTTGTTTTTTGGCTTGTTTGGTGCTGTCTGAAGCTGTAAATGGTGCATTCTCCTGGTGTTGTTGATTGGTAGCTTGTTGTTGAGTTTGTCGAGTGGTGGCTGTTGGTTTTTGATTTGTTGTTGGTTTTTGTCAGTGAATTGTTGTGGTGTTTGTGGTGAAGTCAGTCTGGTTGTTTTTGGGTGCATTGTTCTGCTGTTGTTGGTCGACTGGTGGCTGTTGTTTTTTGATTGTGTTGTGCTTTTATCAATTGATTATTTTGCTGTTTGGTGTTTGTGGCGTAACACTGGATTGGTTGATTTGGAGTTTTGGTAAGCTTATAGTTGTTATGGATTGGTTGGGCTGGGTACAAAAGTTGCTTATACTCTTAGTACAGTCCCTTTCCTGTTAAGAGCCTTATGAAACCCGACCGAGTTATTTAAACCCAGTACACACCCACAAGGCCAATTCACTTAATTTATTTACAGTAGTATTGTAGAATAAGAGCCAAGGTCAGACAGGTTCCCACTCAGGTCAGGTTAAGGGGGGGCTTCAAGATGGACAGGGTTCAGATGGATGAGGGTTGTATGGTAGGAGCACACACACAACTCACTTGTATGGTAGGATGAGAGATGGGTTTAGACAGGTTCACAGTTCAGGTTAACGGGGGGCTTCAAGATGGACGAGGGCTAAGTGTTAGCAATCGTGATAGAATAAATGGTAGGATTAGAATTAGCAGTAGCATTAGGAGTAGTATTTCAGGGTAAAAACGTATAGTCAGGCAGGCTCACAGATCAACTATCAAGATGGATAAGGGTCCGAGATGAACGACAGCCATGGATATGGAGACCACCACCCTGCTCACCTTCTGCTCCTGTTGAGGTAAAATGCCACTTAAAATGACTTCCACTTTTTCTGTGGTTACTGTATATGAATTGTTTGATAATTTTTTTTAATTTCCCCCCAGTTGCTTAAACCTGGCACACACACAAACACAACTCACTTGCATGGCAGGGTAAAAAGTGAGGACAGACAGGTTTAGTTGTTAGGTGAAAGGGGGGGCTTCAAGATGGACGGGGTTCTTCAAGATGGATGAGGGTTGTATGGTAGGAGCACACACACAACTCACTTGTATGGTAGGATGAGAGGTAGGTTTAGACAGGTTCACAGTTCAGGTTAAGGGGGGGCTTCAAGATGGACGGGGTTCTTCAAGATGGACGAGGGCTAAGTGTTAGCAATTGTGATAGAATAAATTGTAGGATTAGAATTAGCAGTAGCATTAGGAGTAGTATTTCAGGGTAAAACGTATAGTCAGGCAGGCTCACAGATCAACTATCAAGATGCATAAGGGTCCGAGATGAACGATAGCCATGGATATGGAGACCACCACCCTGCTCACCTTCTGTTCCTGTTTGAGGTAAAATGCCACTTAAAAGGACATCCACTTTTTCTGTGGTTACTGTATGTGAATGTGTTTGATTAATTTTTTAAATTTCCCCCCCATGCTTAAACATGGCACACACAAACACAACTCACTTGCATGGCAGGGTAAAAAGTGAGGACAGACAGGTTCAGTTGTTAGGTGAAAGGGGGGGCTTCAAGATGGACGGGGTTCTTCAAGATGGATGAGGGTTGTATGGTAGGAGCACACACACAACTCACTTGTATGGTAGGATGAGAGGTAGGTTTAGAAAAGGTTCACAGTTCAGGTTAAGGGGGGGGCTTCAAGATGGAAGAGGGTTGTATGGTAGGAGCACACACACAACTCACTTGTAGGTTAAGGAGAGGTAGGTTTAGAAAGGTTCACAGTTCAGGTTAAGGGGGGGCTTCATGGACGGGTTCTTCAAGATGGACGAGGGCTAAGTGTTAGCAATCGTGATAGAATAAATTGTAGGATTAGAATTAGCAGTAGCATTAGGAGTAGTATTTCAGGGTAAAACGTATAGTCAGGCAGGCTCACAGATCAACTATCAAGATGCATAAGGGTCCGAGATGAACGATAGCCATGGATATGGAGACCACCACCCTGCTCACCTTCTGTTCCTGTTTGAGGTAAAATGCCACTTAAAAGGACATCCACTTTTTCTGTGGTTACTGTATGTGAATTGTTTGATTAATTTTTTAAATTTCCCCCCCAGTTGCTTAAAACGCGGCACACACACAAACACAACTCACTTGCATGGCAGGGTAAAAAGTGAGGACAGACAGGTTCAGTTGTTAGGTGAAAGGGGGGCTTCAAGATGGACGGGGTTCTTCAAGATGGATGAGGGTTGTATGGTAGGAGCACACACACAACTCACTTGTATGGTAGGATGAGAGGTAGGTTTAGAAAGGTTCACAGTTCAGGTTAAGGGGGGGCTTCAAGATGGATGAGGGTTGTATGGTAGGAGCACACACACAACTCACTTGTATGGTAGGATGAGAGGTAGGTTTAGACAGGTTCACAGTTCAGGTTAAGGGGGGGCTTCAAGATGGACGGGGTTTCTTCAAGATGGACGAGGGCTAAGTGTTAGCAATTGTGATAGAATAAAATTGTAGGATTAGAATTAGCAGTAGCATTAGGAGTAGTATTTCAGGGTAAAACGTATAGTCAGGCAGGCTCACAGATCAACTATCAAGATGCATAAGGGTCCGAGATGAACGATAGCCATGGATATGGAGACCACCACCCTGCTCACCTTCTGTTCCTGTTTGAGGTAAAATGCAACTTAAAAGGACATCCACTTTTTCTGTGGTTACTGTATGTGTTCTGTTTGATTATTTTTTAAATTTCCCCCCCCCAGTTGCTTAAACACTGGCACACACACAGACACAACTCACTTGCATGGCAGGGTAAAAAGTGAGGACAGACAGGTTCAGTTGTTAGGTGAAAGGGGGGGGCTTCAAGATGGACGGGGTCTTCAAGATGGATGAGGGTTGTATGGTAGGAGCACACACACAACTCACTTGTATGGTAGGATGAGAGGTAGGTTTAGAAAGGTTCACAGTTCAGGTTAAGGGGGGGCTTTCAAGATGGACGGGGTTCTTCAAGATGGACGAGGGCTAAGTGTTAGCAATCGTGATAGAATAAATTGTAGGATTAGAATTAGCAGTAGCATTAGGAGTAGTATTTCAGGGTAAAACGTATAGTCAGGCAGGCTCACAGATCAACTATCAAGATGCATAAGGGTCCGAGATGAACGATAGCCATGGATATGGAGACCACCACCACCCTGCTCACCTTCTGTTCCTGTTTGAGGTAAAATGCCACTTAAAAGGACATCCACTTTTTCTGTGGTTACTGTATGTGAATTGTTTGATTAATTTTTTTAATTTCCCCCCCCAGTTGCTTAAAACGCGGCACACACACAAACACAACTCACTTGCATGGCAGGTAAAAAGTGAGGACAGACAGGTTCAGTTGTTAGGTGAAAGGGGGGGCTTCAAGATGGACGGGGTTCTTCAAGATGGATGAGGGTTGTATGGTAGGAGCACACACACAACTCACTTGTATGGTAGGATGAGAGGTAGGTTTAGAAAGGTTCACAGTTCAGGTTAAGGGGGTTCTTCAAGATGGATGAGGGTTGTATGGTAGGAGCACACACACAACTCACTTGTATGGTAGGATGAGAGGTAGGTTTAGAAAGGTTCACAGTTCAGGTTAAGGGGGGGGGCTTCAAGATGGACGGGGTTCTTCAAGATGGACGAGGGCTAAGTGTTAGCAATTGTGATAGAATAAATTGTAGGATTAGAATTAGCAGTAGCATTAGGAGTAGTATTTCAGGGTAAAACGTATAGTCAGGCAGGCTCACAGATCAACTATCAAGATGCATAAGGGTCCGAGATGAACGATAGCCATGGATATGGAGACCACCACCCTGCTCACCTTCTGTTCCTGTTTGAGGTAAAATGCAACTTGAAAGGACATCCACTTTTTCTGTGGTTACTGTATGTGTTCTGTTTGATTAATTTTTTAATTTCCCCCCCCCAGTTGCTTAAACCTGGCACACACACAGACACAACTCACTTGCATGGCAGGGTAAAAAGTGAGGACAGACAGGTTCAGTTGTTAGGTGAAAGGGGGGGGCTTCAAGATGGACGGGGTTCTTCAAGATGGATGAGGGTTGTATGGTAGGAGCACACACACAACTCACTTGTATGGTAGGATGAGAGGTAGGTTTAGAAAGGTTCACAGTTCAGGTTAAGGGGGGGCTTCAAGATGGACGGGGTTCTTCAAGATGGACGAGGGCCAAGTGTTAGCAATCGTGATAGAATAAATTGTAGGATTAGAATTAGCAGTAGCATTAGGAGTAGTATTTTTCAGGGTAAAACGTATAGTCAGGCAGGCTCACAGATCAACTATCAAGATGCATAAGGGTCCGAGATGAACGATAGCCATGGATATGGAGACCACCACCCTGCTCACCTTCTGTTCCTGTTTGAGGTAAAATGCAACTTGAAAGGACATCCACTTTTTCTGTGGTTACTGTATGTGAATTGTTTGATTAATTTTTTAAATTTCCCCCCCCAGTTGCTTAAACACGGCACACACACAGACACAACTCACTTGCATGGCAGGGTAAAAAGTGAGGACAGACAGGTTCAGTGTTTAGGTGAAAGGGGGGGGGCTTCAAGATGGACGGGGTTCTTCAAGATGGATGAGGGTTGTATGGTAGGAGCACACACACAACTCACTTGTATGGTAGGATGAGAGGTAGGTTTAGAAAGGTTCACAGTTCAGGTTAAGGGGGGGCTTCAAGATGGACGGGGTTCTTCAAGATGGACGAGGGCTAAGTGTTAGCAATCGTGATAGAATAAATTGTAGGATTAGAATTAGCAGTAGCATTAGGAGTAGTATTTCAGGGTAAAACGTATAGTCAGGCAGGCTCACAGATCAACTATCAAGATGCATAAGGGTCCGAGATGAACGATAGCCATGGATATGGAGACCACCACCCTGCTCACCTTCTGTTCCTGTTTGAGGTAAAATGCCACTTAAAAGGACATCCACTTTTTCTGTGGTTACTGTATGTGAATTGTTTGATTAATTTTTTAAATTTCCCCCCCAGTTGCTTAAACGCGGCACACACACAAACACAACTCACTTGCATGGCAGGGTAAAAAGTGAGGACAGACAGGTTCAGTTGTTAGGTGAAAGGGGGGGCTTCAAGATGGACGGGGTTCTTCAAGATGGATGAGGGTTGTATGGTAGGAGCACACACACAACTCACTTGTATGGTAGGATGAGAGGTAGGTTTAGAAAGGTTCACAGTTCAGGTTAAGGGGGGGCTTCAAGATGGACGGGGTTCTTCAAGATGGACGAGGGCTAAGTGTTAGCAATCGTGATAGAATAAATTGTAGGATTAGAATTAGCAGTAGCATTAGGAGTAGTATTTCAGGGTAAAACGTATAGTCAGGCAGGCTCACAGATCAACTATCAAGATGCATAAGGGTCCGAGATGAACGATAGCCATGGATATGGAGACCACCACCCTGCTCACCTTCTGTTCCTGTTTGAGGTAAAATGCCACTTAAAAGGACATCCACTTTTTCTGTGGTTACTGTATGTGAATTGTTTGATTAATTTTTTAAATTTCCCCCCCAGTTGCTTAAACGCGGCACACACACACAACACAACTCACTTGCATGGCAGGGTAAAAAGTGAGGACAGACAGGTTCAGTTGTTAGGTGAAAAGGGGGGGCTTCAAGATGGACGGGGTTCTTCAAGATGGATGAGGGTTGTATGGTAGGAGCACACACACACAACTCACTTGTATGGTAGGATGAGAGGTAGGTTTAGAAAGGTTCACAGTTCAGGTTAAGGGGGGGCTTCAAGATGGACGGGGTTTCTTCAAGATGGACGAGGGCTAAGTGTTAGCAATCGTGATAGAATAAATGTAGGATTAGAATTAGCAGTAGCATTAGGAGTAGTATTTCAGGGTAAAAACGTATAGTCAGGCAGGCTCACAGATCAACTATCAAGATGGATAGGGTCCGAGATGAACGATAGCCATGGATATGGAGACCACCACCCCTGCTCACCTTCTGTTCCTGTTTGAGGTAAAATGCCACTTAAAAGGACATCCACTTTTTCTGTGGTTACTGTATGTGAATTGTTTGATTAATTTTTTTTTCCCCCCCAGTTGCTTTCCATGGCACACACAAACACAACTCACTTGCATGGCACACAAAAGTGAGGACAGACAGGTCACTTGCAGGTGAAAGGGGGGGGCTTCAAGTGACGGGGTTCTTGAACATGAGGTTGTCAGGTGGAGCACACACACAAACTTGGGGGGCTGAAGAGATGGGTTTAGAAAGGGTTCAGGTTCTTCAAGAAGATGGATGAGGGTTGTATGGTAGGAGCACACACACAACTCACTTGTATGGTAGGATGAGAGGTAGGTTTAGAAAGGTTCACAGTTCAGGTTAAGGGGGGGCTTCAAGATGGACGGGGTTCTTCAAGATGGACGAGGGCTAAGTGTTAGCAATCGTGATAGAATAAATTGTAGGATTAGAATTAGCAGTAGCATTAGGAGTAGTATTTCAGGGTAAAACGTATAGTCAGGCAGGCTCACAGATCAACTATCAAGATGCATAAGGGTCCGAGATGAACGATAGCCATGGATATGGAGACCACCACCCTGCTCACCTTCTGTTCCTGTTTGAGGTAAAATGCCACTTAAAAAGGACATCCACTTTTTCTGTGGTTACTGTATGTGAATTGTTTGATTAATTTTTTAAATGTTCCCCCCAGTTGCTTAAACGCGGCACACACACACACACAAACTCACTTGCATGGCAGGGTAAAAAGTGAGGACAGACAGGTTCAGTTGTTAGGTGAAAGGGGGGCTTCAAGATGGACGGGGTTCTTCAAGATGGATGAGGGTTGTATGGTAGGAGCACACACACAACTCACTTGTATGGTAGGATGAGAGGTAGGTTTAGAAAGGTTCACAGTTCAGGTTAAGGGGGTTCTTCAAGATGGTATGGGGGTTGTATGGTAGGAGCACACACACAACTCACTTGTATGGTAGGATGAGAGGTAGGTTTAGACAGGTTCACAGTTCAGGTTAAGGGGGGGCTTCAAGATGGACGGGGTTCTTCAAGATGGACGAGGGCTAAGTGTTAGCAATTGTGATAGAATAAATTGTAGGATTAGAATTAGCAGTAGCATTAGGAGTAGTATTTCAGGGTAAAACGTATAGTCAGGCAGGCTCACAGATCAACTATCAAGATGCATAAGGGTCCGAGATGAACGATAGCCATGGATATGGAGACCACCACCCTGCTCACCTTCTGTTCCTGTTTGAGGTAAAATGCAACTTGAAAGGACATCCACTTTTTCTGTGGGTTACTGTATGTGTTCTGTTTGATTAATTTTTTAAATTTCCCCCCCAGTTGCTTAAACACGGCACACACACAGACACAAACTCACTTGCATGGCAGGGTAAAAAGTGAGGACAGACAGGTTCAGTTTTTAGGTGAAAGGGGGGGCTTCAAGATGGACGGGGTTCTTCAAGATGGATGAGGGTTGTATGGTAGGAGCACACACACAACTCACTTTTATGGTAGGATGAGAGGTAGGTTTAGAAAGGTTCACAGTTCAGGTTAAAGGGGGGGCTTCAAGATGGACGGGGTTCTTCAAGATGGACGAGGGCTAAGTGTTAGCAATCGTGATAGAATAAATTGTAGGATTAGAATTAGCAGTAGCATTAGGAGTAGTATTTCAGGGTAAAACGTATAGTCAGGCAGGCTCACAGATCAACTATCAAGATGCATAAGGGTCCGAGATGAACGATAGCCATGGATATGGAGACCACCACCCTGCTCACCTTCTGTTCCTGTTTGAGGTAAAATGCCACTTTGAAAGGACATCCACTTTTTCTGTGGTTACTGTATGTGAATTGTTTGATTAATTTTTTTAATTTCCCCCCCAGTTGCTTAAACGCGGCACACACACAAACACAACTCACTTGCATGGCAGGGTAAAAAGTGAGGACAGACAGGTTCAGTTGTTTAGGTGAAAGGGGGGGCTTCAAGATGGACGGGGTTCTTCAAGATGGATGAGGGTTGTATGGTAGGAGCACACACACAACTCACTTGTATGGTAGGATGAGAGAGGTTTAGAAAGGTTCACAGTTCAGGTAGGGGGTTAGATGGATGAGGTTCACACACACACAACTCACTTGTTAGGGAGGGGCTTTTAGATGGACGTTAAGGGGGGGCTTCAAGATGGACGGGGTTCTTCAAGATGGACGAGGGCTAAGTGTTAGCAATCGTGATAGAATAAATTGTAGGATTAGAATTAGCAGTAGCATTAGGAGTAGTATTTCAGGGTAAAAACGTATAGTCAGGCAGGCTCACAGATCAACTATCAAGATGCATAAGGGTCCGAGATGAACGATAGCCATGGATATGGAGACCACCACCCTGCTCACCTTCTGTTCCTGTTTGAGGTAAAATGCCACTTAAAAGGACATCCACTTTTTCTGTGGTTACTGTATGTGAATTGTTTGATTAATTTTTTAAATTTCCCCCCCCCAGTTGCTTAAACACGGCACACACAAACACAAACTCACTTGCATGGCAGGGTAAAAAGTGAGGACAGACAGGTTCAGTTGTTAGGTGAAAGGGGGGGGCTTCAAGATGGACGGGGTTCTTCAAGATGGATGAGGGTTGTATGGTAGGAGCACACACACAACTCACTTGTATGGTAGGATGAGAGGTAGGTTTAGAAAGGTTCACAGTTCAGGTTAAGGGGGGGCTTCAAGATGGACGGGTTTCTTCAAGATGGACGAGGGCTAAGTGTTAGCAATCGTGATAGAATAAATGGTAGGATTAGAATTAGCAGTAGCATTAGGAGTAGTATTTCAGGGTAAAACGTATAGTCAGGCAGGCTCACAGATCAACTATCAAGATGCATAAGGGTCCGAGATGAACGATAGCCATGGATATGGAGACCACCACCACCCTGCTCACCTTCTGTTCCTGTTTGAGGTAAAATGCACTTGAAAGGACATCCACTTTTTCTGTGGTTACTGTATGTGAATGTTTGATTAATTTTTTAAATTTCCCCCCCAGTTGCTTAAACACGGCACACACACAGACACAACTCACTTGCATGGCAGGGTAAAAAGTGAGGACAGACAGGTTCAGTTGTTAGGTGAAAGGGGGGGGGCTTCAAGATGGACGGGGTTCTTCAAGATGGATGAGGGTTGTATGGTAGGAGCACACACACAACTCACTTGTATGGTAGGATGAGAGGTAGGTTTAGAAAGGTTCACAGTTCAGGTTAAGGGGGGGCTTCAAGATGGACGGGGTTCTTCAAGATGGACGAGGGCAAGTGTTAGCAATCGTGATAGAATAAATGGTAGGATTAGAATTAGCAGTAGCATTAGGAGTAGTATTTCAGGGTAAAAACGTATAGTCAGGCAGGCTCACAGATCAACTATCAAGATGCATAAGGTCCCGAGATGAACGATAGCCATGGATATGGAGACCACCACCCTGCTCACCTTCTGTTCCTGTTTGAGGTAAAATGCCACTTAAAAGGACATCCACTTTTTCTGTGGTTACTGTATGTGAATTGTTTGATTAATTTTAATTTTCCCCCCCCGTTTCCCCCCCACACACAAAAACACAACTTAAACGGCAGGGCACAAACACACAGACACAACTCACTTGCATGGCAGGGGGCTAAAAAGTGAGGACAGACAGGTTCAGTTGTTAGGTGAACAGGGGGGGCTTCAAGATGGACGGGGTTCTTCAGATGGATGAGGGTGTTTGTATGGTAGGAGCACACACACAACTCACTTGTATGGTAGGATGAGAGGTAGGTTTAGAAAGGTTCACAGTTCAGGTTAAGGGGGGGCTTCAAGATGGACGGGGTTCTTCAAGATGGACGAGGGCTAAGTGTTAGCAATCGTGATAGAATAAATTGTAGGATTAGAATTAGCAGTAGCATTAGGAGTAGTATTATTTCAGGGTAAAAACGTATAGTCAGGCAGGCTCACAGATCAACTATCAAGATGCATAAGGGTCCGAGATGAACGATAGCCATGGATATGGAGACCACCACCCTGCTCACCTTCTGTTCCTGTTTGAGGTAAAATGCCAACTTGAAAGGACATCCACTTTTTCTGTGGTTACTGTATGTGAATTGTTTGATTAATTTTTTAAATTTCCCCCCCAGTTGCTTAAACGCGGCACACACACAAACACAACTCACTTGCATGGCAGGGTAAAAAGTGAGGACAGACAGGTTCAGTTGTTAGGTGAAAGGGGGGGCTTCAAGATGGACGGGGTTCTTCAAGATGGATGAGGGTTGTATGGTAGGAGCACACACACAACTCACTTGTATGGTAGGATGAGAGGTAGGTTTAGAAAGGTTCACAGTTCAGGTAAGGGGGTTCTTCAGCATGATGGGAGTTGTATGGTAGGAGCACACACACAACTCACTTGTATGGTAGGATGAGAGGTAGGTTTAGACAGGTTCACAGTTCAGGTTAGGGGGGGGCTTCAAGATGGACGGGGTTCTTCAAGATGGACGAGGGCCAAGTGTTAGCAATTGTGATAGAATAAATGGTAGGATTAGAATTAGCAGTAGCATTAGGAGTAGTATTTCAGGGTAAAACGTATAGTCAGGCAGGCTCACAGATCAACTATCAAGATGCATAAGGGTCCGAGATGAACGATAGCCATGGATATGGAGACCACCACCCTGCTCACCTTCTGTTCCTGTTTGAGGTAAAATGCAACTTGAAAGGACATCCACTTTTTCTGTGGTTACTGTATGTGAATTGTTTGATTAATTTTTTAAATTTCCCCCCCAGTTGCTTAAACCGGCACACACACAAACACAACTCACTTGCATGGCAGGGTAAAAAGTGAGGACAGACAGGTTCAGTTGGTTAGGTGAAAGGGGGGCTTCAGATGGACGGGGTTCTTCAAGATGGATGAGGGTTGTATGGTAGGAGCACACACACACACTCACTTGTATGGTAGGATGAGAGGTAGGTTTAGAAAGGTTCACAGTTCAGGTTAAGGGGGGGCTTCAAGATGGACGGGGTTCTTCAAGATGGACGAGGGCTAAGTGTTAGCAATCGTGATAGAATAAATTGTAGGATTAGAATTAGCAGTAGCATTAGGAGTAGTATTTCAGGGTAAAACGTATAGTCAGGCAGGCTCACACAGATCAACTATCAAGATGCATAAGGGTCCGAGATGAACGATAGCCATGGATATGGAGACCACCACCCTGCTCACCTTCTGTTCCTGTTTGAGGTAAAAATGCACTTGAAAGGACATCCACTTTTTTCTGTGGTTTACTGTATGTGAATTGTTTGATTAATTTTTTAAAATTTCCCCCCCAGTTGCTTAAACGCGGCACACACACAAACACAACTCACTTGCATGGCAGGGTAAAAAGTGAGGACAGACAGGTTCAGTTGTTTAGGTGAAAGGGGGGGCTTCAAGATGGACGGGGTTCTTCAAGATGGATGAGGGGTGTATGGTAGGAGCACACACACAACTCACTTGTATGGTAGGATGAGAGGTAGGTTTAGAAAGGTTCACAGTTTAGGTTAAGGGGGGGGTATGGTCAAGATGGACGGAGGGTAGGTTCTTCAAGATGGACGAGGGCCAAGTGTTAGCAATCGTGATAGAATAAAGTGTAGGATTAGAATTTAGCAGTAGCAGTAGGAGTAGTATTTCAGGGTAAAACGTATAGTCAGGCAGGCTCACAGATCAACTATCAAGATGCATAAGGGTCCGAGATGAACGATAGCCATGGATATGGAGACCACCACCACCCTGCTCACCTTCTGTTCCTGTTTGAGGTAAAATGCAACTTGAAAGGACATCCACTTTTTCTGTGGTTACTGTATGTGTGTTGTTTGATTAATTTTTTAAATTTCCCCCCCCAGTTGCTTAAACACGGCACACACACAGACACAACTCACTTGCATGGCAGGGTAAAAAGTGAGGACAGACAGGTTCAGTTGTTAGGTGAAAGGGGGGGGCTTCAAGATGGACGGGGTTCTTCAAGATGGATGAGGGTTGTATGGTAGGAGCACACACACAACTCACTTGTATGGTAGGATGAGAGGTAGGTTTAGAAAGGTTCACAGTTCAGGTTAAGGGGGGGCTTCAAGATGGACGGGGTTCTTCAAGATGGACGAGGGCCAAGTGTTAGCAATCGTGATAGAATAAATTGTAGGATTAGAATTAGCAGTAGCATTAGGAGTAGTATTTCAGGGTAAAACGTATAGTCAGGCAGGCTCACACAGATCAACTATCAAGATGCATAAGGGTCCGAGATGAACGATAGCCATGGATATGGAGACCACCACCCTGCTCACCTTCTGTTCCTGTTTGAGGTAAAATGCAACTTGAAAGGACATCCACTTTTTCTGTGGTTACTGTATGTGAATTGTTTGATTAATTTTTTAAATTTCCCCCCCCCAGTTGCTTAAACACGGCACACACACACAAACACAACTCACTTGCATGGCAGGGTAAAAAGTGAGGACAGACAGGTTCAGTTGTTAGGTGAAAGGGGGGGGGCTTCAAGATGGACGGGGTTCTTCAAGATGGATGAGGGTTGTATGGTAGGAGCACACACACAACTCACTTGTATGGTAGGATGAGAGGTAGGTTTAGAAAGGTTCACAGTTCAGGTTAAGGGGGGGCTTCAAGATGGACGGGGTTCTTCAAGATGGACGAGGGCCAAGTGTTAGCAATCGTGATAGAATAAATGGTAGGATTAGAATTAGCAGTAGCATTAGGAGTAGTATTTCAGGGTAAACGTATAGTCAGGCAGGCTCACAGATCAACTATCAAGATGCATAAGGGTCCGAGATGAACGATAGCCATGGATATGGAGACCACCACCCTGCTCACCTTCTGTTCCTGTTTGAGGTAAAATGCAACTTGAAAGGACATCCACTTTTTCTGTGGTTACTGTATGTGTTTGTTTGATTAATTTTTTAAATTTCCCCCCCCAGTTGCTTAAACACGGGCACACACACACACAACTCACTTGCATGGCAGGGTAAAAAGTGAGGACAGACAGGTTCAGTTGTTAGGTGAAAGGGGGGGGGCTTCAAGATGGACGGGGTTCTTCAAGATGGATGAGGGTTGTATGGTAGGAGCACACACACAACTCACTTGTATGGTAGGATGAGAGGTAGGTTTAGAAAGGTTCACAGTTCAGGTTAAGGGGGGGCTTCAAGATGGACGGGGTTCTTCAAGATGGACGAGGGCTAAGTGTTAGCAATCGTGATAGAATAAATGGTAGGATTAGAATTAGCAGTAGCATTAGGAGTAGTATTTCAGGGTAAAACGTATAGTCAGGCAGGCTCACAGATCAACTATCAAGATGCATAAGGGTCCGAGATGAACGATAGCCATGGATATGGAGACCACCACCCTGCTCACCTTCTGTTCCTGTTTGAGGTAAAATGCAACTTGAAAGGACATCCACTTTTTCTGTGGTTACTGTATGTGAATTGTTTGATTAATTTTTTAAATTTTCCCCCCCAGTTGCTTAAACGCGGCACACACACAAACACAAACTCACTTGCATGGCAGGGTAAAAAGTGAGGACAGACAGGTTCAGTTGTTAGGGAAAGGTGGGGGGCTTCAAGGGGGGGTTCTTCAAGATGGATGAGGGTTGTATGGTAGGAGCACACACACAACTCACTTGTATGGTAGGATGAGAGGTAGGTTTAGAAAGGTTCACAGTTCAGGTTAAGGGGGGGCTTCAAGATGGACGGGGTTCTTCAAGATGGACGGGGCTAAGTGTTAGCAATCGTGATAGAATAAATGGTAGGATTAGAATTAGCAGTAGCATTAGGTGTAGTATTTCAGGGTAAAAACGTATAGTCAGGCAGGCTCACAGATCAACTATCAAGATGGATAAGGGTCCGAGAGAACGATAGCCATGGATATGGAGACCACCACCCTGCCTCACCTTCTGTTCCTGTTTTGTTGAGGTAAAATGCAACTTGAAAGGACATCCACTTTTCTGTGGTTATGTATGTATGTGTTGTGTTGATTAATTTTTTAAAATTTCCCCCCCCAGTTGCTTAACACGCTGCACACACACACACACACAACTCACTTGCATGGCAGGGTAAAAAAGTGAGGACAGACAGGTTCAGTTGTTAGGTGAAAGGGGGGGGGTTCCAAGTGGACGGGGTTTCTTCAAGATGGATGAGGGTTGTATGGTAGGAGCACACACACAACTCACTGTATGGTATGGTAGGATGAGAGGTAGGTTTAGAAAGGGCGGCTTCACAGTTCAGGTTAGGAGGGTGGGCTTCAAGATGGACGGGGTTCTTTCAAGATGGACGAGGGTCATCAGTGTTCGCAATCGTGATAGAATAAATTGTAAGGATTAGCAATTAGCAGTAGCATTAGGATCATTAGTAGTATATCAGGGTAAAAACGTATAGTCAGGCAGGTCTCACAGATCAACTAATCAAGATGGCATAAGGGTCCGAGATGAACGATAGCCATGGATATGGAGACCACCACCCTGCTCACCTTCTGTTCCTTGTTTGAGGTAAAATGCAAATTTAAAGTGCGTATCCACTTTTCTGTGGTTACTTCTGGGTATGTTGATATTGTGTTTGATTTTTTTTTTTAAGATAATTTGTTCCGCCCACAATTGCTTTACAAATCATTTGTCACACACACAAAAAACTCGAATTAACCCCATGTGCATGGTAGGGTAAAAAGTGTAGGTACAAGATCCAGGGTTTTCAGTTTGGTTTAGGTGTGTATGGGGGGGGCTTCATAACTAAAATGGATGGTATTGCTTTGCAGGTAGGTTTAGAAAGGTACAGTTCAGGGTTTGTAGGGCTTCAAGTTGACGGTCAACTATACCACAACACACTTAAGTGGTTAAGTATATGGATAGAAATGGTTAGGTATTTTAGAGCAGGAGTCACGAGGAGAGGTTAAGGGGGTGCGTTTCAGGTCAGGATTGCTCACAGCAAAATATTTTTTTTAAGGTCACGAGCTGAATCTCACTGTAGGGTAGGACTGGAGTGTTACAGTTTGACAGCAATGCTGTTTTTTGAGGTAAATGTCACCTATAAGGACATGGTGTTTTATTTTAGTATGTGTTTTTCAGATAATCTTTACGATTTACCCCCCCCGTTGCTTAAACATAGAATAAATGTAGGTATTAGAATTAGCAGCATTGGCATTAGGTAGGTAGTTTGTTCAGGTTAGACGTTAGGTGTACAGGGCAGATTGTGACGGGTGCTTCCACGTATCTAAGAGGCAGTGTATAGGTAGGTCCTAAATGAACAAATTACTGTATGGTAGCGTAGGAAAGAGCCACTAAATTGGAGTTCCCTTTTTTTTCTTTTTTTTTTTAAAAACGGGTATAAGTTCAGCGTTAATTTTCTGGCTTGTAGATTTTTAGGGGTTCTTCAAGTTGTTAATTTGTTAATTGGCCCCCCAGTGCTGGAATAAACACGTGGCAGCACGAGCACTAGACACAACTTTACTAGTGTTTCTGGTGGTATAGTTAAAAAGTTGAGGGGACAGACAGGTTCAGTGGTATGGTGTTAGTGGTACGATGATGGTCGTCAAGATGGAGGCGGTTCTTTGAAGATGGGAGGGGGTTTGTGTATGGTTTGAGCAAACCACACAACTCTCGTTGAGGGTAGGATGAGAGGTAGGGGTTACTGTTCAAGTTGTGTTTGAGTTAAGTTTTTTTTAAGATTTG
This sequence comes from Periophthalmus modestus, assembly GCA_019594935.1. Classification (NCBI taxonomy): domain Eukaryota; kingdom Metazoa; phylum Chordata; class Actinopteri; order Gobiiformes; family Gobiidae; genus Periophthalmus; species Periophthalmus modestus. The sequence goes on along the minus strand of JAIEZT010000476.1, from coordinate 1,190 downwards.
GATTAGTAGTATGTGTACGGAGCAACACTTTTAACTAACTTGCATGGTATGTGCTAACGTGAGGACAGACAGGTGAAGGTTAGGTAAAGTTGGGGGGGCTTCAAGATGTAACATTCAGGTCAGTACTGTTTGAGGGTTGCTGAAGGTAGGACGTGGTTAAAACGTAATGGTCGGGTTGTAAGTGTAGATTTAGACCGATTCAACGTTGTGGGTGTTAGGGGATTAGCGAATGGACGGGGCTTGTGCCTTGGCTTTTGTTGATCAAGTGTAGCAAGCGTGATAGAATAACTGTTAGGATTAAATAGATAGCATTTTTTGTAGGTATTTCAGGTGTTGCTAAGGTACTGTAAAAGGGAGTGTTGATGAACGATATGTGTTTGTAATATTCCGAGATGAACCATTGGGGGGAACGCGGGCACACCGCTGGGTAACACCACCGGTTGGCAGTTGAGGTAAAAATGCAAGTGATAAGGGACAGTTCTTTTTCTGTGGTTAATGTCATGTGGATTGTTTTGATAATTTTTTAAATTGTCCCCCCAGTTGCTAATACGCGGCACACACACAAACACAACTCACTTGACATGGCAGGGTAAAAAGTGAGGAGGACAGACAGGTTCAGTTGTTAGGTGAAAGGGGGGGCTTCAAGATGGACGGGGGTTCTTCAAGATGGATGAGGGTTGTATGGTAGGGAGCACACACACAACTCACTTGTATGGTAGGATGAGAGGTAGTTTAGGACGGTTCAAAAGTTCCGGTCGCAATGGGGGAGGGCTTCAAGGATGACGGGGTTCGTCCCGAGGACGAGGGGCCTAAGTGTAGCAATGTGATAAGAATTAAATGTAGGCTTAGAATTCGGCACGTAGCATAGGTGTAGTAGTTCAAGGGTTAAAAAGTATAGAAAAGTTAGGTCACGGTCAACTCTCAAGCTGGCTAAGGGTCCGAGATGACGAACGAAGCAATGGATATGGCGACAACCACATGCTCACCTTCTGTTCCTGTTTGAGGTCAAATGACGCCTAAAAGGGGGACATCCACTTTTTCTTTGGTTAAGGTATGTGTTGTGTTTGATTAATTTTTAAAATTCCCCCCCCGTTGCTTCAACATGGCACACACAAACACAATCACTGCATGGCAGGGTAAAAAGTGAGGACGACAGGTTCAGTTGTTAGGTGAAAGGGGGGGCTCAAAGA
>JAIEZT010000475.1:0-48212 GCA_019594935.1 Periophthalmus modestus | reverse complement strand
CCTCCGGACAGACAACACTCCGGACCCAGAAACACTCCAGCCCCATACACACACTCGACCACTCACCCCACATCCGTACACACTCGTACACGGACACAACACACTCCAGACACACACTCCAACACACTCCATACACCACTCCATACACACTCCAGACACACCCTCCAGAACCACTCCCAAGACACACACGTCCAGCCACCTCCAGACACACACTCCGGACACGACCCCACTCCAGACCCAGACCCACCCGGCACTCACCCACCCAGCACAGACAACCTCCATACACAGACCACACTCCAGACCCCCACACACTCCAGCCCAACAAACACTCCAGACACACACCCCGGACACAGACACACTCTCCAGACCATACACACCTCCGGACCACCAACCCACTCCCCGACCGAGGACCCAGGAGGCGCGGTGTCTGGGGGACGAGGCTATGGCGTTGGCCAGAACTTGGTCCTTGTCTAATTCGACTGGAGACCAGGTCGTTTTTTAGAACTGCATTCCACCTACAGAACGAGAAAGGTGTTTATACACACAACAACACACACTGGGGGAAAAAAAAAGGGTCAGGCCTACGGCACAACCGCAGTTTTGTATCATCCAGCCTCAAAGAGCAACGAAACTTTAAGAGTGATGATATGTACAGACAACATATCAAAATCAGATACTAATTGAGATTAAAACTAGTTTTTGAACTAGACCCTTATTGAGCAGGAAACTATGGTCAAAAAAAGTCAAACCTGACAGAAGGACATGAATCTGTTTCACTGATTGTCCTCTGTTTCTCCAGAATAAACGACGAGAACAAACACACGGAGCAAACTGCACTGACACCAGGTAGTACATGTTCAATCTAGAAAAATAAAGAGTGTGTTTCATCAGCGGGGGTTTTGTCAGGATCCTGCGAGTAAATCAGTATCGAGTATCAGTATCGAGTATCGGTATCAGGTCTGTCTTAGGTTTCCAAATGTGTACGTGACCCCTAGCACAGACGGGGACATCTCGGACTTTCCACTTCACATTCTTGTAATGTTTCCTCGGACTCCACCATCTCAGTGGGTTTGCAGGAGTTTTCTCTTCCCTCCACCCAATTTCACGGCTCCCCATCACAAACAGAGTCCACCCGCCCTCCAGCTTCCGCTCTGCCCCGAGACCAGCAGCATGAAACACGACAGAACGAGGCCGTACTGTGAAGGTGACCAGAACAACGCTCGTGCCCATGTGATCTTTCCGGGACCAGGCTGAACGTGAACCACATGACCTCGTGACCCTTTGGGTTTTGAGCAGACGATCAACTTCCCCGCCCACGAAGCCCAAAGCCGCCCGCCTTGACAATCCAAAAACAGAATAAGACGAGTGCACACGAGTCAAAGTCTTGACACTTTTTTCATTTTTAGTTCCATCTTATTTCTTAAAATCCTACAAACTGTGACATATCACCGAGCATATGGAGTAAAGTGAACTCAAAACTGGTTTTTGATTTTACAAAAAATATAATACACATATCATTCCTTCTTTGATCACTGTTTGTCCTTTTCGTCAACTCTCGACTCTGACGCAGGTTGTTGTTTTTGGGAAAAAAACCAGATGAACGAGGTTTTGTTTCCAACACAGCCAGAGGGCGAGACGTTGAGCCATTTGAAATAAAAATGTACTTTTTTTAAAATTCCCTTAGCACATAGTTTCCACGTACCTGTGAAAGTGATTGCTCTTGTGTAAAGAAGCGACCCGAGCGATCCTGTTGTGAAGCTTCCGTCCTCCTGAAACGCTCCGAAGTCTGATCCCGTCCTCCTGGGTAAAGTTTCATCATCTCTGGGTGGAAACAAGTCCCTGCTTTAAATTGTTTGTATCTTTGTCCCCGTTGTGTTAAAAATCAGAGCTCAGAGGCTCAGGGGGCGACGACGGACCAAAGAGAAGCCTCGGCGGAGCAGACGCAGACTCCGGACCGGACCTCGAACATTCGGACCTCGGAACTCGTACGCGGGCGCCGGCCTTCGGGCGCGGGCTCGGCTCGGCTCGGACCGACCCTCGACTCGGACCCTTCGGACCTTCAGGCGTCACAGTCTCTGGGTCCAGGTCCTGGTCCCCCAGGTCTGGTCCCCAGGTCCTGGTCCCAGGAACCAATCCTATATCTTCCCAGTCTGGTCCCCAGTTGGTCCCCAGGCTGGTCCCGTCCTGTACTACCTGTAACATGAATTACACTTTTTTTTTTGTATTTCATACGCACTGGGCTGCACAACATGCATCACTTTTCATCTAGAATTGTTATTCACAATTATTTGTGCATCCATCAGTGTAAAGTAGAGCCTAATTTAACTTTAAGGCAACGCGGGGACAAGCAAACCATGTCTCCACTGAGACCGTTTCCATTGTGATGTTTAAAGATTCACTAGGATAAAAAGTTTTTTGGAACAAGTTTTAACCGTAGTCACGAAAAGAGGAATTTTACAGCCTTTTCTTTGTTCCTGAGAAGACTCCTGGATGAGTCCTTTCCGATCTTAAAATCATTTTCTGAATCGTAAATCATGATTCCTGTGGGCTCAGGAGCTTCCTAAAGGTTCCAAACTATGAGTAAAGAGAGGTCCAGAGCCGCTTTGTGTGCCTTTTTCACTTTTGAGGGAATGAACAGAATTTTACACAGCAGGTATCCTGAAAGGAACAGAAAACGGCCTGTAGTTTTGTAGTTTATTTGACTGATGTAACATAAAGTGAGGTTTGTTGGTTTTGAGCAAGCGCGTTTATGTCCCTCTGACCTTTTATTTCACGAAGCTTCACAACTTCAACACGAGATAAAACTACATCAAAACTGTACGTACCGATTAAAACCTTCATATGCCCTCCCAAGGATCGCGTCAACTTGTGTTGGGCAGCTCGACCGTGTCAAAATGTAAAGAGACCTGCGTGGTTTCTTTATAAGTGTGTTCGCGCCCTGTTTTTGGGCTCGCAGGACACCAGTGGTGAAATGCGCCTCTCCCATTGGCCTTTTGATGACGTAGGACAGCCCCCGCCCAACGTTCTGAGTCCGCTGTTTCCGGGAGACAACATTTTAACAATTTCATTGATATTAATTATGAAAAACATATTATTTTATAAAAAAAAATTCAGTTAAACCGATTATAAACATTAATAAAAAATGTAAAAATATTTAAATTAGACGTTAACAGACTTATGGAATGTGCGTGTGGTGTAACATACATCTGTCCCATTGTTATTCTCCGTTCCCTTAACGTGTTGTAGGATTATGTACTTATCATTCCAATGTACCACTTTTTTTTACTATGGCGACAAATGTTTATAAACCTTTACTACAAATAAAATTTTAAAATAAAAAATCAAAAAACTTAACAACTGCTCGGGCTGCAAGGTTTTAATGTTTTTCAAGAAATCTAAGAGAAAAATAAAAGGGCATTTACTTTCAGCCCACTAGACGGGCGCTCCCTCCTGAGCTCCATGAAGAAATCTGGTTTTCACCGAGACCTTTTATAAACTCTTTGCTTCCCTGTAAAATGCTACCTTTTTCCATAATTTTCTTTAAAAAGTCACACTGTGTATAAAAAATGTTTGGTAAACAGGATAAATGCTGTTTAAGGCACAAAGGACAACTAGAGTCAGAGGGAATCATGGTTGTAAAAAAAAAAACTTCCATTTCAAACAATTTTAGATCAATTTCCCAAAGTTGCGCAGCTCTTATTGCTTGTCCACAGAGTCAAATGATCCAGTCCTTAAGTTAGTCCCCTGGAAAAAATGGCTTCATTTAGGAGGAAAGAAAAATAAATAAATCCACGTTTTTATCCAGCGACATTGCTTTCATGAGACGTGCACACGCTCACTCTGGACAGTGTCATGTGGGGGAATCTTAGTTTAGTCCCTCCACGGGTCTCCCCGTGTGAGTTAACAAAAATCTCAGGAACTTTGCCCGTTTTATGCATGTTGATTAAAGTTCAGTTTTTCTAACAAACACAAAACACATTCCAGCCCAATACTAAGGTTATTTGAAAACCTTGATAAAACGTGGGGGGGGGGGGGGGGGGGGGGGGGGGACCTTCCCACTGTCGCCTTTGGGACTGATGCGCCTAGAAAAACAAAGACATGGTAACTGACTAACCTGAGGAAAGAGACGAGAAACAAGCTGAAGAAAATAGGGGATCAGAAACCTTCTTCGGCCGAGCTTTGTCCATGTGCGTGCTGAGAACAAACTGCGGCAGAGCACTCACTTCGGCCTTTGTTTACACTCATCTCCCAAAAGAAAAATGATGCCAGGACCCCGTATGAAATCGGAGGAAGGTTCAAAGTCTGTGAGAGAAATCCACTGAGCAACTGGTGAACACAAGGGAGCAAATAAGGTTACAGGCACCAACTCAGATTCACACCGGCAGTTAAAGAACCAAACCAAGGATGGTATAGTGACACACGTTTTAAAATTGTTCGTGTCGTTGAAGCTACGCCGTGATCTCTGCACCGGCCCATAACGGATCCTCCTGCAGGTGGGTTTCCACCAGGAGACACTGGCCCCAACAACCAGCGCGCTCAGATGAAGAGACACCCAACCACAGGCCCGGTTCCAGGGTGCGGCCCTGGTGGCCCTCGTTTTACAGCGCCCATGACGACGAGGGGCTCTGCTCAGTCTGAACCCGTCTCTGGGAACCTGTGCCCTGGGGGCAACTACCAGGCTGAGGAAGCTCAGACAACATGGCTCCCTGAGGATCAATCAGGGCACAAACAACCCTCCACCACTTAAGGGGCGTTTCAAGGAGTGCTTCGGTGCAGGTCCAGAAGGAGACCCATGGCAGACCCAGGACAACACTGGAGGAAGTGAGTTTGTTTTTAAAGTGTAAAAAAAGCAGCTTTCCCCAGAGTTCGCCTGTGACAAAAGAGAACAGATAATCAGCTTCCGTTTAACCAAGTGCAAAAAAAGGTCATTTCTAAACTCGTTTTTCAGATCAAGAGTTTCCCCCAGCTTCCATAGGGATTAGTCACGTCCTGATTCCCAAACAGAATATTCCTGTAGGACCAGGCTTCAGTCCCGCCGTATGTGTCATCACCTCAAGAGAAGAAGAGTTTTTTTATGACTGAGAAGAAAAGTTCTTACCCAAAAAGGCATCGTGGTTGCAGAGTTCCGTCTTTGGAGGGAGTAAGGAGCTTAACCCCCTGTAACGAAAATGGTAGAGAAGGCATGGGGTAATACGGACAGTCAATCTACAACTATGTTTTTATTATAAAAAGTAAAGCAGGATAGCTCCTGATCCATTTAACAACTATTCCCCGATGTAAAGCCCCGGAAACAGAACAAACTCATTTTTATTTGTTTTTTTTTTGAACGTGCACGATACTTCTGTAACATTAAAAGTTGTCCCATTACAGGTGGTGGATTTTGGCAACGATTCTCTCTGGAAAAAAAACCAAGTAGACACCAGAGCTGAGGAAATGGAAATGACTTTAAAAGCAGTTTGTTGTTTTTTTTTTAAAAAGGAATCAACGTCCAGAGGAAAAGGCAACACTGAGTAAGTTTTGGTGGACACAAATGATCTTGGTACACAAACCACCAAAACAATATTCACAACAACTCAAACAGCAAAGTGGTTTTTTCTGCTAAATTATAAAACTAAAATATTACTTATAGACGTTGGACTAACAAAACAGCGGCTATTCCCTTCCTAAGGTGACTCGGCCTTTGCTTTACTATCTTTTTTTTTTTTTTTTTTTACTCGGAAGTTAGAAAACAAACAACACGAACGACAATAAATGACATGATCTATCCAACACTTTAACGTGAACCCGCTCAAAAAAGACACGTTAAAACCCTGTTTTTTACCGTCGTTTCCTGATGACTCCGGGAGTGCGCGGAGCGGTTAGCGGCACCGAGCATTAGCTCAAATGTAAATATTTCTTTCAACCACCATCAGAGCGGTCGTCGGTCACTTTTCTAAGGAATGAACACAGAAAGCTTCATATTTAAACCTGCCGCCATCTATTCGGCGCAGCCGGGCAAAATTTGTGATAAAAACCAAAACAAATCTATTCTATTACATCTATTTTGAAATTGTAACACAGTGTTCACAAAATTGTGCAAGTGGCATTATTTTTTAACATTTAAATGTTTAATAACGTTTCACTTCCCCTTTACGATGTATTGATAACCTGCATATCTGAAACCTGACTATCACGTGCAACGTGTGACAGAGTTCTGACCGGTTTTCCTATTTGTATTATTCTATAAAAAAAAATAAATAAATAATAAATTAAATAAAATAAATAAAGAAATAAATATTTTCTTGGGGCGTCCACCCGGAAGTGTCCCCCGTGACGTCATGTGCGTTGGTGATTCAACGTGGTTTGATGTTCAGATAAATTGCAGATGGTGCGTCTTTCTCTGTTCTTTTCTTCCTCTTCGTGGATGAAACGCGGGCTTGTCTGTGGTTTTAGACCAAACTGAGACACGGGAGTATTTCCTGTCGTAAAAATTCATTTGTTGTCCTGTGGACGTTTTTTTTTAATGGCGGGATTGTTGTTTGATTTTTGCGGTGATTTTCCGCGTGGAGCTGTTGTTTTGTCCTTGTAATTGGATGAAAGGAACCACGTGGTGCAACAATAGCCATGTGTTTTTTTTTTTTCTCCTAAAACCTTCCCTTCCATCATATTAATTTTACTTTTATTAGTGACTTAATTCAGCATCAGTGTTTTGGTTTTTTTTTGTCCAGTTTTTGCACTTTTTTGTTTAATTTGGGCTTTATAAATTAAACCGAGCGATGTCAAATGGTAACTCCGTAAATCTGGCCCCTGAACATGCCCCTGACGTTGTTGAAAAATGGTATTGTTTTTTAATTCACTTTAATTATTATCTTAATTATTTTATTTTAATAGCAGCGATGTATCTTTTCACCTGCCTTGCACATTTCCACGAATTTGGGTATATCACCCAAAAATTGGTAAACCTTGTTTTAAATCCATTTGGGGATGGTTGGGTTTATTTCTTGGTTAGGTCACTTGTTCGCTTCTTATAAAAAACCTGCCTCATTAAAAATTTGCACATTTCACATTTTCATTGTGGTTTGCTAAATATTCAACTTGTTAATAAACTACTTATAAACCCTGTAAATGTCAAACTAAATGATGACTTTGCAGTCTCCGTGTTTCACCCTGATAACACAGGATTTATAACTTCCGCACTGAACAGTTTTTTTATGAACCTCATACTGACGTCATTTGTGTTTTTTTTGTGTTTTCATATTTTTCCTCATTTTGGTGCATTTCTCCCGTTTCAGACTCTGGGTCGGTGTGGAGGTGGAGGTGGAGGTGGAGGTTGGGTTCCAGTCTGATGTTGGATCATGGTGACGTTTTTGGTTATTTTCTGTCGTTCAATGAGGTTTCACTTTGTTAAACTTTAAATAAAAACCTGGAAGCCGGTTTGTCTGTTGGTCACTGGTTTACACTGAGTCGTTTAAGTGTTTTTTGAGCTGATCTTTGAGACGTGAAAAGCTTCCAGTTTTATCCACAGGGTTGAGCTCTTTTATGTTTATTTTATTCGTACTCGTACTAGAAAAATTCTTACACAATGTCTCCTCAGTTTTATTACCTGCTCACTGTGGGATGAAACCCTCTAATGCATCAAAACAAAACACTGTCCAAAAGAAATCACGGAAGAAAACTATGAGAAATACATTTTCGTTACAGAAACTGCAGTTACTGCCCATATTCTGTAATCTGACACACGGTCCCATAGTACTGCGTTGTGAACTTACTTGAAGAGTTGCATATATTATAGTTTGGTGGGGGTAAAAACATGACCAGCTTTATTGTGTTCGGCTTTGTTCTTTTTCGTTGCTTTTTTTTCGACACAAAAACCACCTGCCTCGCACCCAGAGCCGTTTATTTTCACTAAAACTAAAGTCAACATAAAACTACAGGAATCAAGTTCTACTGTTACTTTTCATTTGGTGCGATTTAGAAAAACCGTAACTGTCCCAGATTACAGTTGACTCTGGACGAGTATCACAGGTGCATTCTGGGTAAATGTGCTCAGTCTCTTAGGGGGGGTGGCTGCAGTTTTGTTTGTATTTATGTTTGGTCAGTAGAGGGCGCCATTTGCCAAACACCCCCAGTCTGAGCAGATCTTGCTCTAAATGTAAATTTTATACATCAAATAAAAGAGAAAAATGTGACTTTTTCGTGTCCCGCCTCAGATCCTGACTCAGACTCTGTACGTTCATCTTGTTCTTTTCACCAAACACTGGCTCCATTGTACTTTTCATCCTGGAGGTCCTGGATCACGTCCAACGACTTAAAGCCGAGAACGAACAAGAGACACAAGTGTTCCAGTGTGTGGAGCCCGAAGAATGTGGTGAGGGAGAGAAGAGCAAGAGCACGCCGCGTGCACGAAGACTGAAAAACAGAGAAAGACCTGAAAAACACTGAGACACTCAGATAAAATAACAGAGAAATACAGAGAAATACAACAGAGGAGCCCAGACCTCAAACTGCAGACTGTATATCTATAGTATATAGTATGGGAGTTATAGGTATATGTAATCTTATATATTATATATATATTATATATAATATATATATAATATATAGATTATATATATATATATATTATAATATCTATATACAGCCAAGATTCTGGTGGGACTCAGATACAGACGACAGATGGAGATGGGACAACGGACATAGTGGAGGTGGAAAACAACAGAGCAAAAGCCGTCGTGGTGGTGGAACATCACAGAACCAAGAGAAACATCAGGAAAAAGGAGCATGAGAAAATAGAGAAATACCAGGGGCTCAAGAGAGCTGGAGAAGGTCTGGAAGGTGAAGGCCTCAGTGTGCCACCGTGGTCCCCGGACTCTGGGTCAGTGACCCCCAAACTGAGAGGAGAGACTACAGCAGATCCAGGAGAAACAGCAGACATCTCAGTCCAGGAACAGGAAAAGAAGAAAAAAAGAACAGCAAAGATACTGAAGAACCACAAGCTCCAGGCCTCTGGGGAGTAGGGACCCGAGTGGAGGAAAAAGAGGATGAGAGAGAGACGGACCCGCGGAGGGTGAGCAGGAGATTTTTATTTTTTGTTTAAATATATATGTGCACTTCGACTTCTAGTGCATGTGTGAAATAGACCGAGATGTAAAAGTCTCGTTTTATTGATGCAGATTTGTGTCCATGCTTTATCTCACACACATTATATACAGAAAAGGAAATGTTTTCATTTACAAATCTGTCACAAACTCCTCTGTGGCGTCCTAATACTGTCCAAGAGTCAAAGACGTCTCCAAGGAAACTGTTTTTTTACAAAGCCAAACTTTTCTTCTCTGTCTGACATGAAATCAGAATAAACTTTTCCTGTTTTTAGGTCAGTTTTGATTAACAAAATTGTTTTTGTTAAATACCAGAACAATGAGAGAAGGATTTTTTTTATGATTTTTTCGAATACAAAGAGGCTTAAGGATAACAAAGAGGCTTAAGGATAACAAAGTCAGTGTTCTGGAGTTGTCCATCTCAAAGTCCTGATCTCAGTCCAGTTGAAAATGTCTGAACAGACCTGAAAAGGCCTGTGCGAGTGAGACGGACACAAACTTGTCTCAGTTACTCCAGTTTTGTCTGGACGAATGGGACAAAACTCCTGCAACTATTGTGAGAAGTTTGTGGAAGGAAATCAAACCAAAACCAGGTCACACAGTTTAAAGGAAATGGACCAAATACTAATGAAATGTGTGTAAACCTCTGTACTTGAAGAAAGTCATGGAAAATGTCTAAAAAAAAAATCCTTCTCTCATTATTCTGACATTTAACAAATAAAATAAATTTTGTTCTGTTTTTTTTGAAAGCTCAGGGTTAATCAGCTCTGTGGTGAAAGATCTATCACTGATTTAAATTCGTTTCTGAAAATGTTTAAACTGAAAAGTTATTTAAACATTTAGCAGAATTTGCAGAATTTGAAAAGTGTTTTTTTTTTTACTTAAAAACAGCCGTGTTGTGGTCGTCCTGTGGGACAAATCTATGGGAGATGTATCGTGTAAACCTCAGTCGTCCAGGTCTGATCCAGAGCAAAACAACCGAAGTTCAATCTGTCACTGACAAATCGTTGTAGGAGTGAAGACGTTTCGTGCTCGTCCAAGCCTCTTCTTCACTTCTGTTTCCCGCTCCTACAACGATTTGTCCAGTGACAGATTTGAACTTCGGTCTTTTGCTCGGGGACATGTACTTATGAAACCAGAGGGACGTGGATTGGGGCGGAGCTCCAGAGGCGGCGGTGTGAATAAAATACATTTGGTCGGTTACAGTTCAGTTCAACATTCTATGGCATGAACTTTGGTTGAAGCAAAAGTCTCTTCAGAACATTTTAAGCAGGGTCGACATTTGAAAATAATCAGTCAAAACCAAACATAATTCTTTTATCCGGCGTGGTCCTCGTGAGCGTCGGGCCGCCTCCGTTGCCGTTGGAAACACATTATTCAGCCCTAAGTTAGACTCGGATTTGGGGGTTCCGTCCTTTTTTTGTGCCCTGGTCCAAAGACGTTCCTTCTAAGAGCCGAGCCATGAAAGCGAAGCCGTTTCCGTCTGATGTACGATTTCCCAGCGAAAGTGTGTAGAGAACAGGGTTTAGCACAGCTGCTAATGAAGGCTAACGCTGAGTGACCGCGCGACTCGACTGCCAGATGTGGTCCCAGCTACGAGACAAACGGTACAAACAGAGGTCAAAGAGAGTCAGAGGTCAACGGAGGTCAACGAGGTCAAAGAGGTCAACGAGGTCAAACAGGTCAACAGGTCAAAGAGGTAAAGCCCTCTGTCTCCGTGAGCCCTCAGCCCACTCTGATCCACAGCTGCTCGTCCCAGACGCTCTGGCCTGGTTCTGGTCAGATTATTTCTTCTTCTTCTTCTTCTCTAGAACTGAAGAAAATAATCTACCCAGACCTGAAGAAGGATACTTGGACAAGCAGCCAAACGTCGTCACTCCTAACAACTTTTTGGTCCAGTTAAGATTTAACTTTTGTCTTTTACTTTTAAAGGACCCACTGCGTAACATTCCAGACAAAAACAACCAAAAAATAAAGCGATACAGAGATTCCCGTGTCCCTCCTTCTTCTGTTTTAGAGGTGACTTTTTGCCTTTGGCAGCAAACAGAGAAAAACTCTATTTTGATCTAAACTGTTAATCCTATGGCAACTGTGCTAGTTTCACATGAAACTCTGAAACACACAGATAAAGAAGCACTATGTACTTTTCCTCCCGTGATGCTGTTATAATCCTGAATGTTCCGCAGTGGGGCCTGATCTATCGCTGCCCCGGAGGTCAGATCTGTGGAGAGGTGAACCTGCAGCAATTAAAAACACCAGTAGTGAATAAAAAAGCAGGATGGATGTGTTTAATGCCACACTGGGAACATGTCCAGCAAATGATGGATTTCCAAAGAGAAGCAGAAAAGTTTCTCAGTGCGTCTTAGTCTTGAGTGTTTTTGGGGTACGTACGTCTGGAACTTACTTACATTCTCGAGAGTGTCTGAGTCTCAGGATACCACCAGCCAGGCAGCCACCTTCAAAAACAACATTCTCTGTTTTTTTTTATCTGTTCCTCCCTTCCGTCTCAAAAATCCTCAAACACACGACTCTCGAAACCTGGATCATGTTGATGGGTAGTGATACGGGAGCCAGAAGATTCCCAAAGGTGACGACGATGGCGAGGATCAGCTTCTCGCTCCGAACTTTTTCTTCCTGAACTGAGTCTGTCTGAGTCGCCTCAGGCATCAGGACGTACGAGGTGATTATCACAGCGTTACGGCAGAATGAACCCGGAGACCGTCTCAAGGCGTACTGGAACCTCACCTGGTACCAGGAGGTCACAGGGGAGGTCAGGGAGGTCAGGGAGGTCACACGGGGAGGTCAGGGAGGTCCACACAGGAGGTCACACAGGGAGGTCAGGGAGGTCACAGGGGAGGTCAGGGAGTCAGGGAGGTCAGGGAGGTCAGGGAGGTCAGGGGAGGTCCACAGGGGAGGTCACACGGGGAGGTCACACGGGAGGTCACACAGGGGAGGTCACACAGGAGGTCACACGGGGAGTCAGGGAGGTCACACAGGAGGTCACACCACGGGAGGTCACACAGAGAGGTCACACGGGGGAGGTCAGGGAGGTCACACCGGGAGGTCAGGGAGGTCACACGGGGAGGTCCAGGAGGTTCACACGGGAGGTCACACAGAGGAGGTCACACGGAGGGTCACACGGGGAGGTCACACAGGGAGGTCACACAAGGGAGGTCACACAGGAGGTCACACGGGGAGGTCACACCGAGAGGTTCACACGGTGAGGTCAGGGAGGTCACACAGGAGGTCACAAGGGGAGGTCACACAGAGAGGTCACACGGAGGTCAGGGAGGGTCACACAGGGAGGTCAGGATGTCAACACGGGGAGGTCAGGGAGGTCACACGGGGTGAGGTCACAAAGAGAGGTCACACAGGGAGGTCACACGGGGAGGTTCACACAGGGAGGTCACACGGGGAGGTCAACACACTGTTCCAAAGAGGTTTTGGGAGCGCCCCTCTGCTCATCAATGGAATGAACAATGAAAAACAAACAGATGAAGCCCAGAAACATAAATGTGACGCTGACAGTGACAGTTTGTTCGTGAGTTTGAGTGTGATGGAGATTGTATACTCAGAAGCATTTGCTCCCGTGTCTGTGAGACCCAGAAACATTTACACGTGTGAAGATCTGTCTCGTCTCACAGGAAACTCCAGGTTTTTTGTTGAACCTGTCGAAGTGTAAAAACTTCATTATCTCTGAGTGTGAAACAAAAGTCTGTCTGGTTTGAAATGTGTGAAAAGAGTCAGGAACTGAGGTGGAGCTGAGGGTGGAGCTGGAACTGAGGGTGGAATCATTTTTCATCTAGAAAATGTTCATTTTTTTTTTTTCCACACAAGAAGAGCCGGAGAACATCAGAGAAGAAGGTCAGAGGAGCAGAGGTCAGAGGAGGAGAGGGTCAAGAGGAGCCAGAGGGTCTGAGGGTCAGAGGGTCAGAGGGTCAGAAGGTTCAGAGGGTCAGAGGAGCAGAGGGTCTGGGGGTCAGAGGGTTAGAGGGGTCAGAAGGTCAGAGGGTTAGAGGGGTCCACTCACGTGCGTCGGCAGTGTGTGGTTGGGCGCACACACCATCCTCGGTTTCCCCATCTCATCTTCATCGACCCTGATGTTTCTAAAAACCAGTGAAGGGATTTTGAGATGATAAAAACGAGAACCCACATCCCGACCCACCACTCGTTTGGCGATCCTCGGACTCGCGATCAGCGACACTTTGGTCGGCAGCAGCACGGCGACGAGGCCCTGTGCAGGCTCATGAGCGTGATCAGGAAGATGGAGGCGTACATGTTGGTGTTGCAAAGGTAGAACAGCCTTTACACATGACGTTCCAAAGATCCAGGATTGGTTTGGCGAGGTAGATCCACGAAAAATATAGTCAGCGCCATCAGGAATCCATCGGCACACGCCAAGTTCAGAATGAGGAAAGTGGTGACAGAAGGCGGCGGATTTCGCGCCAAAATGCTCCAGACGATGAAGAGGTTTCCGGGCACGCCAACGAGGAAGACGAAGGCGAGGATGAGAGCGCCCAGAGTCGTGGAGAAGTCGTTTGCTGACCAGTAGCTGTCGTCCTCTGGGTTTGGGCGGTGGTGGAGATGAGGGCGGGGGCTGGCGGTGGGCGTGGGCATGGTGATGGAGCTACAGGAGCCGACAGGAGCCGACAGGAGCCGACAGGAGCCGCCAGAGCCGTCAGGAGCCGACAGGAGCCGACAGGAGCCGACAGGAGCCTACAGGAGCCTACAGGAACAAACAGGTTCATCATCAGAACTGTTTGGTGTGTCTGTGTCTCTCACCCGTTTCCAGATCTGATTCGTAGCAAAAGAACAACGTTTTTAAATCTGTCTGGGACAATCGTTGTTGGAGTGAAGACGTTTTCTCTGCTCGTTAAAGTCTCTTCTTCAGTTCTGGTCAGATTGGTGCCTTATATCTACCTGCAGGAGCGCTAACTACACTGAAACTGGAAACATCTTTTATCTTCAGTTTCAGCTGGAGCTGCCCTATTCAGCCCTTAAGTGACCCTGCTGTTGTTCTCTTTTGTTTTCTCTTTGTTCTGGACGGTGTAGACGGAGAGACCATTATGTCTCAGGCCTCCTGTTTAAGGAGGGATTTTCTTTTCCTCACAAAAATCTTCTTATTATCTCCTCTCAAACCATTTCTTTTCAGATCTGAACCTCACTCTCTTCCGTTCAGAGGAGGTCAGAGTCTGTGAGATGTAGAGTTGATCAGACTGTGGTCCTGAGCTGCTCTCTCGTGTTGTTCATTTCTTATGATTTGTCCAGTTTGACAGATTAAAAAACTTTGTTTTTTTTATGTACAGTTTTCTCTCTTTCACTGCACCTGCCCCGGGGCAGACTGACAGAGGAGGCTGCCAGTCTTGTGCCTCGGCCCCCCTCGGCCCCTCGGCCCCTCAGACCGGCCCTCAGCACATTCATACAGTTGTGAGTCAAGTCCCACTAAGAAGTCAAGATCAGTGAGTTTGATGCCACAGTGTGCAGACACATGTGTGTGGAGACACACATGGACACACATATGTGTTGTGTGTGTGTGTGTCCATTAGGACACACACACTCACACACACAACACACACACACACCACATGGACACATGCGTGTGTGTGTGTGTGTCCGTCTCTGTATGTGTGTTGTGTCCATGTGTGTGTTATGTTGTGTGTGTGAGTGTGTCTGAGTGTGTGAGTGGTGTGTGGGTCTGTGTGTGTTTGTGAGTTTGTGTTTGAGTGAGTGGTCTGTGAGTGTGTGGTGTGTCCTGAGTGTGTGGATGTGTTTGTCGACACATTTCAGTGAAATAAAACACAACCAAATTCAGGTGAAACATGCTTCACTTTCGTCTGTTTTTGGTCTAAAAAGTGACGCCACTGTGGCTTTAATCTGAACCACTTTGATTCCAAAATGATGTTTCTAAACTTCTTCATTTCGCTGAGTAAATGTTCATTTTTGCAGATGCAGCGTCACCAGAGACTCACCCGGACGGAAGCAGTAAATAGTGAAACAAACTCCAAAACAGACACAGGAGACAGAAGATCAGAGACACACGAGACAAAGGAACAAAACTGTGTCAGAACATGCTCCAAAAACAACATCAGCATCGTTTTACGAACAAATGTCCCATAATGCACTGCTCTGATCTGTTCTGATGTGTCCCGTCACAAACCTGGACTTTTTTTGTTTCATTCACACGTGTTAACACAAACCTGCAGATTGATTGATTGATTGATTGATTGATTGATGATTGATTGATTGATTGATTGATTGATTGATTGATTGATTGATTGATTGATTGATTTTTTTATTTATTTATTTATTTATTTATTTATTTATTTATTTAGTATTTATTTATTTATTTAAGGACAACATGCAGATACATTAAAAACATGGCTGCACCAGATTGCTATTTTCCATCTTTCGTCCTTTGCACCACAAACATTAAAAAACAATTCACATATAAAAAGTGCAATATAACAAGACAATGTACAAGTGTAAGAATTTTAAATACAAAGTGCAAACTACAAGTTATTAAAGTGCAACACATGGAAAAAATGCAACAAATATCAGAGTAAATACAATATTAATATTAAACTTCTGTTTCTTACTTGACTTGAGTAAACAGGCTGTGGGCTCCTGCAGATGGAGATTGTGTGAGTGTTTTGTCCTTTTGGTTTTCAGACGACAGAGTTACGAGCCGTGGACGACAGGTTTTCGCTCTGAAGAGTCTAGACGGTTTTATCTGACAAACTCGATTTAACTCAACATGGAGGTTTGTTCAGCCTTTGTGCCTGGAGCCGTCTGACCGACGAAGCTACATTCATCTGGGTGAATGGTCCTGCACAAGGACACAACCACAACCTCTGATCAGAGCATTGAACCACCAACCTCATAAAAGACAGTGTTTCAGTCTGAGTCAGAGCTTCATGAAACATCCACCTCAGCCTCATGAAGAGACACGTTACACAAAATCAGAGTTTATAAACTTGACTCGTCCATGTTTGAATAATCCTGTATTTTCCTGCATTTGAGACGTGACTTCTCTGAAAACTGCTGTTTTCACCTGCCCCCTATCTCCGCCCACATCCTGGTAGATGTGAAAGAGCTTGTGTCTCTATGGTTCTCATCTCTGTGGATCATTTTGTTATAATTTACACTTTTTAAATCACAATATTCATCTAAACCCACTTCACAGTTCAAGCTGATTTTAAGTTAGAAAACTGTGTGTCCATTGGAGCTGACAATACACGTCTGACAGTAAAGAGCGGTGTAGCTGTAGCGCCCCCTGTGGACAGACACATCACAGCAGCACATTTTTTAAACATTTGGACCAAAATGACGACGCGACGCTGCAGAATCCAACGAGTATCAACGATAAGAAAATAAAACTGGAGAAGGAAGTGCGGACGACACAGGGGGCGTGTCACAGAGGGGTGTCAAGGGGGCGTGTCACAGGGGCATGGGAGTGTCACAGGGGCATGTCACGGGGGCGGTGGTGTCACAGGGGGCGTGTCACAGTGAGCGTGTCACAGGGGGGGGTCACAGTAGGTGTTGTGTATAGGGGGCGTGTCACACGGGGCGTGTCACAGTGGGCGTGTGCACAGGGGGTGTGTCACAGGGGGCGTGTCACAGTGGGTGTGTCATAGGGGGCGTGTCACAGTGAGCGTGTCACAGTGACCGTGTCACGGGGGCGTGTCACAGTGGGCGTGTCACAGTGGGCGTGTCACAGTGGGCGTGTCACAGTGGGTGTGTGCCACAGGGGGCGTGTCACAGGGGCGTGTCACAGGGGCATGTCCACAGGGGGCGTTTCACAGTGGTAGCGTGTCACAGTGGGTGGTGTCATAGGGGGCGTGTCACAGTGACTGTGTCACGGGGGCGTGTCACAGTGGGCGTGTCACGGGGGCGTGTCACAGTGGAGGTTAAATGAGAAAATGTCGTGTTGAAAATAGTGGATTATAGATTAGAGTCAAACATGAATCTCTCCAAATAAAACTTCAGAGGAAAACGAGAAGAAACGAGCAGAACCTGGATTTGGACACGTTACATTTGAGGCGTGACATGGACAGTTTATAAAACACGTCTGATTAAAATTTAAATAGTTTGAATTTGCAGAATGACGATCGGTTCTGTATCTTTGAAATCGAACTCTCTCGTTTTTCTATTATCATCTTTTTTTCTCAGTTTTGCTGTTTAAAATGAACAAAATGTAAAATGATTCATGTTAAAACTCAAACATTTATATATTTATTATATATTTATTTCTTGTTTCTTGTGCCAGATGCTCAGACTCAGAACAGACTCGACATAATTTACTGTTTGACTCAAAATCTCGGCAAACCTCAACTTTCCTTCTTAGCTCTTCTGCTCGTGACCTCCCTGATCCCAGTCTCTCAAAAAGCTTTTCTCAGCCTCGTTAATGTATAAATAATGCAGTTTTAAAGCTGATTGCTCATAAAAAGCTTTGTTGGTTTGTAGCGCTGATGCTAATCGTCTCATTTGAGCTGCATGTGGTGTCGTTAGAGGAGACGCTCTCGCCGCACAGACCCGACTCTTTATTTAGAGACAATCTGTGAAGTGAAAAACATATGAATAATCCACAGAGGCTGGACAAACCTTTATTCAGTCTAGTTTAAAGATGCACTGTGTCACCTTTCTGCTCGTCACCGTGGACCATAGAGCTTTGTCTGGAACATTAAAATATGTGAAACTCTATCCAGACGTGAGGAGATATTAGAGCGACATAAACAGAGTCAAGTGTTAAACTGCATAAAGAATAAAGACCAAACATTCAGACACAGGAGACGGGTTTATCTCGACCCATTATGTTCCAAAAATAACCTGCAACAGGGTGAAATCTGTATCAGCTTTATTTTTTACATTATTCTCTCTGTTTCTCGTCTGTAAAACCACCACACACTTTATACACTTTTCTCACATTAACATTTTCTCTCATTTTTCTCTCTTGTTTAACATGGAGGAGACTGATGGACAATGGTCTACAGTCCCTCAGCCAATCAGGACGCAGAACACAATGGTCTACAGTCCCTCAGCCAATCAGGACGCAGAACACAAATGGTCTACAGTCCCTCAGCCAATCAGGACGCAGACACAATGGTCTACAGTCCCTCAGCCAATCAGGACGCAGAACACAATGGTCTACAGTCCCTCAGCCAATCAGGACGCAGAACACAATGGTCTACAGTCCCTCAGCCAATCAGGACGCAGGACAGGATGCAGGTTCATACTACTCTGGACTTTTACTCCGCCCTCTCTGGAGTCAGGTGACAGCGGGACGTTGTGGTCGTTGGATATTTAAGTTACTCGTCCATTTTGTTGTGTTTTGTTATTTTTGTTTAAGTCACATTGTTGTTTTTAGAAGTGATTAAAATGTCTTTTTTACATCCTCACTGTGAGCAGGCTCGCATCTCCACAAACCTGACTCTCATCTGACCTCCTCCTGCTTATTTACAAATTTGTTCCTTTGGCTAAAATATTCCACAATATGGCATTAGTCTGATCTATGTCCCAGGAGAATGTTGTGAAGTACAGTGTATACTCTGTACACGGACTCATCCGGTGAAAGTTACACACTGGAGCTTTAAGTCGTGCAGAGGGTCATGAGCAGAACAGCTGCACCAGGGGTTTGTTAGAGCCAGAGAAACATTTAGATTTTATCACGATTCATGTGGATTTTTATTTTATTTTATTTTATTTTATTTGAGCTTTTAAGAGGTGAAAAGGTCGTCTGTCTGTCTGTTTGTTTGTTCCTGTTTGTCTGTTTGTTTGTTTGTTTGTTTGTTTGTTTGTCTCTTTGTTCCTGTTTGGTTGTTTGTTTGTTTGTTTGTTCAAATTCAGAACAAACTCACAGAAAACGACACAAACCAAAGCCCAGGTCCATAAAAACATTCCCACAGGAGCAGATGATTCTAAATGTTCGTCACATTATTAAAGTTCTGCCGTGGAGAGAGTTTCTCATGAGCTTCAGATTCAGTTTTTGGGAAATAAAATAACCAGAATCTGTTTGTCTCATTTCAGTTTTAGACGGAGACAATCACGAGATTCTGGATTAAAAGTTCAACAAACACGAGACATGTATATATTTATATATTTATATATTTATACATGTATATATTTATATATTTATATATTTATACATGTATATATTTATACATTTATATATTTATATATTTATACATTTATATATTTATACATTTATATATTTATACATTTATATATTTATATATTTATATTTATATTTATATATTTATATATTTGTATTTTATACATTTATATATTTATACATTTATATATTTATACATTTATATATTTATATATTTATACATTTATATATTTATTATTTATATATTTATACATTTATACATTTATATATTTATATATTTATATATTTATACATTTATATATTTATACATGTATATATTTATATATTTATATATTTATATATTTATACATGTATATATTTATACATTTATATATTTATATATTTATACATTTATATATTTATACATGTATATATTTGTACATTTATATATTTATATATTTATACATTTATATATTTGTACATGTATATATTTGTACATTTATATATTTATATATTTATACATTTATATATTTATACATTTATATATTTGTACATTTATATATTTATATATTTATACATTTATACATTTATATATTTATATATTTATACATTTGTACATTTATATATTTATACATTTATACATTTGTACATGTGTACACTGCTGAGCACTAGAACCATTTCACTGTCCATATTTATACTTTTATTTCCGCACAGAAGTGAGATGAGTCGTGGTAAATATAAATAAATGTGGTAAATCCAAACGGCTCAGTTTAATCTCGTATGAGCGACATGATTCTACAGAATCAACGAGACTCATCGACGCTAAAGAATTCTGCTCCGTCACAGCAGGATTTAGAGCTTCAGGCCAGAACACGTCAGTGTGACTCACTGCAGTGAGTCCTCCAGGCCTGAGGTGTCACTGTGACGAGTCAGAACAGACACCAGGCACTTTAAAGAAATCTCCAAACTTATGATCCACATGTTCAACTTTCTCATTTGTTTGGAAGTGACTCCACAAACTTGTTGTACTTTGTACTATAGTAGTATAGTTTGTGTACTTTGTTAGTGCAGTTGTACTATACAAACTAATCAAACTGTACAAACATTATGGCTTTAAATCCAAGTGAAACACGTCTTTGGGTTAAATAATCGTGTGAACTCAGCCTGTTTAACTCCAGCAAAAACACAAAGAGTTATTATTATATTCAAAGGTTTGAACTTCCTGTTTGTAAATGACGTGACGACTTTGAGGAGTTGTTTCTACTACAAAAATATTTAGTTTTAATGTTTCATTTCTGTAGCAACACGGCAAATTCTCCCATTTCTTAAACTGGGGATTTGTTTCAGAAAACATCACGACCAAGTCTGTTTATGTAAATGAACGCACAGCAGCTAGCTAACATGCTAAAGGACAAAGCTAACGTGTTAAAGGACAGAGCTAATGTGATAAAGGACAGAGCTAACATGCTAAAGGACAGAGCTAACGTGTTAAAGGACAGAGCTAACGTGTTAAAGGACAGAGCTAACGTGATAAAGGACAGAGCTAACATGCTAAAGGACAGAGCTAACGTGCTAAAGGACAGAGCTAACGTGCTAAAGGACAGAGCTAACGTGCTAAAGGACAGAGCTAACATGTTAACTGCTGCGTTCCAAACAGGAAGTGATCATGTTGCACTTCAGCTGCATCGACTCTGGCTCCAGTTCACTTCACATTGAAAAACCACGTCCTCTCTCTGCTGCTGTCGGACTCGTCTTTGGTCTGAAATGTTCATTTTTCGTCTCTCTTCGTGATTCTGGGGTAATAAAAATATGAACATTAATAACAGACAAATCAGGCGCCTTTTTGTTTGAGTCGTCGCTCTCGTTAGCAACAGGTTTGATTGACAGCGTTGCTAAGCGCCTGCTCCCTGTTAAACCAGTGGTGTGGGCGGGAAGGGGCGTGACCTTCAACAGCCTCACTCCTGATTGGCTCTTTGGTTGCTATGATACTCGTGGTCAGTATTTGAAATCTGAAAGTCTGCTCCAAACTCGCCGTGAGAACTTCATCTAAAAAACAAGTTGTGAATTTACCTTTTGAATATTTTATGGTAAAGTACAATGGCTCCTCCCCCTTCTGTAATTATGACATCATCACCTTGAAGAATCTGAAAACCACGTCACAGGCACAAAACTGCACCAATTACCCCCGCCGCTAATTTAAAGGTGCACTATGGAACTTTTCTGATGTGTTTTATGTTTCCATAGAGATTTTGGCCTTTGTCCCAGTCACAAGATTCACTACAAAATAAATCATCGACCCTCTCTGTAAAATAAAAGACAAACGTCAGTGTGATGTCTGCACTGATAAAACTCCTGCACCTCCTCCTGCACCTCCTCCTGCACCTCCTCCTGCACCTCCTCCTGCACCTCCTCCTGCACCTCCTCCTGCACCTCCTCCTGCACCTCCTCCTGCACCTCCTCCTGCAACTCCTCCTCTCGTTCCTCCTGCACCTCCTCCTGCTCGTTCCTCCTGCACCTCCTCCTGCACCTCCTCCTGCTCCTCCTCCTGCTCCTCCTCCTGCACCTCCTCCTGCAACTCCTCCTGCACCTCCTCCTGCAACTCCTCCTGCTCGTTCCTCCTGCACCTCCTCCTGCTCGTTCCTCCTGCACCTCCTCCTGCAACTCCTCCTGCTTGTTCCTCCTGCACCTCCTCCTGCACCTCCTCCTGCACCTCCTCCTGCTCGTTCCTCCTGCACCTCCTCCTGCTCGTTCCTCCTGCACCTCCGCCTGCACCTCCTGCTGCTCGGGGAGTGTCCTGAGGAGCCACACTTCTGGGAAAATGTCTCAAAGACTCTAGATGAACAGACGTAACCCTCAGAGGTTTATTCTGCTAAATGAAACCTCCATCTGCCTCTGACTCGAGCATCACCAGGACAAAACCTGAACTGTGCCGTTAGAAAATACTTCAACCTGTGAGAGTAAAATACTTTTATCTGACAGAGATGATTCAGCTGGAGTTTTCTGCCTCTCGGGGCTCGGAGCAAAAGACATTTACTCACAGACTGAACCTAATCTGACTTGATGATGTCATTTCCTTTTATCCAAAGAAATCGATAAGTTTATTGCCCAATATGGAACATTTCAGCCAAAGCATCAACATCTCCATGGAAACAAGCAGCCGATGGCCTCCAGAAAAACGCCATGGTGCATCTTTAAAAAGTCTTAAATCTGATCATTTCCCACGAGTCTGATCATCTGTGACGTCTCATTTTGGAGCCTGCACCACGTTTCTCAAACTTTCACCACAAACGATTCAAACCCATTTGTCCAGGTGACAGTGTGAGAGCAGAACGTGAACCTGACTTCTGCTGCGGTGCCACTGAGTTTACGTGAGCTACTCGAGTATTCACCTGAGACTGTGCCAACCCCGTCCGCACGTCGGCGAGTCCGAACACGAGCTCCCGAGTACCACGAAAAAACATTCACCCGAATCACTGAGAGTCTGCCAAGTCCTACCCAGCCAACAAGTCCCCACACGAGACTCGAGGAAAAGCACCTCCATCCACATCCTGGTTTAGTCCTGGTTTAGACCTGGTTTAGTCCTGGTTTAGTCCTGGTTTAGTCCTGGTTTAGACCTGGTTTAGTCCTGGTTTAGTCCTGGTTTAGACCTGGTTTAGTCCTGGTTTTAGTCCTGTTTAGACCTGGTTTAGTCCTGGTTTAGACCTGGTTTAGTCCTGGTTTAGTCCTGGTTTTAGACCTGGTTTAGTCCTGGTTTAGTTCTGATTTAGTCTTGGTTTAGTCCTGGTTTAGTCCTGGTTTAGTCCTGGTTTAGACCTGGTTTAGTCCTGGTTTAGACCTGGTTTAGTCCTGGTTTAGTCCTGGTTTAGACCTGGTTTAGTCCTGGTTTAGTCCTGGTTTAGTTCTGATTTAGTCTTGGTTTAGTCCTGGTTTAGACCTGGTTTAGTCCTGGTTTAGACCTGGTTTAGACCTGGTTTAGTTCTGGTTTAGACCTGGTTTAGTCCTGGTTTAGACCTGGTTTAGTCCTGGTTTAGACCTGGTTTAGACCTGGTTTAGTTCGGGTTTAGACCTGGTTTAGTCCTGGTTTAGTCCTGGTTTAGTCCTGGTTTAGTTCTGGTTTAGTCCTGGTTTAGTCCTGGTTTAGTTCTGATTTAGTCTTGGTTTAGTCCTGGTTTAGTTCTGGTTTAGTCTTGGTTTAGTCCTGGTTTAGTTCTGGTTTAGTTCTGGTTTAGTCTTGGTTTAGTCCTGGTTTAGTCCTGGTTTAGTCCTGGTTTAGTCCTGGTTTAGTCTTGGTTTAGTCCTGGTTTAGTTCTGGTTTAGTTCTGGTTTAGTCCTGGTTTAGTTCTGATTTAGTCCTGGTTTAGTCCTGGTTTAGTCCTTGTTGACTCTCAGTGACTCCGGGCACAGTCACTCACAGTCAGTGTGGTTCCTTTGGCTTAGACCCTTCACCCTTCTGCCTTCTTCTTCCTCCTACGATGAGTCTGACTCAAACAAGTTACCGGCTCAGACGTCGCCCGACCAAACGAGGTCTGCGTCAGGTGTTGGGGAACCAGAACCACCTTGAAACGGGCGACTGGAACAAGGTGGAGATGGGCGAGGTGCGAGAACAAGGCTCTGTTGGAGCTACTACTCCAGTGACCCGAGTCAGAGGGGAACATGAACAGGACGTGGGAAAAATACTTCGAAACCCCCAGTCCAAGCTCACGGCTAAGCAACTAGTAGCTCAGTGTTCCAACATCCGCCAAACAAAGTAGACCTGGAACTTGAGGGTTCTACAGTGTCTTTGCTGTTCCTCTACTGCACTTTTCAGGACTGAGATGTCACCTCCAGCTTCTTCTCACTGACACACTCTGGATCACACACAGCTCCATATTTGGAATTTAGACCATGAGTATCATAGCAACCAAGGAGCCAATCAGGAGCGAGGCTGTTGAAGGTAACGCCCCTTCTCGCCCACATCACTGATTTAAAAGGGAGCGGGCGCTTAGCAACACTGTCAATCAAACCTGTTGCTAACGCTAACAGGAGCGACGTCGGGGACAGAAGGACCTGATGTGTCTGTTTTTAATGTTCATATGTTGATTTACAGACACAGACGTGAAATAAAAACCCCAGGATCATGTAGAGGGTTAATACGAACATTTAAGACCAACATGAGTCTGACAGCAGCAGGGACAGAGAGACACAGTTTTTCAATAGAAAGTGAACTGCAGCCAGAGTCGATGGAGCTGAAGTGCGACATGATCACTTCCTGTTTAGCGGTTAGCATGTTAGCTCTGTCATTTATATAACCAGACTTTGGATCAGACTCAGATGAGCCTTTCTCTTCTTAAAGATGTTTGTGGTTTGAGGATCAGCTCCACAGACACGAGACAAATCACAGAAACATTTAGTTTGTTCTGGTCGTTCTTCTGCCTCAGAGCCTCAGAATGTTCTGTCCCTGCACCTGCGTCTAACACCGAAAACTCCAGAACCAGAGACACTTTACTCACAAGTGAAGCATTTTGAAACCTTCACTTCACTGAATAAAGGACGTGGATGTAGATGAGTTTAATCCAAACTGTTGCATCATTGGACATGTTTTTGGCTCGTGTCACACTGATGGTTGTTGCTTGGTAACAGTTACAGAGTCAATGAAATATGTTATAGTTTAGTCGTGTCAAATAAAAGTGTGTCATATGAACTTTAAATCTAATCCACAGAATAAACCGTGTCGTACCCGGTGTCGGTGCTATTCACAAAACACAAAGTCAGAGTATCAGTGAGAACTTGATCCTCACAGATTTAGTGAGAATAAACAAACGCGGCTCTGGTTTGAGGCAGGTGGGATTTTTGTCTCGAATTAAACACAAATAAATAATAAATAAATGCAGAAGAACAAAAATAAAGCTGAGACACAGTCCTCTGACTGGACCTGTGCCAGAACACTTTAGAAAATACATTTTACCTCGGACATTCAGTATTCTGTAACTAAATACTTTCATTAAGTGTAAGTACAGTACAGTAGTAAAAGTATTCTTACCTGTTCTTGTTTGAAAATCCCTTGTGCCAGTAACTCTCTCTCCTCTCTCCTGTCTCCTCCTCTTTCTCTTCTCTCTCTTCTCTCTCTTCTCTTCTCTTTTCTCTCCTCCTCTCTTCTCTTCTCTTCTCTCTCCTCCTCTCCTCTCTTCTCTCTTCTCTCTTCTCTCTCTCCTCCTCTCTTCTCTCTTCTCTTCTCTCTTCTCTCTCTCCTCTCCTCTCTCCTCGTGTTGGTTGTTTTCTTGTTGTGATTCCTGACTGAGGCGTTACATACTTTTCACACAGGCTCGTACTCGCTCTGCACAGAGGAGGAGTATCACAAACCCTCACCACAGACAGAGGATACTCCACCACGCTCCGCCACGCTCCGCCACGCTCCAGGATCAGTCACCCCACAGTCTGAGGGGAGCCGGGACGAGCCGGATCTGGACTGATGCAAAATCAGATCTGTTACCATAGTGATTAGTCATTTAAAAGAAAATACTTTGAGTGGGTAAAAGATTTTAGTTTAGTTTAGCCCAGTGGCTCTCAAAATGTTACAACAAACACCACCAAAGAAAAGACTTGGCTTTTTGAGACTAAACCAGGACTAAACCAGGTCTAAACCAGGACTAAACCAGGTCTAAACCAGGACTAAACCAGGTCTAAACCAGGTCTAAACCAGGACTAAACCAGGTCTAAACCAGGTCCAGAACAGTACACCAGTAGTTCCGCTGTAGTTCTGTAGAAATGATTTAAAGCAGGACTAAAGTGGATAAAATGAAATGTAAATGAGACAAACCCACAAACTGAACGAGCTCGTGCACCACACTTTGAGAAGCCCTGGTTTCGTCGTTATTTGAAAGGACAAAGTGCACAGACATTAAGGTCATAAAAACATCGACGTTCTTCACCAGATTATAGCTAAATCACTAATGTCCATCTGCAGCCCACGATTTACAGGAAAACATGAAACAATGTAATTACATTCAGTCAACAATAAAACACACACACACACAGGAGTGATATCAGACACATGAGAGTGATATCAGACACATGAGAGTGATATCAGACACACAGGAGTGATATCAGACACATGAGAGTGATATCACACACATGAGAGTGATATCAGACACATAAGAGTGATATCAGACACATGAGAGTGATATCAGACACACGGGAGTGATATCAGACACACGGGAGTGATATCATAAGAGTGATATCAGACACACAGGAGTGATATCAGACACACGGGAGTGATATCAGACACACGGGAGTGATATCATAAGAGTGATATCAGACACACGGGAGTGATATCATAAGAGTGATATCAGACACACGGGAGTGATATCAGACACACAGGAGTGATATCATAAGAGTGATATCAGACACACGGGAGTGATATCAGACACATGAGAGTGATATCAGACACATGAGAGTGATATCAGACACACGGGAGTGATATCATAAGAGTGATATCAGACACACGGGAGTGATATCAGACACACGGGAGTGATATCATAAGAGTGATATCAGACACACAGGAGTGATATCAGACACACGGGAGTGATATCAGACACACGGGAGTGATATCATAAGAGTGATATCAGACACACGGGAGTGATATCAGACACACAGGAGTGATATCAGACACACGGGAGTGATATCAGACACATGAGAGTGATATCAGACACACGGGAGTGATATCAGACACACGGGAGTGATATCAGACACACGGGAGTGATATCATAAGAGTGATATCAGACACACAGGAGTGATATCAGACACACGGGAGTGATATCAGACACACGGGAGTGATATCATAAGAGTGATATCAGACACACGGGAGTGATATCAGACACACAGGAGTGATATCAGACACACAGGAGTGATATCAGACACATGAGAGTGATATCAGACACATGAGAGTGATATCAGACACACGGGAGTGATATCAGACACACGGGAGTGATATCATAAGAGTGATATCAGACACACAGGAGTGATATCAGACACACGGGAGTGATATCAGACACACGGGAGTGATATCATAAGAGTGATATCAGACACACGGGAGTGATATCAGACACACGGGAGTGATATCAGACACACAGGAGTGATATCAGACACACAGGAGTGATATCAGACACACAGGAGTGATATCAGACACATGAGAGTGATATCAGACACACGGGAGTGATATAAGAGACATGAGAGTGACATGACAATAAAGATGTTTAAAGTCATACTGTGGAATATTACAGCCAAAGGAACATCTCTATGGAAACAGGAGGAGGCCCCTCCTCCAGACCGAGCCTTAGAGTCAGGTCTGTGGAGATGTGAGCCTTAGAGTCAGGTCTGTGGAGATGTGAGCCTTAGAGTCAGGTCTGTGGAGATGTGAGCCTTCGAGTCAGGTCTGTGGAGATGTGAGCCTTCGAGTCAGGTCTGTGGAGACGCGAGGCTCTTTAGGCTCTTTATTTATCTGTTATTTTAGTGACATGAAATATTCAAAAAGAGACAACACTGAACTTTAGAGCAGTGACAGATACAAGCAGAAAAAGTTCAGTCTAAAGGCCAGAAACAAGGGACTGTCCTGGTCTGAAGAAATATATAAATCTGTGTTGGCAGAAGTTCAGCTGATGAAACTCAGCAGAACCTCAGACTTTAAAACTTTAATATTGGCCAATCATCTCATAAATCATGAGCAGATCTGACGAGTGTCTCTGACTTTACGGCTCCTCTGGCGTTTTGTGCCTGTGATTGGCTCCGAGCACAAAGCTGGTGTTTGAGGCTCGTGTTTGAGGCTCGTGTTTGAGGCTCGTGTTTGAGGCTCGTGTTTGAGGCTCGTGTTTGAGGCTCGTGTTTGAGGCTCGTGTTTGAGGCTCGTGTTTGAGGCTCGTGTGGCGTCGCTCTGTTACTGTAACGTGACGCTGCTTTTACTGTTTCAACAAGTCTGAGTCTCTCCAAGAATGTGGCTCAGAAAAGAAGGGAAAAAAAACTGTGTTTATTAATAACACGATGGATCTGATCATCCATCCATCCATGTTCTTCCTCTTATCCGGGGCCGGGTCGGGGGGGCAGCAGTCTAAACAGGGACTCCCAGACTTCCCTCACCCCACATGTCCTCCAGCTCCTCCGGTGGGACCCCAAGTCGTTCCCAGGCCAGAGAGACATAGTCCCTCCAGCGTGTCCTGGGTCTTCCCCGGGGCCTCCTCCCGGTGGGACATGCCCAGAACACCTCCCTTGGGAGGCGTCCAGGAGGCATCCTGAGCAGATGCCCGAGTCTCAGCTGGTTCCTCTCGACGTGAAGGAGCAGCAGCTCTACTCCGAGCTCCTCCCGTGTGACTGAGCTCCTCACCCTGTCTCTAAGGGAGCACCCAGCCACTCTGTGGAGGAAACTCATTTTGGCCTCTTGTATCTGTGATCTTGTCCTTTCGGTCATGACCCAGAGTCATGATCAGAGGTGAGGTGAACGTAGATTGAGGTAAATCGAGAGCTTTGCCTTTCGACTCAACTCCTTCTTCACCACAACAGACGATACAGCGACATCATCACTGCAGACGTTGCACCAATCCAACTGTCAATCTCGCGTTCCATCCTTCCCTCACTCGTGAACAAGACCCCGAGATACTTGAACTCCTCCACTTGGGGCAAGGGCTCACCACCCACCCGGAGAGGGTGGGTGGTGAGCCTTTTTCTGGTCAAGAACCATGGCCTCAGATTTGAAGGAGCTGATTCTCATCCCAGACACTTCACACTCGGCTCAAACCGCCTCAGTGCTGCAGGTCCTGACTCGAAGAAGCATCAGGACAAGATCATCTGCAAACAGCAGAGATGATCCTGTGGTTCCCGAACCAGACCCCCTCCAGCCCCCGAACCAGACCCCTCCAGCCCCTGAACCAGACCCCCTCCGGCCCCTGAACCAGACCCCCTCCAGCCCCTGAACCAGACCCCCTCCGGCCCCCTGAACCAGACCCCCTCCGGCCCCTGAACCAGACCCCCCTCCAGCCCCTGAACTAGACCCCCTCCGGCCCCTGAACCAGACCCCCTCCGGCCCCTGAACCAGACCCCCTCCGGCCCATGACTGCGCCTAGAAATTCTGTCCATAAATATAATGAACAGAACCGGTGACAAAGTGCAGCCCTGGTGGATCCAACATGCACCGGGAACAAGTCTGACTCACTGCAGAGACACAGCTCCTGCTCCGGTCACACAGGGACCAGACAGACCTGAGCAAAGGGCCCCGGACCCCATACTCCCAGAGCACCCCCCAAAGGACACCACGAGGGACACGGTGCCTTCTCCAGATCCACAAAACACATGTGGACTGTGGCAAATTCCCATGAGCCTCGAGGACCCGATGGAGAGTGTAGAGCTGGTCCAGTGTTTCACGACCAGGACGAAAACCACACTGCTCCTCCTGGATCTGAGGTTCGACTATCTATACTGGATCTGATCACATTGGGGGTTTTTAAAAAAAAAAAATTTAATGGCAGATTAAAGCCTCATTATGGAACATTGCACTGAAATAAAACCATGATTTTTTTTGTTTTGTTTTTATTGCTCTGAACATGTGTCCTCACTCTGAGGGAGCTCACATCTCCACAGACCTGACTCTCATTCATCCTACAGCTTGTTTCCATGGAGATGTTGTTCCTTCTCCATGGAGCATGTTCTGAAGTGTTGCTTTAGTTTTCTGTTTCCATGGAAACCTCCAGAAAGTTGCACAGTGCTGCTTTATTTGACTTATTTAGTTTTCCAGATTTGCATTTTCTGTATTTTATCTCCATCTTTGTTCATTTCTTCTTTGGCGACTTTTCTGTTGTTTACACATGTGTCACATCATCAGACGTGTTTGTATCATAACTATAGTAATGCAGTGGTAGTAGTGGTAGTGGTAGTAGTAGTGGTAGTAGTAGTAGTAGTAGTAGTAGTGGTAGTAGTGGTAGTGGTAGTAGTGGTAGTGGTAGTAGTAGTGGTAGTAGTGGTAGTGGTAGTGGTGGTAGTGGTAGTAGTGGTAGTAGTAGTGGTGGTAGTGGTAGTGGT
Source organism: Periophthalmus modestus (assembly GCA_019594935.1). Lineage (NCBI taxonomy): Eukaryota > Metazoa > Chordata > Actinopteri > Gobiiformes > Gobiidae > Periophthalmus > Periophthalmus modestus. The sequence goes on along the minus strand of JAIEZT010000475.1, from coordinate 18,008 downwards.
GGTAGTGGTAGTAGTGGTAGTGGTAGTGGTAGTAGTGGTAGTAGTAGTAGTAGTAGTGGTGGTAGTAGTAGTGGTGGTAGTAGTAGTACTAGTAGTGGTAGTAGTAGTAGTAGTAGTAGTAGCAGTATGAGTGGGAGCAGTAGTTGCTGGTAGGAGGTAAAGTCACAGTACAGTGATGGAAGAATACTTTGAAAATGTATTTACACAGAATACTGAATACTGCAGTAAAATGTATTATGTGACACACGGTCCAGTCAGAGTACTGTGTTCTGAGGAGTAGTAGTAGTAGGAGTAGTAGCAGCAGTATTGTTTTCCAACAGCTCCATCTTGTGGCGGGTGTGTGCAGCACAGGCTGTTTCACACGGGTCACTTCATCATGTTTTTACTCGTATGATGCTCTGTTCCACCTTGTGATGTCATGAGGTGATACAGAGTATTTTGAGCTTTAGAGCTATAGACGGTACAAGCCCACTGTGACACGCCCACTGTGACACACCCACTGTGACACACCCACTGTGACACGCCCACTGTGACACGCCCACTGTGACACGCCCACTGTGACACGCCCACTGTGACACGCCCACTGTGACACGCCCACTGCGACACGCCCACTGCGACACGCACACTGTGACACGCACACTGAGACACGCCCACTGTGACACGCCCACTGTGACACGCCCCTGTGACACGCACACTGTGACACGCCCCCTGTGACACGTCCACTGTGACACGCCTCTGTGACACGCCCACTGTGACACGCCCCTGTGACACGCCCCCTGTGACGCGCACACTGTGACACGCACACTGTGACACACCCACTGTGACACGCCCACTGTGACACGCCCCCTGTGACACGCCCCCTGTGACACGCCCACTGTGACGTCGCGTCGTCATTTTGGTCCAAATGTTTAAAAATGTGCTGCTGTGATGTGTCTGTCCACAGGGGGCGCTACAGCTACACCACTCTTTACTGTCATGACGTGTATTGTCAGCTCCACTGGACACCACAGTTTTCTAACTTAAAATGAGCTTGAACTGTGAAGTGGTTTTAGATGAATATTGTGATTTAAAAAGTGTAAATTATAACAGAACGATCCACAGAGATGAGAACCATAAAGACTCAGTGGGTCTGGTTCTTGATGAATCTTCTCTGATAAAAGACGTTTCATTCTTTTCTGTTGTTTTGTTCAACTCTGTGAGAGAAGTGTCTTGCTGAAGGACACAACAGACGAGCGTCTCGATGGCTCTGAGTGATTGTGAGAAAGAGGAAGTCGTGGAGGAGGGGCTCCGCACGGGGGGAAGTGGGACGTCCATATAAGGACAAGGGGCGGGGCCTCACTCCACTGTTTATTTAAAGTTTTTCTGAGTGAGACACAAGAGAGTAACAGAGTAATGAGAAACAGACGGAGAGAGAGGGGGAGGGGAGGAGAGAGAGGGAGGAGAGGAGAGAGAGGGGGAGGAGAGGAGAGGGGGAGGAGAGAGAGGGGGAGGGGAGAGGAGAGAGGAGGAGGAGAGGAGAGCGAAAGAGCAAGAGAGGAGAGAGAGGGGGAGGGGAGGAGAGAGAGGGGGAGGAGAGAGAGGGGGAGGAGAGGAGAGAGAGGGGGAGGAGAGGAGAGGGGGAGGGGGGAGAGGGGGGAGGGGAGAGGAGAGAGGAGGAGGAGAGGAGAGAAAGAGCAAGAGAGAGAGAGAGAGGGGGGAGGGGAGGAGAGAGAGGGGGAGGAGAGAGAGGGGGGAGAGGAGGAGAGGAGAAGAAAGAGAGGAGGAGGAGAGAAGAGAGGGGGGAGAAAGAGGAGGAGGAGAGGAGAGAGAGAGAGGAGGGGGAGGGGAGGAGAGAGAGGGAGGAGAGGAGAGGGAGGGGGGGGGAGGAGAGAGAGGGGGGAGGAGAGAGAGGGGGAGGGGAGGAGGAGAGAGAGGGGGGGAGGAGAGGAGAGGAGGAGGAGGCGAGAGGAGAGAAAGAGCAAGAGAGGAGAGAGGAGAGAGAGGGGGAGGGGAGGAGAGAGAGGGGGGAGGGGAAGAGAGAGGAGGAGAAAGAGAGGAGGAGGAGAGGAGAGAGGGGGGGAAGAGAGGAGGAGGAGAGGAGAGAGGGGGGGAGGGGAGGGGAGAGAGAAGGAGAAAGAGAGGGGGAGGGGAGAGAGAGAGAGAGAGAGAGGGGAAGGGGAGAGAGGAAGAGGAGAAAGAGAGCAGGAGGAGAGGAGTGAGGAGGAGGAGAAAGAGAGGGGGAGGAGGAGAGAGGGGGGAGAGAGGAGGAGGAGAAAGAGACAGAGAGGAGGAGGAGAGAGGACAGGAGGAGGAGACCAAGAGAAGGAGGAGAAAGAGAGGAGGAGGAGAGGAGAGAGAGAAGGAGGGGGAGAGGAGAGAGGAGGAGACAGAGAGGAGGAGGAGAGAGGAGAGGAGAGAGAGGGGGAGGGGAGAGGACAGGGAGAAGGAGAAAGAGAGGAGGAGGAGAGGAGAGAGGACAGGAGGAGGAGACAGAGAGGAGAGACTAAAGGGGAGGGGAGAAAGAGAGGAGAGGAAAGGGGAGCGAGGAGAGGAGAGAAGAGGTGAGAGGAGGAAGAGAGCAGACAGAGAGAAAGGGAGAAAAAGGAGGAGGAGAGAGGAGACAGAGAGTGGAAAGGAAGGGGAGAGGAAAGAGAAGAGGAGGAGATAGAGAGAGGAAAGAAAGGAAAAAGAGAAAGAGAAGAGGAGGAAACAGAGAGGAGAGAGAGTAAAGAGGAGAGAGGAGGAGAGTGAGAGAGTAAAGGGGACAGAGGAGGGAGAGAGAGAGGGGAAGCAGAGGAGTGAGGAGAGAGAAAGGAGGAGAGGAGGAGAGAGTAAAGAGGACAGAGGAGGAGAGGGAAAGGTTGAGAAATAGGAGAGAGAGGAGTAGAGGAGTGGAAATGAAAGAGAGAGGAGGATGAGGAAAAGAAAGAGCCGTGATGAAAAATGAGCAGAATTTTGAATTTGTTTTAAAATGTTAAAAATGTGGTGACGTCACTGAGAAGAAGAAGAAGAAGAAGAAGAAGAAGAAGAAGAAGAAGAAGAAGAAGAAGAAGAAGAAGAAGAAGAAGAAGAAGAAGAAGAAGAAGAAGAAGAAGAAGAAGGACTTCTACTTGTCACTGAGTCAATCCACAAACACATTCACACATGAGATTATATCATATTATATCAGATTATATCATATTATATCATATTATATCAGATTATATCAGATTATATCATATTATATCAGATTATATGAGTTTATAAAATCTTTATCCAGCCTCAAAAGTGTTTTATTATTTCATCTGTGACTGATTCATTTTAAACATAATGTAAATGTCCGAGGCCGTGTCCCGGTGCCTTTTACAAACATTTTATCACGAGTTATTCTGAGTTTTTACGAGGGAAAAGGTGAGTCAGCAAATAAAACCGTCAAACGTAAAAATAACGAGGTTTTCAAACTATGACCAAACACGAGGAAAAGAGCCAAACGCCTGAGACGAGCGAGACGCAAAGATGTGACGAAGCAGAAATAAAACTACAATATGATAAAATAAAACATGTTTGTGCTCAGCAGCTTTAATAATCCAGGTTTATGACGTTTTGAACGAGATTATTCACAAGAAAAGAGACAAACACAGAGACACGGGACTTAAGACGATGTTCTGTGTGATTCTTCGTCCAGGTCTGACGTTGCAGAAGTGAAGACGTCTTTGTCGATGTTGGTGACACTGAAAAATGTGCTGCACAGACTCCATACTCCACAGCGCCCCCCACAGGACACACGAGGGACACGGTGCCTTCTCCACAAAACACATGTGGACTGTGACAAACTCCCATGAGCCTCGAGGACCAGATGGAGAGTGTAGAGCTGGTCCAGTGTTCACGACCAGGACGAAAACCACACTGCTCCTCCTGAATCAGAGGTTTGATTATCGGTCGGACTCTCCTCTCTGACCTCACTGTGAAGGATGAGGAGTGTGATTCTCCTGAAGTTTGAACACATCCTCTGGTCCCTCTTCTTACACAGAGGGACCCCCCCCCGGTCTGACAGTCCAGAGGTTCTGTCCCCGACCTCCACACGATGTTACAGAGACGTGACCCACAACATCCAGAGACGTGACCCACAACATCCAGAGACGTGAGGACGTCGGGACGGATCTCATCCTCCCCCAGGACCTCAGCTTCAACCACCTCAGTGACTTCAGCCAGAGTGATGCACGAGTTCAGTCCATTCAGTCTGTTTCAGCCTGTTTCAGTCTGTTTCAGTTTGTTTCAGTCTGTTTCAGTCTGTGCTTCAGTCTGTTTCAGTCTGTGCTTCAGTTTGTTTCAGTCTGTTTCAGTCTGTGCTTCAGTCTGTTTCAGTCTGTGCTTCAGTCTGTTTCAGTCTGCTTCAGTCTGTGTTTCAGTCTGTTTCAGTTTGTTTCAGTCTGTGTTTCAGTCTGTGTTTCAGTCTGTTTCAGTTTGTTTCAGTCTGTGTTTCAGTCTGTTTTAGTCTGTGTTACAGTCTGTGTTTCAGTCTGTGTTTCAGTCTGTGTTTCAGTCTGTTTTAGTCTGTGTTACAGTCTGTGTTTCAGTCTGTGTTTCAGTCTGTTTTAGTCTGTGTTTCAGTCTGTTTCAGTTTGTTTCAGTCTGTGTTTCAGTCTGTTTTAGTCTGTGTTTCAGTCTGTTTCAGTTTGTTTCAGTCTGTGTTTCAGTCTGTTTTTGTTTCAGTCTGTGTTTCAGTCTGTGTTTCAGTCTGTGTTTCAGTCTGTTTTAGTCTGTGTTACAGTCTGTGTTTCAGTCTGTGTTTCAGTCTGTGTTTCAGTCTGTTTTAGTCTGTGTTACAGTCTGTGTTTCAGTCTGTGTTTCAGCCTGTTTCAGTCTGTTTCAGTCTGTTTCAGTTCTTTTTTATTCTTTTTCAGCTGAAACTGTGAAACACTCTCTGAGGGGGCGGGACCTGGGCGCAGGGGCTTCTTGATTGACAGGCGCAGGAGCCAATAGGAGCAGAGTAAACTCCTCGGTGTAATTAAGGCAAAAAACCCGCAGCAAATATTTGATAAGTGTTTTTTTTCTTTGGCGCAGAGAAGATGGCGATGAAATGAGAGAAGATGGAGCTTTCTCCTGGTGTGAGGCGGGTTTTGAGGCGCTTGGTCCGGACTCTGAGGATGTTTGGATAGAAAAACACGGCGGACAAAACTGGACTCGCAGAGTTTGAAAGAGTTTTTGGGCTGAAAAACGCCGCGGTTTTGGCTCAGTTTGGCTCAGTTTGGCTCGTCTGTGGACATGGGGCCGCTCTCCGGGCTCGGGCTGGGACGAGGGCGAGTTTTTGAGTTTAAACTGGTGTTTGAAGAGGACCAGAACCAGAACCAGCGGCCCAGCCCCGTGTGCGCAGCCGAGGAGGAGCGCTCCAGGCCCGGGGAGGAGAGTGAGAGCGGCCCGGGGCCCCTGGAGACCACCAGCCACGGTCAGACTCACTTTGTGTGAAAGTGCGTGGGAAATGAGCACGAGTCTGACTCACTCACAGGAAAAGTCCAGGGCTTTTATCACAACGATTAATCACAATCGAAATTTAAATAGAAACTGGCAGGTTTCCTCCAAAAACTAAATCTGTGAGTAAAAAAGAGCAAAGTCTGAGGTCCAGGCCTGAGGTCCGGGTCTGAGGTCTGAGGTCTGAGGTCCGGGTCTGAGGTCCGGGTCTGAGGTCCAGGTCTGAGGTCTGAGGTCCGGGTCTGAGGTCCGGGTCTGAGGTCCAGGTCTGAGGTCTGAGGTCCGGGTCTGAGGTCTGAGGTCTGAGGTCTGAGGTCCGGGTCTGAGGTCCGGGTCTGAGGTCCAGGTCTGAGGTCCGGGTCTGAGGTCCGGGTCTGAGGTCTGAGGTCCGGGTCTGAGGTCTGAGGTCCAGGCCTGAGGTCCGGGTCTGAGGTCCGGGTCTGGGGTCCAGGCCTGAGGTCCGGGTCTGAGGTCCAGGTCTGAGGTCCAGGTCTGAGGTCCAGGTCTGAGTCTGAGGTCGAGGTCTGAGGTCCGGGTCTGAGGTCCGGGTCTGAGGTCCGGGTCTGAGGTCCGGGTCTGAGGTCCGGGTCTGAGTGTGTTTGGTCCGGGTCTGAGGTCCGGGTCTGAGGTCCGGGTCTGAGGTCCGGGTCTGAGGTCCGGGTCTGAGTGTGTTTGGTCCGGGTCTGAGGTCCGTGTCTGAGGTCCAGGTCTGTGTGTGTTTGGTCCAGGTCTGAGGTCCGGGCCTGAGGTCCAGGTCTGAGGTCCAGGTCTGTGTGTGTTTGTGATGTTCATGTTTCAGTTTTTGTCTCTTCTGTTTTTAAATGTGATTAAACTTCAGAAAACTCCAAACACTTTATCAGGACAGTGTTTGGTTGGAGGTTTGATTCCCGGGTCGTCCAGCCCAGTGTCCAGTGTCTCCATCAGAACATCACAGACAGGACGAGGACGGACCGACTGTGAGACACGTCCCACTGACCGAGAGACACGTCCCACTGACCGAGAGACACGAGACAGGTCCCACTGACCGAGAGACACGTCCCACTGACCGAGAGACGAGAGACACGTCCCACTGACCGAGAGACACGTCCCACTGACCGAGAGACACGAGACAGGTCCCACTGACCGAGAGACACGTCCCACTGACCGAGAGACACGAGACAGGTCCCACTGACCGAGAGACACGTCCCACTGACCGAAAGACACGAGACACGTCCCACTGACCGAGAGACACGAGACACGTCCCACTGACCACGAGACACGAGACACGTCCCACTGACCCAGAGACAAGAGACACGTCCCACTGACCGAGAGACACGAGACACGAGACACGTCCCACTGACCCAGAGACAAGAGACACGTCCCACTGACCGAGAGACACGAGACACGTCCCACTGACCGAGAGACACGAGACACGTCCCACTGACCGAGGGACGAGAGACACGTCCCACTGACCGAGGGACACGTCCCACTGACCGAGAGATGAGAGACACGTCCCACTGACCCAGAGACAAGAGACACGTCCCACTGACTGAGAGACACGTCCCACTGACCCAGAGACAGGTCCCACTGACCAAGAGACACGTCCCACTGACTGAGGGACATGTCCCACTGACTGAGAGACACGTCCCACTGACTGAGAGACACGAGACACATCCCACTGACCCCTGTTTTTTGATGGCCCCTGTTTTTGGGGGGCCCCTGTTTTTGGGGGGCCCCTGTTTTTGAGGGGCCCCTGTTTTTGCTGAGCTGAACACTTCGTTGTGATCGTTCGTTTCGTGTCTTAATAGTTAAAATTGAAATAGAAACGTTCAGGGACATTTTCCACACAAAAACACTTCACAGTGTGATATATATGGAAACAACAAGGAAGAAACACCAGAGCAGGCCAACTTACAAGTCAGTTCCGTGGAGAGGCGAGCCTGCTCATAGTAGAATACATGCTGATCAGGGACCTGAGGTACTTCAGAGACCTGAAGTACTTCAGGGACCTGAGGTACTTCAGGGACCTGAGGTACTTTCCCCCAAGTGCGTCTCCTCGGACGCACCTGTCGCTCAGGTGTCTGCACAGAAATGAGTTTAAATACAGCCCTGAAACTAACTCAAGTTACACTTTTGTATGAGCCATAAACTGATCAAATATGGCCTGAATAAACCAGTTTTACACAGAACAGACTCTGAGGAAACGGCGTCAGAAAAGAGTTTAATGTGTGAGTGTAACCGAGTATAACCCCGAGTGTAACCGAGTGTAACCCCGAGTGTAACCGAGTGTAACCCCGAGTATAACCCCGAGTGTAACCGAGTGTAACCCGAGTGTAACCGAGTGTAACCCGAGTGTAACCGAGTGTAACCCCGAGTTATAACCCGAGTGTAACCGAGTGTAAACGAGTGTAACGAGTAACTAACGAGTGTAAACCGAGTGTAACCGAGTGTAACCGAGTGTAACCGAGTGTAACCCCGAGTGTAACCCGAGTGTAACCGAGTGTAACCCCGAGTGTAACCGAGTGTAACCCCGTGTAACCCCGAGTGTAACCGAGTAAAACCCCGAGTGTAACCGAGTGAAACCCGAGGTGTAACCGAGTGTTAACCGAGTATAACCCCGAGTGTAACCGAGTGTAACCCGAGTGTACCCCGAGTGAGTGTAACCCCGAGTATAACCCCGAGTGTAACCCGAGTGTAACCTGAGTGTAACCCCGAGTGTAACCGAGTATAACCCCGAGTGTAACCGAGTGTAACCCCCGAGTGTAACCGAGTGTAACCCGTGTAACCCCCGAGTGTAACCGAGTGTAACCCCGAGTAACCGAACCCCGAGTGTAACCGAGAGTGTAACCCGAGTGTAAACCGAGTGTACCCCGAGTGTAACCCGAGTGTAACCCCGAGTGTAACCCCGAGTGTAACCCGAGTGTAACCCCGAGTGTAACCCCGAGTGTAAACCGAGTGTAACCGAGTGTAACCCCGAGTATAACCCCGAGTGTAACCCGAGTGTAACCCCGAGTGTAACCCTGAGTGTAACCCCGAGTGTAACCGAGTGTAACCCCGAGTGTAACCCCGAGTGTAACCCCGAGTGTAACCCCGATTGTAAACCCCGAGTGTAACCCCGAGTGTAACGAGTGTAACCGAGTGTAACCCCGAGTGTAACCCCGAGTGTAACCCCGAGTATAACCCCGTGTGTAACCCCGAGTGTAACCGAGTATAACCCCGAGTGTAACCCGAGTGTAACCGAGTAACCCCGAGTATAACCCGAGTGTAACCGAGTGTAACCCCGAGTGTAACCCCGAGTGTAACCGAGTATACCCGAGTGTAACCGAGTGTAACCCCGAGTATAACCCCGAGTGTAACTGAGTGTAACCCCGAGTGTAACCCCGAGTGTAACCCCGAGTGTAACCCGAGTGTAACCCCGAGTGTAACCCCGTGTAACCGAGTGTAACCGAGTGTAACCGAGTGTAACCCCGAGTGTAACCCGAGAGTAACCGTATAACCCCGAGTGTAACCGTGTAACCCGACGCCCCGTGTGTAACCCCGAGTGTAACCGAGTAACCCCGAGTGTAAACCGAGTGTAACCCCGAGTATAACCCCGTGTGTAACCGAGTGTAATAACCCCGAGTGTAACCCCGAGTGTAACCGAGTGTAACCCCGAGTGTAACCGAGTGTAACCCCGAGTGTAACCCCGAGTGTAACCGAGTGTAACCCCGAGTGTAACCCCGAGTGTAACCCCGAGTGTGTAACCCCGAGTGTAACCCCGAGTGTAAACCCCGAGTGTAACCGAGTGTAACCCCGAGTGTAACCCCGCGTGTAACGAGTGTAAACCCCGAGTGTAACCGAGTGTAACCCCGAGTGTAACCCCGAGTGTAACCCCGATGTAAACCGAGTGTAACCCCGAGTGTAACCCGAGTGTAACCCGAGTGTAACCGAGTGTAACCCCGAGTGTAACCCCGAGTGTAACCCCGAGTGTAACCCCGAGTGTAACCCCGAGTGTAACCCCGAGTGTAACCCGAGTGTAACCCCGAGTGTAACCCCGAGTGTAACCCGAGTGTAACCGAGTATAACCCCGAGTGTAACCGAGTATAACCCCGAGTGTAACCCCGTGTGTAACCGAGTATAACCGAGTATAACCCCGAGTATAACCCCGAGTGTAACCCCGAGTGTAACCCCGAGTGTAACCCCGAGTGTAACCCCGAGTATAACCCCGAGTGTAACCGAGTATAACCCCGAGTATAACCCCGAGTGTAACCGAGTATAACCCCGAGTGTAACCCCGTGTGTAACCGAGTATAACCCCGAGTATAACCCCGAGTATAACCCCGAGTGTAACCGAGTGTAACCGAGTATAACCCCGAGTGTAACCAAGTATAACCGAGTATAACCCCGAGTGTAACCGAGTGTAACCCCGAGTGTAACCCCGAGTGTAACCCCGAGTGTAACCCCGAGTATAACCCCGAGTGTAACCACGAGTGTAACCCCGAGTGTAACTCCGAGTGTAACCGAGTATAACCCCGAGTGTAACCGAGTATAACCCCGAGTGTAACCCTGAGTGTAACCGAGTATAACCCCGAGTGTAACCGAGTATAACCCCGAGTGTAACCCCGTGTGTAACCGAGTATAACCGAGTGTAACCCCGAGTGTAACCCCGAGTGTAACCGAGTATAACCCTGAGTGTAACCCCAAGTGTAACCCCGAGTGTAACCCCGAGTATAACCCTGAGTGTAACCCCAAGTATAACCCCGAGTATAACTCCGAGTGTAACCGAGTATAACTCCGAGTATAACTCCGAGTGTAACCGAGTATAACTCCGAGTGTAACTGAGAATAACCCCGAGTATAACCCTGAGTGTAACCCCGAGTATAACCCCGAGTATAACTCCGAGTGTAACCGAGTATAACTCCGAGTATAACTCCGAGTGTAACTGAGAATAACCCCGAGTATAACCCCGAGTATAACCCCGAGTGTAACTCCGAGTGTAACTGAGAATAACCCCGAGTATAACTCTGAGTATAACCCTGTGTTTCGTGGCCTTGGATGTTTCATAGTTTGATCTAAACATTAAATTAAGTCTAAATAAACAAAACTTCTGCCTTAAACGAGCGAAATAAAACTCTTCAAATTCAGCCAATAAAAAGACTCCAGACTCATCCCCGTGTTACGACCTCAGACTTTTACTTTTACTTTACACCAACGTCTCAAACTCCAGCGATACTAAGAAATGGACCCGATACTCAATACTCGATACCGATTCCACAATGATACGACTAATATGATCTATAACATACTAATACTTTTGACACTAGTTTTACTTACTACATACTTTTGTTGACTACTTTTTATTTACTCCATTCTGAAGTAAGAATACTCTTAAAGGTGCACTATGTAACTTTTCTGGTTAGGGGTCCACGTCCTTCTTGTCTCCATGGAGACGCTTTGCCTGAAATGTTTCACAGTTTGGCTTTAAACTTCTCAGTGTTTCATTTATTTCCTGACAGTTTTTTAATGTTAAATACGTGGATGTGTGTGAAGTTTAATCCATGGACTCAGTGACATCTCCATGGAGACACCAGGACTGTCCCCGGGAAGTTCCACGGTGAAGCTTTAAGTACAGACAGTGTTTGTGGCCGGCTCCTCTGCTCCTGCGCAAAAGAGTCGTAAAAATAACTTTTACAAATGGGCTTCAGGGTCGGCCTGGAGTCTAAGATAAACAAAGACAAAACAAGTGAGTCTAAAACCAAGACTAAACACGGATTAGACCAGATTAGACCAAGGACTGAACCGGGACTGAACCGGGACTGAACCGGGACTGAACCGGGACTGAACCGGGACTAAACACGGATTAGACCAGATTAGACCAAGAACTGAACCGGGACTGAACCGGGACTGAACCAGGACTAAACACGGATTAGACCAGATTAGACCAAGAACTGAACCAGGACTGAACCGGGACTAAACCAGGACTAAACCGGGACTAAACCAGGACTAAACACGGATTAGACCAGATTAGACCAAGAACTGAACCGGGACTGAACCGGGACTGAACCAGGACTAAACACGGATTAGACCAGATTAGACCAAGAACTGAACCGGGACTGAACCGGGACTAAACCATGACTGAACCAGGACTAAACCGGGACTGAATCGGGACTGAATCGGGACTGAACCGGGACTAGACCAGGACTAAACCAGGACTAAAGCAGGACTAAACTCGGATTAGACCAGAGTTTCTGTACAGTTCTCATGTTAGCGGCGCTCTGGTTGTTTCCGTACAGTTCTCGTGTTAGCGGCGCTCTGGTTGTTTCCGTACAGTTCTCGTGTTAGCGGCGCGCTCGGTTGTTTCAGTACAGTTCTCGTGTTAGCGGCGCTCCGGTTGTTTCCGTACAGTTCTCGTGTTAGCGGCGCTCTGGTTGTTTCCGTACAGTTCTCGTGTTAGCGGCGCTCTGGTTGTTTCCGTACAGTTCTCGTGTTAGCGGCGCTTGGTTGTTTCCGTAAGTTCTCGTGTTAGCGGCGCTCTGGTTGTTTCCGTACAGTTCTCATGTTAGCGGCGCTCTGGTTGTTTCCGTACAGTTCTCGTGCGAGCTCAGTCTACATGTGTTTCTCATCAGTGTTTTGTGTTTTTGAGCCGAGTGTTTTCCATGTGGCCTCAATATATCCTCACCTCACCCAGTGAGACCCGGACTAGAACCGGACTAGACCCGGACTAGACCCGGACTAGACCGGACTAAACCAGGACTAAACCAGGACTAAACCAGGACTAAACCAGGACTAAACAGGACTGTAAACCGGGACTAGACCCGGACTAGACCGGACTAAACCAGGACCTAAACCCGGACTAAACCGGGACTAAACCCGGACTAAAACCCGGAATAAACCCGGAATAAACCAGGATTTAGTCCTTTGTCTTTCAGGGTGACTGTGATCTCGTTGTTGTTGTGATTGGAATGTTCCACAGTGTAACTTTAATGCCATGAGGCCTGTGAAGATGTCACTTATTGGAGATAAATGCCTCATGTCCCTCGTGCCTCTCGTGTCTCTCATGCTCACGGTCTAGTCCTGGTCTAGCCTGGTCTAGTCCAGTCCCGGTCTAGTCCCGGTCTTGTCCCGGGTCCACGTCCCGGTCCAGTCACCGGTCTAGTCCCGGTTTAGTCCCGGTTTAGTCCCGGTTTAGTCCCGCTCTAGTCTCGGTCTAGGCCCGGTTTAGTCCGGGTCTAGTCCTGGTCATGGACACAGAGGATGACCACAGTCTGTTATATAAATGCACAGAGCTAACCCGCTAACCGCCGTGTTCTAAACAGGAAGAAGTGATCATGAGGCACTTCTGCTTCCATCGACTCGGCTCCAGTTCACTTTCTGTATAAAAAACTGTCTCTCTCTGAACCTGCTGCTGTCAGACTCATTTTGGTCTTAAAATGTTCAGATGAACCCTCGACATCGGGGCGGGGAACCTTTTTGACTCAGAGCCATGAAAGCAAAATATTTGATGGTTTGAGTCGGTCTCAGTGAGGTTCAGGCGTCGAGGTTTCAATCATAAACGTGATCGTAGGTTGGACTGATGTTTTTAAGATGTGAGAATTGACGCTGACCTACAGACGTGATCCAAATTGTCATCAGTCGTCTCAGCCTCACTCACGCTTTTTGCAGATTGTCTGCGGTGCTGGACAGGAAAAACTTGTTCCAAGTTTTGATAATCAGCTGGTCTCGGGTTGAAGTTTTCATTTCTGCTTACACATGTGATTACTCACTTTCTGCCGTGTGATCCTCTCCAAATCTTCATTCAGTGTACTTTAACTTATTCACCACATCTGAGGCCTTTCAGGTCAGGGTCACTTCTGCTTCAAAAATCTCTGACGGAGGGGACACCAGGAATGTACCTCAGGTCGGGCTGTGTCAGCGGACACTCGTTGGGATGAGTGATGAACTTAAAAAGACGAGTGTCCTCACGAAAGTCTACAAAAGTGTGATGTGGACGACTGTATGAGACGGATCTCTGGAGGAGACCAGAGTTTGAGGGGGGCTCACTTGCTGTTCATGCATCTTTAAATTGTCATCAGTTTTTCTAAATGCAGTAAAAGACCTGTTGTCGAGATCCAGGTAAAGATCGCGCAGGCTTGTTTTCAAAAAAACAAACCCGGCGTGTTGAAGGGATAACGCTGTATTTCAAAGCCTTCATTTTCACGTTGAGCTGGTTCAGATGTTCAGTCATATCACGAGATGGTAAAACTCGAGGAGCCGTTCGCACTCGCTCAGGATGTTCGATGCCTTTCATTTGCAAGGAAAGTCCGGATTCCTTGAGGCGAGCCGCCAAACGGCATAAGCACCTTCTCTCTTGACAACCAAAACACTGTGCAAAGCAGAACGTGATAGTTATTTCAACTTCATCCAGCAGCGTTTTAAACTGACGATCATTTAAGGCTCGAGAACAAATAAAAGTTGATCCCCGAATGGACTGACCAGCGACGTCACTCAAAGGCGTTCGCGTGTCGCGTGTGGCCAATGTGGCGAAAGGGCCGCTTACCCGCTTTATATTTGACGCTTCATTGATGCAGTTTGTCATTGCAAATCGCTCTCTCCACCAAGGTGAATTCTTCGGTCCATCTCGTCCTGAAATGTGATGCGATATTCCTCACGTTTTCCTTTTCGCCGTCTTCTTCGTCGAAGAGTGTAGCTTTTGAAGCTAATAACCGACCAAAAAGTCCCGAAGCGGACGGATTCAAAAGGCGGAGTTTACCTTTTTAGCAGCAACGGCCAACGTAGGTTATTATATCCAAGTAAAATAATGGACGACTGACTGGAAAATCCCGCGGCTCATTCGTCGTCTTCGAGGGACAGAGGCAGATCACTGTAACGACGGTTAAAATATCTATCCAGAGCCCGTGCCTCTGCTTTGCGGGCGGCCGTTTGAATTACATGGAGCGCACATGAAGTTGTGGAGGTTACGGTAATAAGAGTCTGCGAGGTCATCGGCGACGATGGACACGATCCGACGCTATAAGGGCTGCACCAGTGATATATATTTATGTTTTATCTGCGATGCCACAATGCAGTCGTCAAAAGAGCCGCACATGGCTCGTGAGCCGTACTTCCTTTCCCGACCCTGATCTACATGATTCTGGGTGTTTTTATTTCATCACGTCTGTGTCTGTAAATCAAAATGCAATATGAACATTAATAACCAGACACAATCAGGTCCTTCTGTCCCCGACGTCGCTACTGTTAGCGTTAGACAACAGGTTTGATTGACAGCGTTAGCTAAGCGCCCGCTCCCTGTTAAAAAGCAGCGGTTGGGTGGGACGGTACCTTCAAGAGGCTCGCTCCTGATTGGCTCTTGGTTGCTATGTGGTTGCTATAACTGTTGTCCTGGATGAGCTCATTTAGATGATCACTGTGGCGCTGTGGTTTTATTCATATTTTCAAACAAACAAATTAGATTCTGACGTGTCCAGACCACAGTCGTCTGTTTCCTCTGTGCAGGAGGCTGTGTCTTACGATATCAGGCTTTAAGCAGCATGAGAGGCGGTCAGGATGTGTGAAATGTCGACAATGGTTCTCCTAAAAACAGCCGTAATGTTTGTAAAAGCTCGTAAACTGCTCCGGCCCGAACACAAACATGTAAATCATTGTTTTATGACAAATATCCACAACAACTGCAGCGTTTTAATCACACTGGAAAAGATCTGCGTTGCTCAGGAAACATTTGAGCCCTGATGGATCTGGCAACGCACGAGCCCAAGAACTCCACACCACTAACAGGCCAAAAGACGCGATCTGCAAACCCGCGAGTTGAGAGGAGGTCTACAGGACTTTAGAGTGCACCATGTCCAACTCCAGATCAATACTAAACAATACACTCGATACTCGATACTGATCCCGATACCACGGTGATAAAAACACTTATTTAGAACAACACACGAGCTGTTCCACATAAATGTCGTACTGTGTGTTTCCCCGTGGTGTGATCACTCGTCACCTGCTCCAGGTTTATTCTCGTCTGTGTTTTTATTTTGTGAAACAGACGCATCAGTTTTAAAACAGATTTTAGGAAAGACTCATTTCTGTGAATTAGACTTTTTTGTATCGATACCTGTGTCTACTTTGAATACTAGTTTTAAGTATCGAAAATAGTATCTGACTTCCATAGTTTTACATCAGACAGATTGTCAAGAAAAGTTTAGGAAAAAGTTGAAAGTTTTGTCCTGGTTTAGTCCTGGTTTAGTCCTGGTCAGTCCTGGTTCAGTCCTGGTTTAGTTCCTGGTTTAGTCTGGTTTAGTCCTGGTTTTAGTCCTGGTTCAGTCCGGTTCAGTCCTGGTTTAGTCCTGGTTTAGTCCTGGTTTAGTCCTGGTTAGTCATGGTTCAGTCCTGGTTGAGTCCTGGGTTGATTCTGGGTTTAGTCCTGGTTTAGTAGAGGTCTGGTTTAGACCTGGTTTAGTCCTGCTTCAGTCCTCATGACTCACCATGCATGAGTTTATAAGTGCTTTCACAGCTCTCAACGAGACCAGAGCAGAGTTTTTAAAATGTGTTTGTAACATGTGGAGGATCTGAGAAACATGTTTAGTTTAGTTGAGTTTAGTTTTGCTCGACAGCAAAGCTGAAGTTATAATCTGTTCTTTTCAGACAGCCAACCTTCACTGGCATCTCATACCAAAGTCCTCCAGCCTCAGCAATCAGAGAGCAGCGCTGTCTCCATCGTCCAATCCGAGGGCAGGGATTGCACTCTCCTCCTCTCGCAGGGCCGTGGTGCGAGGAGTGTCAGGGGACCTACGAGAGTCTGCCGGCCCGATCTGTGCAGGTGAGAGCGACGCTTTAAACATGCTTCTGTCTGAATATTACCCGCTCCCCCACTGGACCTCAGAGGTGTGACTGACAGGTGGATCAGCCAAGGAGAGACAGGGACATGG
This sequence comes from Periophthalmus modestus, assembly GCA_019594935.1. Classification (NCBI taxonomy): domain Eukaryota; kingdom Metazoa; phylum Chordata; class Actinopteri; order Gobiiformes; family Gobiidae; genus Periophthalmus; species Periophthalmus modestus. The sequence goes on along the minus strand of JAIEZT010000475.1, from coordinate 1,708 downwards.
TCCCCAGCATGAGACAGAGTCACAGTGAGTCTTTAGTCTGAGTGTGAGTCTCAGTTGTTTCTCTGTTCACTTTTGCTCGTGTTTGTGCTAAATCTTCATGATCTCGGGAGCTGCTGTTTCGTCTGTATTCGCCATTTGATTGTGACACACTTTTCAACAAAAATAAAATAAAAAATCAATATTCTCACAGGTGACTCATGAGTTTGAGATTTAAAACTTTCCACTCAATAAAAATAAAGGTTCATTCCCATCCAGAGAGTCATGTTTAAGTTTAAAAGTGTCTGTTGTGGTGGCAGTGTGGTTCTTCGCCTCTGAGGACACGTCGGCCCCAGAACCCACTGCTCCATGTCTGTTTTGTCTTGCCCAATGACACAACAGTAAGTGACACTAAACAGGAGGGACGAGGTTTGACTTTGGGTTCTGGAATATTTTAAAGACGGGTGACGGGGGGGGTCGACTGTCACTTCACAAAAAAAACATGTTTGACATAATGATATTTAGGGTTGGACTAAATGATTTTTGTTTTATAACGTTACTTCCTGTTTGGACACGAAACGAGGCTGATGTGACACATGTCGAGATAAAATCCACAACGTGACCTGCAAATATAATGTCAACAAGGTTTAAACTGAACTGAGCAACAACAGTTAGATCTGACTAATAAATATAAAAGACAACAGCTGAATTAAAACAAGGTTTCAAAGTGACAGAAAAAATGTCGTCCTTCTGAGTAAAGCAATGCTGATTTGGACAGAGTTTCCTTGGTGTCCTTGTAACCTCACCCTTAAACCTCACCTTTAAACCTTTAACCTCACCTTTAAACCTCAACTTTAACCCTCCACCTTGACCCTCACCTTAAAACTCGCCTTTAAACCTCACCTTTTTAACACCTTTAACCTCTCACCTTTAAACCTCACCTTTAACACCTTAACCCTCACCGGTAAAAGCCTGTTAACCGGAGCATTTAACCCTTTAACCCTTCACCTGTAAACCTTTAAACCTTCAGCCTTTAACAATCAACTGAAAAACTCACCTTTAAACCTGTTGAACCATCACCTTGTAAACCTCAACCTTGTAAAATTTGTAAACCCCCTTAACAACCTCACCGTTAAACCTTACCTTTAAACCTTAACAAGCACCTTTAAACCTAACCTTTAACACCGACCTTTAAACCGCCTTAAACACCCTTTCACCTTTAAACCTCACTTTAAACCTCACCTTTAAACCCTCGCCTGAAACCTTTAACCACCTTAAACCTTTAAACCGCGCCTTTTTAAACCTTTGAACCTAAACCTTTAAACCTCGCCTTTAAAACCTTTAACCCTCACCTTTAAACCTCGCTGTTAAACCTTTAAAACCCGCACCGGGGAAACCGCACCGGGAAACCGGGAACCCGACCGGGGAACAGCGCCGGGAAACCGGGAACCCGCACCGGGAAACCGGGAAAGACCGAACCGGGAACACGCACCGGGAAACCGCACCGGGAACCTCGCCACCGTTAAACCTGGGTTGAACCCGCACGGGAAATACCTTTACCTTTAAACCTTGAACCCGGCACCCGGTAAAAGCCCCGGTAAACCGCCCCTGGAAACCGCACCTGAACCCGCACCTTTACCCTTAAACCTTTTCCATTACAGTATGTGCTGGTTGCAGACGCTCACTTGATGATGTTTCATTACTGTCACCGGGGTTCAGGGGGGTCAGGGGT
>JAIEZT010000474.1:0-48237 GCA_019594935.1 Periophthalmus modestus | reverse complement strand
ATATGTCATATAGATGATGAAGCGCTGTGTTTTGTTCTGTCCGGACTATGATCGTGCAAGCTAGTTGCAATAGGCGGGATAGCACCCTGATTGATGTCGAGATACGTGTTCGAAGGGAGGAGTGACTGAGCCACAGGGAGCAAAGGGCGGCAACACTCAGAGGGTGACAAATGAAATTGCCCCAACTTATAAAACATTAATACATTGATTGTCAATGTTTCTTTTCTGAATATAGCTCTTTCAAAACCATTAAAAGGTATCACATTGATCTAAACGATTGTAGCAGTTAATACCTCTATAGTAACGTTAAATATTTAACATATTGTGCGACAACATAAAGCAAAGCAACCATTTGATCATGCGAAACAAGCAGCGTGGACAAAAACGCCATACCTTTATAAGTAGCAGTCAGTAAAGTCATAGAAGCAAAAAAACATATGTAATAAAACACATAATTTATCATAATAACATGATCGAAATAGAAGTAGTTAGTCGAGAATTGAGACAGATTTCTGGCTCAATAGAAGCGACTGATTTGTTTTTTTTCTTTGTTTCTATCATTTTATATCTCTGTTTTGTTTGCTAGAGTGAAACGTGAACTTCCTAAGGGACTCACACAGTAATAGCATGACCAGTGCGTTTGAATGGCGTAATCGGATCCACACGCTACGGAATAAACAAAAATCAAAACCTATAGGGCAGAAATTGTTACCATGGCGTCAGAGCATGCTTAAAAACCGCCAGCCCCAATTCAACAGGCTATTCAAACATAATGACAAGCGCATGCTAGTGAGTAGGAAAGTACCAGATACGCTCTCTTGGTGCTGGCCCGCTAAAAAGTATAATACTGTAAAGTATACCGTTACTTTTGGTACTGGTCAATTAATCAGACGCAAAGTCAAATGGATAGCACGGCCGAGATAAGGCGTGATAAAGATTTTTTTCAGTCTTCTTGAAGTAGTAGTTTAACTGCCCTTTTTTCAAGTGCAAAATGAATATGGGAACCAAAGTCGATCGCGAAGCCCGACGTGCCGCACATGCTACTTCCCTATTTGTAACCAGCTCAGCGACTACTAGCCCTAGTGTCTTATGTGTACAGTTCTATGTTGATGAGCTGAATATATTATATAGTCAGAAACGTCATAATGTTTTCTACTTTCCTCCATTAAGTCTGTTTTTGCGATCATAGTGCACGACAACGTATATAGTAAGTTATAGACCTCATGATGTATATTTGCATTGTTTTATTAGGGTCCTAGGGGGTGTAACGTGATCCTTGCATGATTACTTAGGAATGCGGCCGGCTAAAGTTAGAAAAAATACTTGAGACGTAGAAGGGGTGCCGGGCTTCAAATAAGACTTGTATTTCCTCCCACTATCTTTGCACACACAAACAGACCTCCATTGCTTGCATTACCAAACTGTTTACATAAAATGTATTTATGTTGTATTACTGATGATTACTGCCAGATAAGCCAACAGTCATTATTCATCGCAGAAGCTTACAAAACTGCTGCTCCTTCTCGGACCTCCCCCCCCCCGGTTATGAGTTATTTTTACATTTCTAGAAGAAAAAAGCAGAAGACACAGTATCGGGCATTAGGCCACGTCAACATACAAACACAGACTGTGAGTTCAATGATAGAATGATGGATCCTCCGCGTTTGCAGCCGCATTAATTCAAGCACTTCTGCTGCATACGTAGAGTTATAGGCTAATAGTCCTTAGCCAAGTGCCTACCAAATATCCATACTGATAAACTTAAGCCTGTCCTGTGACCCTGCAATACAGTTCTCCTGTTCATGACTATGTTTAACTCAATAATACTGATGTGTGCTGTTTTAGACTATGCTAATGCGTTTTGTAGAATTACCGTCACTGGGAATGCGCTGCACTGGTAGTACGAGATGTTATCAAAAGCCTTTACTTAATTAGGTTGGTATCAGACAATGCTATGAGATGAAGTGGAGGAAACATGTGATGATTCGGTTTCATTTTTTGGGTGTCTTTCTGTGCACTATTTTTCCCCCTCTCCCTTCTGTATCTGAGGCTGCGAGGCTGGGGCCGGAGATTTTGGGCTCCTCTCCGTGCACACCTAGACCTAATCTGCAATCCGCCTCCATGCTGTGGAGGATAAAGGAGCCAGGCACATGACACTCAGGGACCAGATTGTCCTTCTTGTCATCTTCATGTTCATGACTGCCGCCGAGTACTTTGCTCGTCTGTCCAATGTGCTTCTAGCTCCCATTGGACTACCCCCCTGTGGGGGGGCCAATAACACGACCTTAGACTACACCCCCCCCCCCCCACCCCCCATTCATTCAGCCCACCATATCTACAAATAAACTAATGTTCAACAGCCTTTCCCCAAGTCGGTCTCTTGGTCCCCAGTCTCAATCCTTTAGGACACATTTTATCAAGACATGTAAAAGAATCAAGTACAGCCACCTTTAGTTGCCTTCCAGCGTGTAGCTTAGCTATCTAATTCAGTTGGCCTTGTGTAAAATGTATAACCAATTCACATCCTGTTATAGGGTCTGTCTGCGCTTGCAAATTGACAATAATCCACAGTTCTAAATTATAACCCCCTTTTAATGGTCGCTACCCATTATTTTCCTACAACCTCGCGCCAAGCCCGAGTCTCACTACGTGATCCGATAGCCCCCCCAACGCACCTATGCTTACCATAGGATAGAGCAAAAAAAACAGCATCGCCTTCCCGCAAGCTCGCCATTTGGATAAACTTATTAGGTAGTAGGAGGTTCACTTTGCTTGACGAAATATTGGGGCCATTGCACGCTTCATTCCACCGATCCTATAATTAGACACAAGACAATTAAACTCGGCCGACTGCTGTAACGCATCTATGGTAGATACGCATCCGCGGGCTGCCTTTGACTGGTCTATTACAAAGGCCCAAAAATGTCCGGAGACCCAAGATGCAGTTAAAAACATCCCAACACTTGTACTGGTAATTTACTAAATTACTCCAAGGCGTTATTTTAATTCGCCGATAGAAGTCTGCTGGCCATGAATGCTTTTTCTTTTTTCTCTCTCTTTTTTTGGGATAGCTGAGGTCTTTGAAGGTTGTTTTTTTTTAGAGGTGCAGTATCGAAACGCAGATTTTGCTATGAGAATTTTTGGAGTGTTCAAACTAAAGTGAGAACTGGCATTTGGAGAGTCCCTACCTGGACAGGATTTCAAAAGCAAGTCCCACAGAGGTAGTGCACCTGCAGGCAGGGGGACAGAGCCACCAAGGCCGGCCCCCCCCCCCCCAAGTTGCTACTGCTACATGTACCGGGCGCATTGCAAATAGAAGACACTGATTAAATACTTGCTTCCTGACAAATGGCTCACGAAAAATATAGCAGCAACAACAGTTTGATGATATTTTTTGTTTCATTTTAATACTCCCATATTAGTAATTATCAGGGCATTTTAAGATTTACTGACTTGAGAGCGCGACGAAAAGCAAGTCAAGTCTGCAACAAAAAATGACACAAAAAAAAAATCCATTTGATGTATGCGAATGAGACTTGCATGAGCCCCCTCCCATTTGAAGTGAGCAACTTGGCGGGTCAGGAAAAATTATGAAGACAACTCCATCAGCGCCACTCAAAAATCTATTTTCATGCGGGCAAGCGCAAGAATTCAACTAGTGAGAAAGTGAGTCCTTCCACTAAACCCGCCACAAGGTCAGCCATGTTGGATCAGCACTGCCCAAAAAAACGCCCACACCATTTTAACTTAATTCCATATTTCCTCCAAACATGGAGATCAAAAATGTTACTTCAACTTGCCAAAAGGTAAACCAATTATCTAATGTAATTGTTTTATACATTCAACAAACGGCTATTTTAGTATTCTTTCTTGTGTGGAGTATTCTAAATATTCAAGCTGACTCAGTGCCCCAAAGTTATCAACATCAGTAGAATAAATAGAAGAAACCTTTTATATTCTATCTAAAACCCAAGTTCAATGCAGATCCACATCCTTAAAAAAAATAAAAAATATCACACCAACGATATCAAGAAAGTTTATTAAAAAAAAAAAGTGGATTCCTGTTTAATCAAAAACTAAAAAAAAAAAAACACATTTAAAGGCAAGGCACACACAACCTTCCGTATGAGCGCAGCCTGCGTCCAATGACTCTCTTGTTCTTTCCTCTTCCTCTATCCTCATGCCTCCTGCAGAGTGTATTATGCGACCCAAAGCAGAGGGCCCCCTTTGCTTCTTCATGTTTTGTCATCTTTGAGTGCGACTTCTCTGCGCCGCTGGTTGCGAGGTCAGTGCAGAACATCTGGAGAACATCTGCATGGCACACAGCATGGCTGAGCATCGCTTGTCTCTTGTCTGCGATGGCTTTGATCAGTCTTTTGTTGCATGCAGTTTACCTATGTCTCTTCGTCCATCAGATGCGAAAGAAATTACGCTGGCCCTAATGTCAGGACAGTAAAGCTAATTAGGAATTCAACATGATGGTAGAAGCTCCCGTAAAGCTGATATTAAAGTGCAGTGTGAATGCGTTTCAATATGTAGTTTAGCATTGTTTCGCCATATAGAGATCTTCCAGGTTGGTTTAGCGCATATAAGTCACTTCCGGTCCAAACGGGCACGATGTCCACCAGCTGCATTTCTAGCTTTGTTTTTGTCTTATTCATCCAACACGAGACAGTAACCTATTCAGAAGTGCTTAATGTATGTAAACTCAGTAAACTGTATATATAAATGGACATAGCTAACCTTCTAAGCCGTCGGCGTAAGAATAGCTGAAGTGAGCCTTATGGGCGCCGTCTGGCTCCATCGACTCTGGGTCCAATTTTCACTTTACATTGAAAAACTCACCCATCTCTCTCTGTAACTGCTGCAGGTAGCCTCGTCATTTTGGTTCTTAAAATGTTTGTATTGACCCTGCTCTACACGCATCCTGTTATTTTTATTTCACATTTTTGTGTCCATAAATCAAGGCTATGAGCATTAACTTTAGACAGATGAGTTGCCTTCTTTCACAGAGTTGCTCCTTGTTTAGCGTCGTTATCAGGTTGATTGACCGTGTTGCCTAAGCACACGCTTTCTGTGTTAACCAGCGGTGCAGGTGAGAAGGGGGCGTTACCTTCAACAGCCTGGCTCTGGATTGGCTTTTGGTTGCTATGATACTCCGCAGAATCTCGACTCCTAATTTGTCCCTGTAACTGCTAGCCTCGATGATGAGATTCATTTGACTGGAGCCGAACGCTATGGGTGAATGTAATAATAATTTAGCAATGCCTTTTAACACACTTTTTAACGTGTTGTTACTAAATAAAAGAGAATCAGTCTTAACAACCCTGGTCTCTCTACAAAACCAGAATACCAAACACTTGCCAAGCCAAGACTATAGCTCGGACATCTACAAACCTGTTCTATAAGCAATTTACAGCATTTTTCAGTCTTCTTTCAAAAGCTCCAATCACACAATGATCTCAGAAAACAGTGCTGTATCATTTAAAACTGAATTACAATGGAACGTAACCATGTAGCATAGCCAAGGGACACCAAGCTTGGAACCCAGCAGAAACCAAAAGATGTAACCAAGGAAACCAAGCAAACCAAGCAAAGGTCCTTGACTGACTATTTATGGTCTGACTTTATTCACAAATGCCTTCCCTGTGTATTTCCGGTAATTTACCTGGGAAATTGCCAGTTCAAATATGCAGGAAAATTCAGTTCTGGCTGGTCATTCAGAAATGACTCGTTCTGGAAAAATGCCCCAGGTAAATTCCTGGGTCTCGCTGCATGTGAGAATGGGGATAAAGGCCCCTGCACGCTTAACCTTCTAGGACCCTAGCAGGGTGGTGGGCGACACATTTTTCAGTTCGTCTAGGCCACAATGTAACCTTTTTACAGCAACAATGCAAAATTGTTCAATTTAGCAATAATTTTTAAGAGTTATAATGTTCAGAATATTTATTTTCTCTAAAGGCATATAGTCTTTTCTTGTACCTGGCTTAGTAGAAGCACATTGTCGTCGAAGAGGCACAGTTGTTTTTACACTCAAGACAAATGTTGCTTTGTTCAGGCACTTAATAAATAGTTTTTGCCAACTCATTATTCAAATAAGTTTTATCAAAAATTATTAAAACGTAAAGAATATCCTCATAACGTGGAGACATAATTTTTTCTCAAAACTACAGAATGTAAAACCGATAATACTTTGTTTTTACCACTCATCAAGGTCCCAATCAGCCCCAACACTCTACAATAAAGAGAAATTAATAAAAACATGCCACGCAAGGGCGAGCTTCTGGCGTGTTCGGGAGGTAAAAATGTTTGCGGTATAAATTTGTCGGCGTAGCCATGGTAAACGACTACATACAATTGGACATACAGAATTCTGGGGATTTCAGGGTGCCATTTTGAGCCAGACATTGTCATTGCCCTCAATTGGAAATGATTTTCAAAGTGCACATGCCCCAGATACTTTTGAGTTGAAGTTGCAATTGTAACTGTACTTGAAACAAACCTCGCTCTTGAGATTACCACAGCATGGCCTTAAAACCATCTATCTCAAGAAGGACATGGAGACAACACCAGGCCAAGTTACAGGTCTAGCCCATCAGTGGAGAGGTGGCCCCCCAATCCACAGTGAGACAGACATCGGTTTACTAGGTATTTTTGGAGCAGTAAACACCACTGTTAATTAGAATAGACAACACTTACCGGAGCACTGTAAGTAAGAGAGTACTGTTTACACTTGTCTCATACTTGTCAAATATTTATCTATTTATTTTATTTCAGAGACAGTGCGTATTAATCGACATTTCTGTAAATCATGCCAGAATTAGAACAAAGGCTATTTTAATCTTTCCGATCCTACTGTCCACCTAAAACAAGAGTAAAATTACAACACAAAGAAATACATAGAACACAGTTGAGAAATATATACACTGTTACAAAAAAGGCAGACTCACAACAATCGTTTAGCTACCAAACACCACCAGAGCAAATACAAACACACGACAAGGACAATCGCACACAGACACAGGGTAAAAGGCCAGCAGGGGGCAGCAACGGCAGATAGAGGTCAGTGATCACAAATCTGATTTGCAATTAGCCAATGTTTTTACCTGTAGTTTAAAGGTGTGTTGTTAAGTGTTTGTTGTGGATCTGATGGTTTTTGTGGGTGTGATAGGTTCCATTACTCTGAGGCAGCACAGACAGACAAAGCTGTTGGGCCAAAGGAACTTTTCTGAGGGGGGATGATGCAGTCTCCTCGTGCTGCTCCTCTAGTTTGCCTGTGGTGGTGGTTGTGGTGGAAATAAACTGACTGAGTGGTGGAGATGATAGACCATGAGTGATTTTATAAGATTTTTAGTTGCCCAAAGATTGGAGTATTTGATCATATTATCCAGGCTGAGTAATCTGTGTTTTTGGAGTATTGGACAGAGGTGAGGCTGATGGTTTGTGTTTTTTTAATCCAGAATTTAAACAGTTCGCTTTGTAGAGTGATTGTAGAGGTTGAGTTTTGTGGTATTTGCCAGGGACCAGACGGTGTAAACAGTATGTGATGTGAGAGAGAATCATTGAGTGCATGTGAACATTTTAGCTGCTTGCGTGTTTGATTTGATGGCCCGAATGTGTTTGAAGTTGTGAATACTGAATTTTATATGAATTACTTATTTTCATGAATGGGTGAGATTTTAATTGAATGATAATTTTTGAGTCTCATGAATTCCAAGATATTTGTGTTGTGGGAAAAAATCTGCCTGGAATGTCCTGGAACTGTATGGGATGTGTTGTTGGATTTACTGAAACTCATTGCTATTTCTACTGGTTTTTGGATGTCTATTGAGTTTAAGACAGGAAGTGATTTAGCCAAGATGAGATTTGAGCCATGGAGTGAGTGAGTGATTTGTCCGCGACCTGGGAGATGTTATTGCCATGTGTGTATATAACTGTGTCGTCAGCGTACATTAGTATGTGGACATCGGTCAAGCCGTGCAAACGGAGGGAAGGATCATTAATGTATAGTGAGAATAGAAGTAGTGGCGCTAATGTGGACCCCTGACCCATGGGGAAGACCGGTGAACAAAAGTCAGTGCTGTGCTGAAGATTGTTGAGACTGGATGTGTGACGTGTTGAGAGCGGTTGGCCAGGTAAGATTCAATCCATTTCAGTGTATCTGGGTGGGAGAAGTTAAATGTACAGAGTTTAGACACCAATATCTCACGCACGTTTACAGTGTCAAAGGCCTTTTTTAGGTGTAAAAATACACAGCCCCCACTACCCCCCCCCAGAACCAGTAGTGTTCCGAGTTTTTCAGTAAAATAGCAAGCTGCTGTTTCCGGTCGCCAGTGATTGGTTCTGAAGCCAAACTGCATGGGATGGAGAGTATTTGTGTGGTGATTTGATTTGCTACTAGTTTTTCCGCAATTTTTGAAACTGTTGGCAGGATACGGATGAGCCGGTTAGTTGGCCATGGACTGCGGGTCTCCACTTTTGAATATGGGAATAACGGCTGAGGATTTCCACAACCTAGGAAAGCTACATTGGGAGATGGACAGATTGACGAGTTTGGTGACAGGTCGTGTGATGGATGAGGATAAGTCCTTGAGCATAACTGCATTCATGCCAAAAACGTCTTTACATCTGGATGGTCTCAGTGCATGATAGTCCGAGATACGTCTGTTTCTGTGTGATGGGTTTTACTTAACCAGAGAAGCGGGTTGAGTTGGAGTCCACCGTGCGTTGTCTTTGGGATTACAGGCCTAAAACATTTAGCTATGCTGGCTACAGATTCAATAAAGTAACAGTTGAAGGCTTCAGCTGTAATAGGAGGGTCATTTGTAAGTCGGTCATTTATTTAGATTTCCAGGTTTTTGTTATCTTTTTGCTGTGCGCTGTCCTGTTATTTTCTTTAGTTGATCCATATCAGTTTTGAGTTTCCATTTGCTTTGTTGATTATACTGAGAAAGAAGTTGGCTTTTGCTGTCCTTAATGCTCTTACTACTCTGTTTCTTAACATGACAAAGAGACCGCGATCATGAGTGGTTCTTGTTTTTAGTGCTTTTTTGAGGGCATGGTCACGCTCTTTCATGATATTTATTATATCTGTATTTATCCAGGGGAGTAGTATTTTTGTGGTGTTTGAATCTAATTTTTTGAGTGTAGTCCCCTATGGTTTTTCTGGAGGGTATTTTGAAATGTAATGGTGTACTTCTCACTATGCCATCCCAGTGTAAATTGGTGAGCTGCCGAAACAAAGTCTCGATATTTATTCCTAGGTATCCCAGTGATTTTCGCCTGATAGAATGATTGACAATCCTGACAATCCAAAAGGTCGATTAGAGAATATTAGGTCGATTTGTGTGCTGGAAGAATTAGTTATTCTGTGGGGCCACAGACTATTTGTGTTAGATCAAATTTGTCTGTAATCTGTTCCCATTTTTTTTTGTTGTGATTTATCTTCCCAGTTTATATTAAAATCTCCCATTATTAAGACTTCCTTTTCGAGATTGCATTCTTTTATCATTTTTTCAAGGTTGTCATAAAAACTGTTGTCAGCTGATGGGGGACGATGGAGAACAACAACTTCAAAAGACATTTGTGGTGAGAGTAACACCTTCAGTCCTAGACAATCTGAGTGCCATTTGTAAATTTGTATTGGACGACATTTTAAGGAGTTTTTTAAACATAAACCATGACCCCCCCCCTCCCTTTTTTGAACTTTTCCTATCCTTCCTGTAGAGGTCATAACCCGCGATATTCAAGGCTGCTGCAGGAGTTTTTTAATTTTAGCCAGGTCTCAGAAAAGCACAAAAGATCAAGATTAGAATCCAGTAACAAACGTTGAATTTGCTCGCTTTTTGATAAGAAGCTTCTTATATTCAGGTGACCAAGTAATAGACACTTCGGTTTAGCCTTGGGGTCCCACACAGCTCGTGAGTGTTTGACATACATTACCTTAACTACAATTTGATTTAAATAAATGAGGCTAATATCAAATACGCCCTCAAAAAGATTTCAATTTCCACGTGAAAAAACGCGCACTAAATCTGTCCTGTAGAGGCAGCATCAGGAGGAGGGCTGCTTATGCTTTTAATTGGACTCATTTGTAATTAACAACTGTGATAATGAAATTAATCGACAGAGATGAAGCGTTTCAGAGCCATCTAAAACAGGCCCGGGCTCGGCTCTGTATCACAGCAGATAACGCTGATTAAGAGCTAAAAATACCCACGGAACAGGAAGCAAGTAAACACACACCGCACCAGGAATGCATTTGTACTGATGGTGAGACTGGGGAATTCTTTCAACGTGCTCTCCTCAATTAAAGAAGACATATTGTGCTTTTGTCTGCTACAAAGTTAGAATTTAGGACACCCGTGGATCACTATGTTGAATTTTTGGATATTTTAAATTGCCATATGTGACCATTTATTTAATGCATGTTTGAGTAATCTTCTAATCTCTTCCCTTTTCAAACCCTCCTTATGGTCAGCTGTACGAGTCCCTGCCTTCTGTACACGACCTCACCCCACAATCCTACGTCATCCATGCTCCCACGTGGACATTATCCATAAATATACAAAAGCAGAATATAAAATAATCACACTACAACTGACGCAATGTGCCGTAGTTTAATTAGCGGGATGCACTCTGATTGTGTTGTGATGGCGCTCTGAAGGAGGAGTGACTTAGCACTGAGAGCAAAGGGAGGAGGAGGGTTAAAAATTAAACTTTGAAATGTATTAAATATCTTAATTTGTAATTTTTCTCATGTATATATATAATTTTCAAACAATAAAACGTGACAGGGTAAAATGGTCACATTTTTATAGCGCTTTTTTCTACCTTTCAAGGCACAGTAGCTCAGTAGGTGTGAGTGTTTGTCCACTGATCCGAAGGTTGGCGGTTCAAATCCCGCTCTCTACATAAACATCATCGGTTGAGTGGTTAGATCCACTGACTTGAAGGTTGGCGGTGCAGTTCCAACCCTCACAGATGAATGCTGTCGTTGTGTCCTTGGGCAAGACACTTAACCCACTTCGCCCCCAGTGTCTGCGTACACTGGTGTGTGAATGGGTGACTGGTCCTTGTTGTAAAGCGCTTTGAGTGCCTTGAAAGGTAGAAAAGTGCTATAAAAAATGTGACCATTTACTTTACAACAAGGAACCAGTCACCCATACACACACATTCACACACCAGTGTACGCAGACACTGGGGGCGAGGTGGGTTAAGTGTCTTGCCCAAGGACACAACGACATTCATCTGTGAGGGTTGGAATTACCCCGCCAACCTTCAAGTCAGAGGAACTAACCACTGATGTTTATGTAGAGAGCGGGATTTGAACCACCAACCTTCGGATCAGTGGACTGAGCTACTGTCGCCCCATGGTGATCTAAATACGTGTTAACAGTTAGTACCTTTTTTACAACACACAAAGCCTGTTATTACTCATCTGTCTCATAAATACTACTTACATACTGTACATGCCAATCTCTGTCTGACATACTGACGAGGAGAGTAGATTATCGTCATGTTTGAGTCCATTTTTCCCGAGATGGACGAGCGTGTGAATGAGCCGTCATATTTTATCACAGCTCATGAAATATTCAGCGTGTGATAATGGAGGTGTCTAGAGTGCTGGACACTGCAGCACACACCAGGAACACACGTGTGGGCAGGGGACAAGAGATTGAAGACAGGGGCCCCACGGACACACGGGGTCCCTTTCATCAGTCAGCGCTTGTCTGTGTGGGCACCTGCTGTGTGATAGGAAAGACGCAGCGACGTGGTATTAGCAGCTGATATGAGATGGGCAAAGATGGTTTAGGGGGTTCCAAAAAAATGTTAAAGGAGCTGTATGTAAAATGTTAAATTGTATGACCTATCTATATGTCCAGATATTTGTTCTATAGTGGATTAAAGCTTTTACTAAGAACAATAATGCTGATTAATTCTTAGTTACAAAACTTTGGACAGCCAAGTTGTTGTCATTTGGTGTTTTAGTTCCCATGACAACAATCCAATCAGAAAGCAGAATGAGCTACTTAATTTGGGCTGCCAGTTCAAATGGACCAGTTGTTTTAAATTTAAGATGTCTTCTGTACTGTATCATCACTACCTAAACCCCAATGCCTGCAGCCAATCATGAATCAGTGCTAGTGCAGCCTTTGCAGCTCAGTGATTTAATTATGGAGGTTCTGAGCTTTCATATGAGGCATGGCCTGTCCATATACTGAGAAGGAGAAAAACTTGTATGTGTTCTCTATCTGGCAACCCAGCTTCACAATCAGGTGATTGTAGTAACTAAAAAACAAACAAGTTTTGCAGTATGCATACACTATTTGAGCTATAAAAGTAATTCTTTCATCCCCAAAAATCCTAAATATTGCTCAAAGAAAAGAAATTAAACTATAAAATCTATAACATCATTATCAGAGATCATTATTTTACATTTTGTTCAATGTAAACTGCAATATTATTAAAACTGCAGAACTGTTAAGCCCCAAGTGGCATTTCACTATGTTAAAAGCAGTTGATTTTCCTTTCAGTGTTTTTTTAATCTATGAAAAAAGACTACATAATATTTTTTAAACATTTGTTTATGACATGGAATCTGAATTTTTACAAATATTCACAACTAAGTAGGGCAGCGGGTGGAGATAGGGGATAGGTGAAAACAGACTTTCTTAAAAGTTGAGTTTGTATAATATGATCTATGTATAATCTATAAATGAAACTGTGAGCAGAGCAGGAGGAGCTGTGTGACTGACAGTGGACAGTCGTGTAATCCCAGTCCTGCCTGCAGAGGCCGGGGCCACAAACATGAGCTGTTTACTGTGGCAGACTGAGTCCGACTTCAGGATAAAATGAGAGCAATGTGGACTAGCAGAAACTGTAGAGAGAGAGAGGGCTGAGAGGATGAATGAATGTGCTGTGTGCTTGAGTGTTGGTCAAAGGAGCCAATGGCCCAGACTGGCACTTTGTATTGTAACTCAAATATTAAGTTCTCAATACAACTTAAATAAATTTAGAATATTTATCAAGCTATAGTTTACTCAACCCAGTATTGTGTTATCAAATAGATTCTGACAGTAAAGCCAATAAAAGCTGCTGTGATAACATCACAGTGACTTTACCCTGTTTTTTATAAGCGATTCTCTAAAACACTTGAGTGTGTTTTAGACCACACGATGTTCATCACATCACAGGCTTAAGGCAAACTCAAGGCATTTGCCCCATAGCAACTGCTTGAGCCAATGGTGAAGCATACATTATTTAAACAAAGCTACTGTACCTAATGTAAACTGCCTAATGTTTCTCTGGCTGTATTTTTTAAACACACAAGTAACAAATGTATGTGTTTTTCATCCATTTCTAAGATCCAGCTGCCCTGGGGCAGGCTGACCCAATATGGCTTCCATGCCATGCTTATGGGCTTTCCAGTCACCACAATGACATACTCACAGGCAAAGTTAATGATATGTCTTGCACAGGGACACAAAGACCTTAGAACCTACAACCCTCTAGACTCTTGCCTGTCCACTGCCACCACCTGAATCTTGACATATTTTCACACTGTCTTCACTGTGCGTAGTTCACATTTGTCATGGAGCTTCACTCCCTCCTCTGCGCTCTTCTCTTATTGTCAGAATGCTGCTGCAGATCGCCTCATATCATTAATCAATTATTCACCAGGAGTGTGAATCTTTCATGAGGCGGCTGCTGCGGTCAATTACTAATGAATTGTGGTCATGGGGAGAGCGCTCCTTGGAGAGGCACAATCAGAACTGTACACATTTGTTTACGCTAGCATGTGTGCTATCATGTGTGCCATTGAACATGCTAATATCCGCCAGCGAGCCCCAGTAATTATCAGGGCACATTTACATGAATTCAGACCTTTTTCATGGTGAAAGAGGAAATGTTTATTAACAGACTCATTATAGTCATGAGATTGTTTAAATCATTGTAAATGAAATACAAGTGCCAGCAAAGACATATGATGCAAAACTGACTCCTGTGACTTTGTAGTCATGTTGTGTTGTCTCCTCAAAATCATACCTGGAGGTGTGTTTTGTTTCATTCATACATGTTTTCAGAAAAGCTCAAATGCCCCGTTCCACCTTGATGTCACATAATGGCAGTTTTCAAGCTATCTTTTACCTTTTGTTCAGGGCTGAAATTATTCAAATTATCCCTACACCTAGTGAAGGTGTATGGAGTTTAAAAACACAGTGGAGCACTTCCTGTATTACCACATGGTAAATGGTCACATTTTTATACGGCTCTTTTTCGCCTTCAAGGTTTTCAAAGCATTTTATATCAAGGAACTACTCACCCATTCACACACACATTCACACACACATTCATACACCAGTGTGTGCAGACACAGATGGGTTAAGTGTCTTGCCCAAGGACACTACAGCAGAATTCATCTGTGGGAAGTGGAATCGCGCTGCCATCCTGGATCTGGTGGATTTGACGCTCAACCAATGATGTTTATGTCGAGAGTCAAGCATCAAATCAGCGGAAAACACTTCAGCAAATGAGCTATGTCGCCCATGACATCACAAGGTGGAACAGAGTGTTTCCTGTTTGATAGAAGAGCCTAAATATGCAGGGTATGTGTGTTCAATACACAAAAAATAAAACACAAAACTCCAGGAAGGTTTTTGATGATGAAACATTATAACAGACCGTGGATATTATAACAAAAAATGTGTCTGTTTCTATTTTGAAACCATAACCAGTGTTGGCTAGTTACATCTACTCAAGTACATTTATTGGAGTATCTCTTTAGTGATAGTACTGCTTGAGTAAAAGTTTTGCTTATACTCTTCCCAGTCTAACAACAAGAGGGTTAAGAGGGATGGAACCACCAACCTTTGTGCGTATGTTAAAGTGGACATATTATACAAAAATTGAGTTTTAAGAGCTTTTAACCATGTTTTAACAGTTTCCTCTTGTCATTTGCCCAGCTCTCTCCTGCCTCTCTGGGAGTGACCTCTTCCTGTTCCCAGAGTGAGGACATGTGTGTGGGAGTTCACTCTCCAATCAAGCAGCTACAAAAGCCCGTCCAGCCTGCTCCACCGGGCCACATCATAAACACGAGCTCCTGATAGTGCCACGGTCCAGCTCATTATTACACTTACCTGAAAATCTCAACTTTTCTCTTTTTACTCTTCATCTTTTATGAAAGGGGCCATATTATGTTATTTGCTGATCTATGTTATAATGTTGTTTCCTCACTAAAAGCACACCTGGAGTTGTGTTGTTTGCTTGCTCTGCTTTGTGTTTTACTTCTCATGCGCATGTTCCTGATGGACTTGTAAACTGCAGTCCTGCTCAAAACATACTATTACCTGGTTTTATTACCCAGCATGCTTCACAGCTGACAAAAGTTAAACTGATTTGGTTTGCAGATAGTGTTGTCACGATACTAACATTTCAAACTCGATTTTGATACTAAGAAATAGAATCGATACTTAATACTGATTCTGATATGGTGATGGTGATAATAAAATAAACACATTTACTTTAGACAATAGAATGTGATTTTTAAACATTTGTACAGAGTGGCTCAAAAGTCACTGACAGCTGAAAAAAAAAAACATTTTTGTTTCTAGATATTTTTATTTAATTTTTTCAGAGCATTTAGATTTTCCCTTCCGACATTAATATGAGCAAATATAGCACCGAGGAACGAACCCTCATTGTACAGTGGTACTTTGAGTCACATGGGTCACAAACCCAGTGGTGTTACCGTCAACATTTTAATACCAGAGATGCCCCAAGCGTAAATGCCATTAAAGGAATAATAAGTGGTTTTCAAAGACAGGGGGCAGTATGTGATCTCCACAGACCTGACTAGTCCTGATTTCTTCCTGTGGAGTTATCTTAAAGAAAAGGTGTTTGTGAATAAACGTCAGGCAAAAAACGACTTAAAACGTAATATCGAGGATCAAATAAGAGCCATAAGCCTGGAAATGTTTTCAAATGTTATGTAAAGTGTGTTGGATCGGGCTATTCAGTGTGAAACCGAAAATGGTGGACACTTAAAAAACATTTTTTTTTTTTTTTAATTAGGTCATTTTTACTTCCCCTAGTTTAAGTAGTGATAAGTTCAAGTGTAAGTGATAAATTATAACCGTATATATTGCCAAAAATCTCAGAAGGTTTAATTTACCTACTGCTAAAATTTGGTGAGTATAACTTAAGAATTATAGGAGCTACTGAAGATTTAAAAGTGTCAGTGACTTGTAGTACTGTCTTTTCTAGTCCCATGTGGCCTTAAATCTGTGTAATCCCTCAGTGGTCCGGGTAGGTTCCATAGTGCTCCATGAGCATATACTAGTCTATGTGGTTTTATACTTGTTCTGATACAGCTCAAGATTCAGGAAAGGTTCATTCCTCTCCTGTGAATGTGACTTTAGTATCAATACCTGCTCAAATGAGTATCTAGCTTTGATACTACTTTTATTGTTGATTAGTATCTGATTTTCAACACTTTTGACAACCCTATGAGCAGAGAAACCTACTTATCAAGAGCTCCAATAGTGCAGGATCATCTGTGTAGGAGATAGTATAGTGGAGACTATGCATCACTGCCCAGTCAGTTGCAATGACTTCAGCCATTGTACTGTATCTAATAAAGGTTGAACTCACGCATATGCTTGCATAACCATCTCAGCAAGACAGATTTTGTTTTTAAGGTAATTCTATTTGCCCATTGAAAATCTACGGCTGCCAGATTCAATGCCAAAATATGCATTCATTTGATGAACGCTGCTGCTGAGCTGGCAAAAGTTCGTCCAACTATTGCATTGGTATTTCCCATTTCAAAAGTTTATACTAAAATATAAGAAAGAAAATGCAGCTAGCTTTCAGTTTCACAGAGAACCCTGGATAACTGGTGACAATAGGGCAGGAGAATTTTACCAAACAGAAATAAAAAAGACGTAGAGGTTTGGGTTAAGTTAAGGCCAAGGTATTTAGTCGTCTTCTTGGAGAATTTATTGTTTATTTCATTTGACCCACTCTTCAGTGCCACGAGGACAGCCTTGCGAGTCCCCAGGGACCCATCTCTGGATCTTGAGCTAGTCTTGGTCGGATCTGCTTTAGCTGGAGGATTGCACCTATTGCACACACAGACACAGGGAGAAACATGGGAGTCAAACATGGGACTCAAACCTGGGACCGAGACTAATCATTCAGCCGCCATGTCGCCGTGTAACATGTTAATGAACTTATGAAGGAAACAAATCTATAAGAGGAATCCCCAAACCGTATGTAGCATGTGCAGTGATTTTTATTATTTCAATGGAGAAATTGAGATTAGCTGCAGAATACAAAAAAACGTGAACATTTTAAATTGTTTTACCAAATTATACGGTCAGTGTGAGTGACATGCATGCATAATTAAAAAAAAAAAAAAAATCTACTCTGAAAATTTAGCGTTTTGGCTTATTAGTTTATTTTAAAAAAAAACAAAAAAAAACTCATTTCCAATTTGCACATGATGTCCTTGAAAATACTGCATATTTTGTTATTTCACTTTTGCCCCCTCTCCAGAATTTTAAACACTCTGTTTTTTTCAGATTATAGATTTTAAAATGTCATCAAACGGATTAGTCCACGTCAAATCGCTCCAAAACAGTTTAAACTGCACAGGCTTGGTCAAATCATCTCTCACTTTTGGCATTCAAGGGCATAGGGGTGTTTCCATTCACAAATCTATCCATTATTTTTAAGATTATTGTCAGAAAGAGGACTCACATAAGCATAAATCAAACTTTCAGCTACAGGTAAAACCAGGATTCCCACATGTCCTGGAAATTCTGGAAAACCTGGAAAATAATTGGCCTGTTTTCCAGACATGAAAAATACATTAAAAAAAATCGAAAAAAGGCCAAAAGTTCAAGAATACATTTATATTACCCTTGGAATTTTTTCTATGCTTTGCTATATTATTGGATATCAGATTATCAAGGACTTTTACTGCCACCTATTAGAGCCATGGAAGAGCGACACTAAACCCTACGCCTCACAAGTACTATTCAAATGCAGAGCTGAGAGCACTTACTTGCTTGTTTATTTTAAGTCGATATGACTGGGTTTTTCATCTAATTTGATTTTATTTTAAAACGGATTTTTGGGTCATCTACACTACAAAATAATTAATTTGCAGTAACTGTGTACTTTGTGACATTACTACTGCACATCATGTCAGGTTTGTAAAGCTGTAGTGTATTTTGTATCATGCTTGTGTATATTTATGGAGAATTGCTATTTGGGTGCATGTATGACGTGGGCTTGTGGGCGGAGCATTTGACCAAAAAAAAATAAAAAAATAATAATAATAATAATACAGGGTCTGGATAGCTAAATTACTCAAACATGCATGGTTAACATATTAAACCACTTCATAGTTTTGATGAGGGAACAACATTATAACATGGTAGAATGCTCCAAAAAAACGTTGATTTTGCACAATACCCCGACTTTAACGTGTATGAGTATTGATAAAATTCTGCTATTCACACTTGGATGAATATCAGCTAGAGGTTGTGTTCACGTTATAGAATTTGATGATGATATTATTGCAGATGATGGCAGGGGTCTATGAGAAATATACCGTTTTTGAGAAAAATATACCAAACTAATGATCACAAATGTACTAAAGGAAATGTATGTAGCATGCATTCTTACAGTTAAAAAACAAAACACAGAACAACCATAACTAAAGCTAGGTTGCCATTGCCTTGTCCTGCAGATATACGTTTTTCTTGTCTAGTCTTGGTCACGAGCACTTGGGCATGGTTTTGGACTTGGAGTGGCCAGAGGAAACACACAAATACAGAGGAGGAAACATGCAGACTCTCCACAGAAAGACCCAAGAGTCGAAGCTGCAACCTTCTTGATGTGAGGCAAAGCTAGTCATTCAGCCTCCATGTAACATGTTTCTGGTGTAAGTGTCAAAGGGGACCATGAATCTGAAATGTAAAGCCAGAAGCATAGCAAAGCAAAAGTGAACAGGGTAGCTACAGGCCCTCCAGAAAAGATATAGGGAGAGCCCTGAGGAGTGTGTGTTTACTGTACTTTATTGTGAAAACCAGACTTGGAGAGACTTATCCATGCATTTGTCTCCAGTAAGTTAGACTACTGTAACTCAGCTCACTGGCCTCTCCAAATGAGCATTAAGACAGAACAGTACATCCAGACTAACTAAAACTAAGAGGTTCAAGCACATAAGTCCTGTGCTCAGGTCTCTGCAGCTCTGCTTGTGAAAAAGTCTCTCCATGGCCTAGCACCAAAGTACATCTCCAACATGCCATATGAACCATCTCACACTCTGAGGACTTCAGGGACCAGCCTCCTGCTGGTACCAGAGTCAGGACTAAACATGGAGAATCACCGTTTCAGTTTTATGCAGCTAAAACCTGGAAGTGTCTTTGTGAAGATGTGAGACAGGCCTCGACTTTGACAATGTTTAAATCCAGGCTCAAAACAGTTCTGTTTATCTGTGCATATGACTGAAAGGTTTTTATTCTGCACTTTTCTCTTTTAATGTTAATTTTATGATAATTATTTGTGATTATATTTTGATTTGTTGTATTGTGATTTTAATGTCCTTCTTATTGTGCAAAACACTTTAAATTACTTTGTGTATGAATTGTACTATACAAATAAACTTTCCTTGCCTTGCATTAGTTTTTATAGCGTCTGTCAGTGTGTGGAGGAGGATCCTGTTCTGCTCAGCAGAGCATTATCTTCGTGAATAACGGCAGGGTCACAGGAAGTCACAGCTCTGTCCTTGAGTCCAAACAACAAAGTCTTCTATTATAGTCTGTGTCTGCATTTAACTGGTGTTCACAGTTATTAAGTTTAGCATTAGTACATCCAGATAAAAGTGTAATAGTAAAGTGCAGTGCTCAATGTGGATACTTTATAGGCATTTTATGTACTTTAAGGTACTTTAAGCTCTCACTGAACAAAACAAGTCTGGTGAAGCTTTATAACTGAGATGCAGTTGAATGAAATAAGCATGGCTGCCAGTGAAACAAAACCACCAGGCAACAATATAACATTGGAAAAAAGTATTTTTTTCTCAATACAGAACCTAACTATAAAAAAACAAAAAACAACTTTAACTATTTCTATTGTAACCTTTCTTGAATACCTCTAGTCTGGGTAACCACAGTGGTGTTGTAGAGCAGCTGGTAGTGAGTAGCGCCGCTTGTCCAACCACAGCGGGCACACTCCGGCCCCCTCCCTCCCGTGTGCACAGCTCCATCCATCACGGGACAGGGTCGGGCGGAGGAGCAGGACAAATGAAGCGTGGATAATTCGGTTAGCGCCAGGACACAAACAATCTGGGAGGAATCAGAGGAAGTGTGAGCCGACCACTTCCTCCACAACGCAGCCCTGACAGCTTCAATAAAACACTGGAGACGTAAGAGGACCAATCCAACCATAGAAGTAAATTAAGGTCAGGTTAAAGGTTAAATTTATACAATTGTAGTCATGCAAAATTAAGTCCTGAGATGAAGGTGTTTAAAAGTACTTTAAAGAGGGGGTATTTTACTTCTGAAAATGCGATATTTGCTGAAAAGTATTATCATGTTTAATTAGTTTCAGTTTCATTCTTGATGCTCTGAGTCTCCCCTCCCTTCCCTCTCTGTGCTAAGTCACTCCCCCTTCAGAGTGCTATCACGACACATTCAGCATGCATCCTGCTACTTAAACTATTACACATCGCATCAGGTTTGTGAAGTTGTAGTGTATTTATGGAAAATTGTTGTGTGGTAGCATGGATCACGTAGAGTTGTGGGCTGACAGGAGGGTTTGAATAGCGCACAGGAGAGATCACTAGATTACTGAAACATGCATGGATAACATATAAAACCACTCCAGGCATGTTTCTGATGAGGGAACGTTATGACATGGTAGAAAGCCAAAAAAAAGTTTATTTTGCATAATCGCGTGTCTGAAATAAAGCATTATAATCACATACTAGAACATAAAACATGGGCAAATATTTATTAAAGCCAAGGGAATTGTCTCTGTTGGAGTCGGCCATGTTGGAAAGCTGGTTTTCCGCCCAGAAGCAGGAGGGGGAGATGACAGATGCTTCAAACACCTAAGAATTACACATTAGGTATATGCATCAGGTCTATGGAGAGGAAACCCATCTCACAGTAATCCAAGGGTAGTTTTGAGCAATTAAAACATCTGTAATTTAATAAATTTACAAAAGTTTCTGTACTGTGGAACATTCCACCCCCCCCCCCCCCCCTCACTCTCCCCTTTGCTCCTCCAGGTGCTGCCTAGTTTAGCAGCTCTATTTGAAATGTGGTTGTGAGCGGAGTTTAGATCTAGACTCTCTCTCTTCCCTCTTTCTCTGCTCCCTCTCTCTGTTCCCTCTTCCCCTCTCTTTGCTCCTTCCCTTTGTCCCTCTCTCCGCTCCTCTCTCTGCTCCTCTCTCTGCTCCTCCTTTCACTCTCTCTGCTCCGTCTCTGCTCCCTCTGCCCCTCTCTGCTTCTCTCTCTGCTCTCCATTCCTATTATTTTATTCTCTATTCCCTCTCTACTCATCTCTCTGCTCCCTCTGCACCCCCCCCTCCTCCCTCTGCCCCTCTCTCTGCTCCCTCTTTGTGCCCCTCTCTTTGCTACCTCTGCCGCGCTCCCTGCTCTTCTCTGCCCCTCTCTCTGCTCTTCTTGAACCTCTCTCTGCTCCTCTGCCCCTCTTTCTGCTCCCTCTCTCTGCTCTTTTTCCTGCCCCCTCTGCCCCTCTCTCTCTGCCCCTCTTTCTGCTCCCCTCTCTGTTCCTCTCTGCTCCTCTCTCTCTCTGCTCCTCTCTGCCTCTTTTGCTCCCTCTGCTCCCTCTCTCTGCTCCCTCTACCCCTCTCTCTGCTCCTCTCTGCCCCTCTCTCTGTAGCAGTGCCAGTGCATGAGGGAGGGCTGGAAATGCAAAACGGCCTTCAGCACCAGATGTTCTAGTGTGTGCCAACAGCTTAGTCCACCCAGAGCAGGTTACAGAGCAATGGGCTGTTCTGTGGAAACACTGATTGTGTGTCTTTTAATATGTTAATGGAACATTACATACACATTACACATTGTCTGGTGGTGGGTTCACCACCTGCTTGTCTGCATTAATGCCCTGTTGTTCTACAGCAGAATATTAACCAAGGATATCTCCATGGAGACAAGCGGACAATGCCACTAGATCAGATCTGTGGAGGGAAGCACCCAAAAAGTCAGCATGCATGTTTTTCAAGATATTTTTTAACAATCACAACACCTTCATTTAAATAAATCCTAGAGAGATAAGTTTAATGCCATACTGTGGAACAATCCAGAGAAAACCACAATACCGTTAAGTAAAAGTTAAAGCAGGTTAAAGTTAATGCCTCATTCCAACTGCACCCAGTCCACCTGTGACTGAAGTGTTGGACCGTGTAGAGTCTGAGTGAGGGTTGGGTATGTCCTCTGCATTTTACCCATTTTTTTCATTGCTGCTAGGGCAAGTTTGATGGGACACTGGACACATTTCCAGATCTTGAGCTAGTCTTGGTCAAGATTTTACCCATGGGGCATGTTTTGGGTTGATGGGGGAAACCGGAGTGCCTGGAGGAAACCCCTCCAGACACATGGAGAGCATGCAAACTTCACACAGAAAGGAAGCCAAACTTTGGACCTTCTTGTTGTGAGTGTCCTTGCACCCTGTTCTAGCTACAATAGTGCATTTTCTAACATGGATGAAACACATCTTAAGGTTAAAAATGTAAAATGCCAAGGCCAACATGTCCAATGTAGTTTGAAAAGCGAGAAAGTTTGTTTGAATAGGTGATGATGACAGGTGGAGTAATTAGGGACAATTTGCTGTATCTCATTTCCAAACAAACATGGCGTCTTCTAAAGGACTGAAAATGACACAGGTGACTGAACAAGGGACACAAAGGGACGCTCTAAACACTTAATCAGAGGTGAGACAGCCATACTGGTACTACAGAGGACAGAGAGGGACACTGCTAATACAGAGACACAGAGAGAGAGACTGCTAATACAGAAAGATAGAGAGAGAGAGAGAGAGACAGAGAGAGAAAGAGAGAGAGACAGAGGGACACTGCTAA
The DNA here is from genome assembly GCA_019594935.1 of Periophthalmus modestus. Lineage (NCBI taxonomy): Eukaryota > Metazoa > Chordata > Actinopteri > Gobiiformes > Gobiidae > Periophthalmus > Periophthalmus modestus. The sequence continues at coordinate 25,118 of JAIEZT010000474.1, read as the reverse complement.
TACAGAGACACAGACAGAGAGAACTAATACAGAGGGAGACAGAGAGAAAGAGAGAGAGACTTAATACAGAGACAAAGAGAGAAAGAGGGAGAGAGAGAGAGACTGCTAGTACAGAGACAGAGAGAGAAAGAAAGAGAGAGACTATTAATACAGAGAGAGAGAGAGAGAGAGAGAGAGAGAGAGAGTTAATACAGACAGAGAGAAAGTGGGAGAGAGAGTGAGAGAGCATGGTAATACAGATGACAGAGAGAGAGAGAGACACTAATACAAAGGGAGAGAGACAGAGAGAGAGACAGAGAGGGAGAGGTAATACAGATGCCAGAGAGAGAGAGAGACACTGGTTATACAGAGAGAAAGAGACAATGGTAATATGGGTAACAGAGAGAGAGAGACACTGGTAATACAGAAAGAGAGAGAGAGAAAGGGACACTGGTAATAAAGAGGAGAGCGAGAGATTGAAAGAGAGGGACACTGTTTATGCAGAGGGGGGGCACTGGTAATACAGCAAAGAGGGAGAGTGAGGGATAGACTGGTAATACAGAGGAGAGAGACTAGTAATACAGACACAGAGGACATATGTCTGAGGACGGGCAGTGGTCTGGACACAATCTTAAGGGAGGAACAACTATGTTTTGAAATGACTCATTTGTAGTGAGGCTATTATTCTCATGATGGTAACAGTTTGGTGGAGTCCATTTTAACAGTGCAGTGATCCTTGTAAATCTGTTCAGGTGTAGACTTTATGAATGGATACAAAAGACTCCAGGTACAGCTTTATAGTCCATGAAGCACTAAAAATCACCTAACCATGATAATACTGTTTATGTGCCCTTTAAGCAAGTCGTGTTCAACTCATGTAGCTTTGATATCCACCTTCATGTCGTCATGAAATTCTATAATCCCTCCAAAAGATTTATTTCAATATAATTCACTGTCTATTTTCCATATATGAAAATAAAGTTACATGTGGCAAAGTGGGACGTTTATGAAGGGTCATGTAATCGCCCAGATAGCAACCTCAGCAGTTCAATGAGGAACAGAGCAGACCCAAGTGCATTTATTCTGACACCAAAAACATGTACAACAGGACATGTATTATTTTAAATCAGCATGGCAGTACCTCCTGTACACACAGCACCCTTCACTTTAGCAGAGGTTGGCTCCTTTTATAGAGCGCCTCCCTAATTGGATGAACCCACTCTGCAGTAGAGGTAAGTTTACACACATCCAATAATACTGTAAAAAGTGATCTCTAACAAACAGTGAACAGATGTATTCACTGGTTGTTAAAATATCTGTTTTAACCGTGAACACACATTAGATGCACAAAAAGCTGAAATATTTGACACCCCTCCTTGTTCGCACACAGTTGTCTGCCCCGGAACTTTCTTAAGGTGCTCTGGCTCCCCGGGGTCTCATTTGGCCGAAACAGCCAAGATGCCAGACAACATGGGTAAGTTAAAATTCCAAACACTTCCATTATCCATAATCAATACGCTGATACACAACACTTTAAGCAATAAAACAGTTTAAACTTTTGTGTATTGTCCTTCTTTCTGTCAGCTTCAAGGATTGGCCCATGTGATGGACTAGCTACATTACATTTCATTAACCGCTCCTGAGATGTGACTGTTCTGCTTGGAATGTCCAACCGTATGCCATTATTTTATTATCCTTATCTAACTCCATGTATCTAATTACACGCAGAAGCCAGAGGCAAAGCGCCCAACCGAACCAAAACAAACATGGAAACAGACTTACTTAGGCCTATTTTAGTGAAAGTATAGAGCATTTTATTATATTATTTTGTTTGTGAAAAATGTGGGAGGGAAGGACTGCATTTGTAGACAGGGATCATAATAATAATAATGCCTTACACTTCTAATGCGCTTTACAGGCTCGTCAAAGCCTCTCAAAGTGCTACACTATAGTCATTATTCATTCACTCCACACTCCAGACTGACAGAAGCGAGGCTGCCGGTTTGCGCCATCGACCCCTCCGACCACCACCAGTCATTCGCACACTCCACTTCATCTGTGCTCTTCTTTTCTAAAGTTTGATTTTTCATCCTCTTCCACATTGACCAATCAGATTCAAATATTAGTCCTGATACGCCATGGGTTTTTTTTTTGATAATGTGTAGCACTTAATTTAAAGCGTTACACACATCAATCTGACTTCAGCCAGGTTAGAGAATCGCTGCTTTTAAGTAGAACTAAACACTAAAATGACTTAAACACGAAACATTTTTACTACTAAAACTGTGTATGTGCTGTTTTAATAGCATTATCTACTGTTCCTAATCAACCTTACTGCAAACTAGGTACATTTGCAGCTTTCTCGTCAAAAAGTTCTAAAGTAGGTGCTGTACTGTGTGACATCACGTAAAACTGTCTTATATACAAGTATAACACCGTGTTATAACAGTGTTCAACTCTCATTAGTTGCAGTTGTATTTCGATGCATGCATGTTTGAGTAGTCCTGTATTGTCCTGCATTGTCCTGCATTCAAGGCTTGAGTGCTCAGAAGCCTTGTGCTTAATTAAACATTTCAGACACCGGGTCATACATGGGTCAGAATACATAGCCATTTCTGAACATTCAAAATTATGAATATCTTGTTACAGTGAGATGCTGCTGTGGAGAGGCAGGGCAGGAAAAGACATGTTTCTAGTTAACTGTTTTACCTTAATATTTAGGTTTACAATGACCTAATGCAAAAATAATTGTGTGTTAAAGTTTAAAGGGCCCATATCACACTATTTTTCTGATCTATGTTATGTTTCCTCTTCAATAAACAGACCTGGAGTTGTGTTTTGTTTCATTCATACACGTTTAACTCACAAACCCTGCATATTTAGGCTTAGCTTTCCTCTCATTTCCACCTTGTGACATCATGAGGTAATACAGGATATGCAATTTCAATCATTTCAGCCCTGGAATTGCCTCTTTCTACTGAACAAAAGGTAAAAAGGTAGCAGTTAACTTGGAAACTACTACTACATGACATCACAAAGTGGAACAGAGCATTTTGAGCTTTGGAAATGCAGACTAATAACGCAGGACACGTGGGAATGAAACGAAACACAACTCCAGGTGTGTTTGTGAGGAGGTAACAGCATTATAACATGGCTTAAAGCTCACAAGAGTCAATTTTGAGTAAGATAGGAGCTTTAATACTGAATACTGAATACTAAAAACGCAGCAGAATATGTCTAAACTATCAGATAAACCTGCATATGCCCTCTGTATCGTCAATAACACTCACAGCTCCCAAGACGCCGAAGTCTGCTCCCAATGGCTAAACACATTTCATTCATTCATTCAAGCATTTAGGAGTCAGAGGAACCTGACTATTTCCCATTGCCAAACTATACCGCAGACCCCTTTCCATGCCAAAATACTCATTCACTTGATCAACCTCTTGTCATAAGGACTGGCATAAAGATTCAGAACTCGGGGAACAGTTCGACAAAGTTTACTTACAGATTGAAAAATGCAAATGAAGGTAGATTGATCAGACAGTTGAGAGCGGGGTTGTGCGCAGTAGTCCTTGAGCGGATCGTGGACAGCGGGTTCAGAGATGAGGTGAGCTGGGTCGGAAGGGTGTGAGGTTCGTACCGGTGGTGGAGAGCTGGGTCGGAGGCAAAGGAGCTGAGCGGGATCTGACGAGGAGCAAAAACATCCAACTTAGAAACAAGTAGCAAATGCAAAAAACGTGAAACTGAGCCAAGCAGAGTAGTTCCACTGTGGATATACGAGGACGATCTGGCGCCGAGTGTCAGGTCTTTGGTCCCTTTGTCATCCCCAGGTGCAGCTTGTTTAGAGAATGAGTTGGAGGTGTGCATGGGAGGAGCCAGAATCTCCACCCAGCTCCAGGCTCTGACACAGAATGGAGGGGAAGAACAGCACAAAAATGATAGGACAGGCTTTTTTTTACTCTGATGAATATTACCATTTTACTTCCTGATTGTCACATGAGCAGCAGGTATGACATATGTAGAGGTAATTCCATCACTGTTACCTAGCAACCATAATATTAACAAGGATCAAAACCTGTCTAAATTGCACAATAGTGATGAATATACAAAAAAAAATAAACTGGGCCAAGTTACAGGTCTGGTTTGTGGAGAGGCGACACCACTCAATTAAGAATGAATGTTATTAATGTATTTTCACCAATAATGTAAGATCAATAGGTTTAAAGCCTTAGGGACTCATTTACCATGCGTTCACGCTCATGTAGGAAACGGCAAACTATGCTAAAAGTGGAACATAAACCAGACGCAATTTCTCACAGAGGCGCTAAAGAAGACGCAGTGCATTTTTCCTCTTATGACTGAATGAATATGCCAACATGCACAAAAGTTAAGGCGGAGGAAATGCAAATGAAGTTGTTTAGCGGGTGCTGTAAGATTTATTACAACTATAAGAGCTAAAGCTGTGTGGTAATATAGTACAATGGAGAGACGGGTACAGACAGGATAGATGCTGCAGTGAGTTGACCTATAGGATATTTGATTCAAATGCTGTAAAACAACCGACAAGGGCAGACAGGATAATAACATGTTTTCAAAGCAGCAGTAATAAAATATCAACTTTTCTTTCACTCTGACACTTTAACCAGATTTTCCCACAGGTCTTCCACTGAACCGGAGCCTTCCACAGCAGCTGCCGTCAAACTGGACCTTCTTGTGGACTTACAGTAAGGTACTGTACTTAAGTAAGTATCTGTACTTTACTTAAGTACATTTTAAAGTGGTTACTTTTTACTTTTGCTTCACTACGTTTGAGAATAGTTATCTGTACTTTTACTCCACTACATTTTTCAACAGGACTGCAAAGTAAAAAGTATGTTTTATTATTGTTTGAGACCTGCTGAAAGGGCTGAGGGTTATAGTTATAGTTTGAGCCAGTGACGTGTGGTGAGGTTCATGGCTGGTGAGGCACGGATGTCGTCACAATCAGATTTACAAACATAAACCAGTGACTTGGGGCCAAAATAAAAAAAGAATTTCAAAAAAAAAAATTTCCGAAGTCCGTATGAAATAGCTCTAATAGTATGAAATAAAAAGCTGGTTTTATATTGTTTTTTTTTTAATCCTTATTCTGTTTCCCCAATTTTCAGTGGATTGAAGTCATTAAATGTCTTACCATTTTGTACGTCTCTGTTTGAAAAGAGCGAGTCTTTCACCCCGTTGTCTGGAGCAAACCATTTAGCTCCTTTAGCGTTGGTTTTCCTTTAATTCTAACCTCCTGGTTCGACCGAAAGTCCAGTTTAGAAAAACTGCTTGAGCTTTAATATGTAATCGTCCTCCATTTAAAAAGTAGGGCCAGACATAGAGAAAAAAGTTAATGAATTGCTAAAGTTGTCTTGCTAACTCTAAATTGTAATTTGCGGCTCCTATTCTGTGGGAGTTACAAGAATCCCTGGGCTCCGAGAGATAACATGAGGTTGCACTGCCTCACCTCACCGCACGTCACTGGTTTGCGCAAATATAAATCTAGAATAAAAAACTACTAGAAAAAAAACAAACTATTGATTCAGTAGTTTCTGTTGAACAAAAATTCATCACACGCTAGAGATAGGGTGAGGAGCTCAGTCACACGGGAGAAGCTCAGAGTAGAGCCGCTACTGCTCCAAATCAAGAGGAGAGCCAGGCCATTTGCTCAGGCATGTCCCAACAGAGGGAGCCCCCAGTTCCTCCCCGTGTGTCCTGGGGTAGACCCTGGACACGCTGAAGGGACTATGTCACTCAGCTGGCCTGGGAAACGCCTTGGGATCTCACCGGAGGAGCTGCAGGACGTGTCTGGGGTGAGGGAAGTCTGGGAGTCCCTGCTTAGACTGCTGCCCTTGCGTCCCGGCCCCAGATAAGCATAACAGAAGAAACTGGATGGATGGAAAATTCATCTCAAATCTTTATCAAAATCACTGCATTTGAAGCTTTATAAGACCTCAAAAATATGTGTGAAATACTTTTACTTTTTACTCTTTAAGTACATTTTAAGTACCTTAATACTTTTACTTAAGTGGACTTTTTCATGCAATACTTTTACTTGAGTATTTTTTTGGTCAGGTATCTGTACTTTTACATAAGTAACAAAAATAAGTAATTTTTCCACCACTGCGTCTAAGTCCAAAAACGACAAGGATAATGCTGATTAACCTGCTGCTCAAAGTTTAAGTTTTCACGGGTCCCAAACGCTTCTTAACCCAAACGCTATACAAAAATGTCCGAAAGCAAGGGCAAACATTAACATTAACATTTCAACAATTCAGTAGTCCGCAGGAGCAGAGGAACACGCACATGGAATTATAACTGAGGCCCTTACTTTACAAAACAATAACATTTCCACAGAGACAAGGTGGTGGACCCCTCACCAGAAAAGTTACAGAGTGCATCTTTAAAGGCCCTGCACTTTAGTTTGAACCATGGGTGAGGGACATGGATTCACCTCCAGAGTTGAACTATGACAGAGAAACAACAGCCTTGTATTCACTAACTTGATGAGGCTCCTATCTCATCAGGATTCGTGCATCTATAGTTCTATTGAAAAACATCCAACTCCTTCACTCTATCTACTCACTTTTTTACCAACACAAAACCCCAATCCATTTACTCTTCCCCCAATTTCTACTCCCCCTCTCTGCCAATCAGCTTTTCGACTGCCATGCCACGCTCGGGGGACTCAAAAGCTCCCATGCTGAGGGCCGCGGGAGGGGGGCAGAGGGAGGGGAGCGGATGGGACAAAGCTGTTTTTCTGTGAGCTCACATTTGGGCCATGCCACAGGGACAATGGGGTCTTTATGAGGGGAGCCAGCCTCTCAGGGGGACAGCTCTGGATGGTACTCACCCAGAGGATCCAGAGCTCTCCCCGCTCCGAGCCCCAAAAGGAAGGAGCAGCCTGGGTGTGAAGTGGAGGTTGCACCGGGGGGCTTTTGTGGTCGGCCGGTTGGGCTACATGATTTGGGAAAAATATCTAATTGCATTGAGATTAGAGTTGTGATTTGGTTCAAAGTTCATATTTTAAAAGTATCCAGAGGTATTGGCTAAAAGATTGAAATATGAACTGACAAACTACAGATCTAAACTACAGAATTAGAGATTTTTCTTGTTTGTGGAGGAAGTTGTGGCATTTTTAAAAAATTGCAGCTTTTGCGACTTGCTAATTGTGATTGCGATTGGACTACAATTAATCTTGCACCTTAATTGGTTGGAGAGTCCATGTTCCTGGTAGAAAGACACATACAGCCTTGGAAAAGTATAATTAAATGAATGAAAATGTCACAATGTTAATTATTATTGTATAACTCTTATAGTACAGTGTTCCAAAGTTATATCTCACTTAGCTTATGCATTCTGACCATCCAAATGACTCACCACAATGAGTTTATAGGTACTTTTACAACTTTCAGACCAGAATGGGGTTTTGCTGTGATGGTAAGATAACAGCAACTAGCATGCTAATGTGTACTTCCTGATTATTGGACAAATGAAATGCTTTATAATTAGATGCAGGTAGTACATAGACTTACACAAACTTATTTTAAGAGCTGGTTATACAGTATAATGATACTGGGGCAAGACGTGTTTTGCTAAAATAAATGGGAAAAAAAATCTGGTCCTTTAAAAATAATGTTTAAATACAGAAACATTTATTTATTTTGGGTAAACGTTGGGATCCTTGCCAATCCACTGGAAGGGCATCTGGGCATAAAAAAAAAAAAAAAAAAAAAACTAAACTAAAAAAAAAAACTGTCCTTGAAGTGTCCCACAGCTGCCTGTCTCCATGGAGATGTTATTGCTTTGCTTGGAATGTTCCAAAGAATGGCATTCAGCTTTATGTCTCCATGTTTCCATGGAGACAGCTCAAAGTAAGAATGTGAGTTTCTCAAGGTAAGCAATAAAAAAATAAAAATAAATGTAAAAATCTGTAAAAGAAAGCATGCAAGACAGGTAAGTTTAATACCATACTGTGGAACATTAAGTTAACAGCAATAGCTTTTAACTGATTTTCAACTAATCAGTCAATGGGCTGACCAGATCTCTGGACATGGACACTGGCTCTGGGGACATGGAATGTCCCGTGAGGAGCAGCCTGAGCTTGTGTGGGAGGTTGAGTGTTACTGAGTAGATATAGTTGGCCCTCACCTGCGAGAAGAACTTGGGCTCTGGAACCCAAACTCCTTGAGAGGGGCTGGGACTCTCCATTTCTCTGGCATTGCTCGTAGGGGAGAGGCGGTGGGCTGGTGTGGGCTGGTTTATTGCCCCACAGCTTAGCCTCCATGTGATGGAGTTCACCCCAGTGAACAGGAGGGTCACGTGCGTCCCTGTGCCTTTGAGTGGGGGCAGGTCTTTAACTGTACTTGGCCTTCTTGAAGTCCCTGGGGGGGGGGTCCTAAACAGTGCAAGTCTCAGGATGTTGTGGGGCTGTCTTCGCTGACATGCCTCTGTAACACCGCATGGCGGTCGGGGACAGTACCCTTTGACTGGCAGAACGGGTGGTGATCCCTCTGTTTAAGAATGGGGACCATTAGGGTGTGTTCAACAACAGAAGAATCACACTCCTCAGCCTCCCCGGTAAGATCTACTCCAGGGGTACTGAGGAGATGAATCTGATCAACAGTCAAATTTCAGATTCAGGAGAAGCAGTGTGGTTTTTGTTTCGGTCGCAAAAACACTGGACCAGCTTTACACTCTCCATCGGGTCCTTGAGGTTTTGTAGATCTAGAGAAGGCATTCAACCATGTCCCTCGTGGTGCCCTTTGGGGGGTGCTCTGGGACTATGAGGTCTAGGGCCCTTTGCTAAGGGCTGTGGTCCCTGTCCCTGTAAGACAGGGATGTCCAAACTATGGCCCGGGGGCCAAATGTGGCCCTTAGACCAATTTTTATTGGGCCCCCGTGCCTTCAGTTGAACTGGCCCAAATGATCATAATCAGAACTTTTTACAGAAAATTTGAGTAATCCTACCAAATAACCTAAATAACATCACACTGCATTGTCATACAGACCTAATAATAATATTTCAAGCTTTATTTAAAGTATGTTAAATGCACCATCTGAATATATCACTGTACTGACCACTGGTCTGTGGCCCCCCGTGTCCAATATTTTTCAAGATATGGCCTTGGTGAAAAAAGTTTGGGCACCCCTGCTGTAAGACCAAAGCAGGAGCTGTGTTTGCGTTGCCAGCAGTAAGTCAGACCTGCTCCAGTGCATGTTTGACTTCATCAGGGCTGCCCTTTGTCACGAGTTCTGCTCATTCTTTTTATGGACAGAATGTCGAGGCGCAGTCAGGGGCCGGAGGGGGTCTGCTGTTTGCAGATGATGTGTCCCTGATGGCTTCATCAAACAGGACCTACAGTAATCACCTGGGCAGTTTGGCAGTATGAAGCAGATGGGATGAGAATCAGCTCCGCCAAATCTGAGGCCATGGTTATCAACCGAAAAAAGGTGGCTTGCCCTCTCCACGTGAGAGGAGGATCCCCACCTCATGTGGAGGAGTTCAAATATCTCAGGGTCTTGTTCACTCTTGAGGGACAGATGTTTTGTAGACTGAAGTGCAGATCGGTGCAGCGACTGCAGTGATGGAGCTAGTTTGCCCCAAGGCACTGAATAAGTTCACTACTGGCAATTAAGTGCCGTTGTGTCCTTGAGCAAGACACTTCACTCACTGTTGCCTTGTGAGTGCGGGGGAACAGTAAATAAAAATTATCAGGAATGGTGTCAATTGTGATTTTGTCTTTTTTTTCACACACAATCCTATACCTGAAACAGATAACGGTAATGCATAGTGTAATTAGTGTTGTCACGATACTAACATTTCAAACTCAATTTTTGATACTACTAAGGAATCTTGTTATATTTTTTCAGTTCTAGTTTTAGTTTCAATTAGTATCAGATTTTTGATACTTTTGACAATCCTGATTAGAACTATATGTAGGCTATAATTTGTCATTTGCCAAGCGGCTTCTCCAGCTCACACAAACGATTCCATTGCTTTTAAGTCGTAATTCATTTTGTGTCCTTGAGTTGTCAAATTAAAACATGTTTATTTACTGGCGTTTGATGTTCTTTAAAGATTTGAGAAATAACTGATCAAAATAAAAGGCAAACTAGGTTATATAACACACCTGGCTCTAGTAAAGACTGCGTGGTGCATACATTGTAAGGCTGCAAGATTAATTGCAATCGCAATTTGAATGGACACAACGACCAAATCAAAAAGTACTCCCTCTACCAACACATCTCCTGTCTTATTCTGCATAACAAAAATGCTAAGCCTGTAGTTTAGATCTGTACAAACATGGTCTGAAATGTGGTTCTTGCCCAAAAGTTACTGACACTTTTAAATCTTTAATAGCTCCTATAATTCTTAAGTTATACTCACCAAATTTTAGCAGTAGATAAACTGAACCTTCTGAGAATTTTGGCAATATATACGGTTATAATTGTTCATTTGCACTTGAACTTATCACTACTTAAACTAGGGGAAGTAAACATTTTTGGCATTTTTAATGGCATTTACACTTGAGGCATCTCTGGTATTAAAATGTCGACGGTAACGCAGCTGGGTTTGTGAATTTGACCCACGTGACTCAAAGTACCACTGTACAATGAGGGTTCGTTCCTCGGTGCTACATTTGCTCATATTAATGTCGGAAGAGTAGTTCTAAATGCTCTGAAAAAATAAAAGAAAAATACTTAGAAACAAAAGAGTTATGAATTTTTTTTCAAACTGTCAGAGACTTTTGGGCCACCTGTATTAGTTTGTCAATCCATACAATTCATCTTTTGGTCAGTTCTTCTAGTTGTGTTTAAAATGTGAACTTTGAACAGAATCCTTATTAAAACATTCACAAATCTAATAGTAATCATAATGCTTGCGCGAAAAATAGCACCCTAGATTTTTTTTTTTTTTTTCTTCCTCAAATCGTTCAGCACTAGTACAATCTTCACTTGCGCCGTTCTAAAAATCTCCTTTAGCTTCTTCATGACATTCTCCAGCATCAATGTCAAACCGTATCAGTATTGAACACCCTTGTGAGACGCACAAGTTGCCGCATGTCCCCGCAAGCTGTAGTGCAGTGCGCGCTGTGGACCGGAGCAGCTCTGTGGAGGCTGCCTGTTGGATGTCCAGAGCGCGCGGCCCCGTGTGGTCCAAACCCGCTCTCCTCCTCTCTCCTCCTCTCTCCTCCCGCGTTCTGCACCTCTCCCCACCTCTCCTCCTCCCCCGTACCTCGGCCCCTACCACGGTAAACACGTAGAATCGCTAAGTTTTCCCTCTCTACCCAATAAAAAACGTCTCCTCTCCAGATCGATTGTTGTTGCTAGGAGACTGTAGCAATCCTTTGGCACGGTTTTACGCGTCTGTTGTTTCCCTCGCTCTCCTTCTTTCCTTCTCTCTCTTTCCCTCTCTCACACACACACGCACACGCACGCATCTCTCACTCTCTCTCCCTCACAGTCACACACGTGCGCGAGAGCTGTCCACAGAGCTGGCTTTGCCTTTGCCTTTGCCTCCCCTCTCCGTTCTCCGTCAGTGCGACTCCGCGCAGGGGACAGAAGGAGTAGACCGGGACAAAACTTCTATAGCGGTCTTTTCCACAAGTAATCCCACGTGTCAAGGTAGGACAAAACATATGCTTACTTGTGTGCGTGGACGTGTTGCGGGGTTTTGAGCAAGAGGCGACACAGGACAGGGAAAAAAAAAAAAAAAAAAAAAAAAAAAAATCAAACCGGACCCGTTCCAGCGCGCATCAATCCAACGAATTCTTTGAACTTTGGGCATCGTTTTTTCTCTTTTTTGGAGAGACAAGTTGCGGCATGTGCACGTGTGGTTGCGATGCGGTTTTGAGGCAGCTTTTACGCGTGTGTGTGAAAGTAGAAAATATAAAGAATCCCGTTGGCTGATCTTTGCCGCAGATGAGGAGATATTCGTTGAAACAAAGACTATCCGCAGTTGCGCATTTTCTACGCCGCGGAGAGAAGTTATCTGAGGTCGGGGACTGTGCAGAGGCACGGGCCCGGGGCGAGTGGCTTCAGACGTGGGGGAGAGAAGAGGGAGAGAAGGGGGAGAGAGGGGGGTGAGAGGGGCTCGAGCCCACAGGTGGATGAGAGGCGCGGGACTGAAGTGTTGATAACCACTCTGCCACTCAGACATTTGGAGATGGCGCATACAAGTCCAGGTTTAGAAGAGTTTAGTCCGGGTTTGGTGCGTCTTTAATCCTGGTCCTAGGTCTGTTACAGGTGTTAGTCCTGGGTAAAGATGCACCATGTAACTTTTCTAGTGCTCGTTTCCATGGAGCTTTTTGGTCTGAAATGTTCCACAGTGTGATGTCTCTTGCTCCATGGAGGCAAGCAGGTGGCACAACAAGGCAAAATGCTTGTTTCCATGGAGCTTTTGTACAAAATGTTCCACAGTATGGGATTAATTTATAATATCATCACCATGGAGACAAGCCGTTGGCACAACTACTAGGCAAAGTTACAAATCAGATCTGTGGAGAGGCGACCCCGCTCAGGCTAAGAATGTGTTTTTTTGCAGATGTCGCTAAGCAGTAAAACACTTGTAATTGAACAAATGCAAGATTAGTATGTTTAATGCTATACTGTGGAGCATTTCAAGCAAAGCATTAAATATCTCCATGGATACAAGCAGACGGCAGAAAAGTTATATGTCGCAGCTTTACGTCTTGGTTTAGCTTTAAATATTTCCCGTTTGAGACTCGTTTATACCTGGTTAAATCCTGGGGTCAGCCTCATATGATCTGGTTATAATCCTGGTAAAGATCTGGTTTAGTCCTGGTTCAGAACTTGTGTTTAGACCACGCTATAATCCTGGGTTTTAGTTTCACCCGTTTAGTCCTGGTTTAATCCTGGTAGAGAAAATGTTTAGACTGGTTTTAATCATAGTCCCACGTGTTGTGAGTCTGGTTTAGACTTTGTTTTAGTCCTGGTATAGGTCTGGTTTGGTCCTGGTTTTGGTCCAGAGTTGGTCCTGGTTTAGTCGCTCACCTGTTAAGTCCCTGGTTAGTCTGGTACAGAACATGTTTAGACTGGTTTTAATCTAGTATCTGTTAAGTCTTTTGTTGAAACTTGGTTATAGTCCTGGTTAGATCTGGTTTGGTCCTGGTTTTGGTCCAGAGTTGGTCCTGGTTTAGTCTCACCTGTTTAGTCCTGGTTTAGTCCTGATACAGAACATGTTTAGACTGGTTTTAACCCTAATCCCACTTGTTTCAGTCTAGATTTAGACTTGGTTATAGTCCTGGTATAGATCTGGTTTGGTCCTGGTTTAGAACCTGTTCAAACCAGATTAAGTCCTGGTTTAGTCTCACCTGTTAAGTCCTGGTTTAGTCCTGGTACAGAACATGTTTAGACTGGTTTTAATCTAGTATCTGTTAAGTCTTTGTTGAAACTTGGTTATAGTCCTGGTTTAGATCTGGTTTGGTCCTGTTTTGGGTCCAGAGTTGGTCCTGGTTTAGTCTCAACCTGTTTAGTCTGGTTTAGTCCTGGTACAGAACATGTTTAGATGGTTTTTTAACCCTATTACCACTTGTTTAGTCTAGATTTAGACTTGGTTATAGTCCTGGTATAGATCTGGTTTGGTCCTGGTTTTGGTCCAGAGGTGGTCCTGGTTTAGCCCTGGTACAGAGTATGTTAATACGGTATAAATCTGGTTTACACCTGGTTTAAAAACTTATTTAGACCGGTTTTAGTCCACTTTGCTAGTCTTGGACCTGGTTTTCATCCTTTCAGTGACTATACTACCTTTACTTTTTAACCAATCACATTCAGAACTGCATTGCACATTTTTCAACATTTTTAAAACACATACCTCCCCAGAAAATGTCTAAAATTCTTTGTCTAACTCTCCTCCTCTCTACAATTTGCACCACAAGGGATACAAAATTCAACAACTCAGGACTAAAATGACAGCTTGCGTATTAAAAGATGATCACTTGAGATAAAATGCAAGGTTTAAACTAGGCGGACATATTTGGGTGACACATTTTTAAGCAGAAAAATATAATATCTGAGAAGGAGGAGAAGGAGGAGACCGAGGGAGCCCGGAACGGTTTGGAGCAGGTGTGTGACTTAAAGAGGTCAGAATTCATAGAAAACAAAGCAATAGCATAACCTCATATACATTATAGGGGGTTTAATGATCACCTTTATTACAAATACTTAGGTTGCTGTAATTGATTTTGGGGTAGTTGTACTTTTTTTGAGTAAACTGTACTTGTACTTGTAACTGAGGCTATAAATCTAGCTGTGAAATTATAATGCTCTGATTGGCCAAAGCTCAAAGAATATGGACTTTGACATAAGACAGCTTCAGATTTTAGGATTTGTATATAAGACGGACCTGAAGTGCCCCTAAAAAATTGCATAAAAATGTAACAAGGACTAAAATATTTTACAATGCGTACTGTATACTTTGAGTTAAGTACAATTTTGACCTGTGCATTTGCAGTGCTCGGTCACCCATGGGGAACAGTAAAAAAAGCCCTTGCAAAAAACGATGATCTGCACCAGTTTTAGATTAAATTCCCATCTTGATTAAATGCAATTTTGAAATGAGAGTAGATCGATCACTAAAACACATTTTGAAGCGTTGATATATCGCTACAGAGAACTACTTCAGGCTACTATTTAAGAGTCAATTTTTGAATAAACTGTTTCATTAAAAGACATGAGCTGCAACAGATAATAGCAGAATGTACTAATAATTAGAAGCCACAGTAGCTCAGTTGGTGGTAGAGGGTGTCCACTGATCCCACTGATCAAATCCCGCTCTCAGATCACTGACCACACATGAAATTAATACTGCCTTTATGTCCTTGGGCAAAGACACTTGACCAACCTTTCCCAGTGTCTGCGTACACTGGTGTATGAACACATGTGAAAGGATGAGTGGTCTTTGATGTAAAGTGCTTTTAGCCACCTTGAAGGTAGAAAAGTGCTATATAAAAATGTGATCAATACCATGTGATCATATTTACCCAAAAAAGGGGCTTATTCACAGAGTTATTTATCCACCAGCTCAAAGTATCATTGTACAGTGGTCCCTCGTTTATCGTGGGGGTATAGTTCTAAAAATAACCCGCAACAGGCAAAATCCGCGAAGTAGTCAGATTTATTTTTGGCACAATTATTATATTTTTTAAGGCTGCACAAGCCACGGGACCACACACATTTTATACACTTTTCTCACACAGGCATTAACATTTCTCACATTTCTCTCTTATTTAAAGGAATCTCAAAGTTAAACCTTCGTATATTATATCCCTTCCTCGAGGATCACTGTTAAATGTGTTGTTCTCGTGCCTCTGCTCCAGCTGTATCCTCAGAGGCGCCTCTCCGTGCACAGAAACAACTTTAAGTCCAAAGTGTTTCTGAATTTGTCGGTGCAGAAACGATCGACATTGTGAGTTTTGTCTGGAGAAAACTTGCAAATATACAGCATTAAGAGTTCACACTGCGATGTGCGAACATTTATGTAAATTTGAAACGAACACATTCTGTACTGTACAGGAGACACGGCACAGAGGGTTAGTGATGGACATTGGTTTACAGTCCCTTAGCCAATCAGGAAGCGAACACACTGCTACGCTCATACACTGTAAAAAATATATGCAAAATTGCACTAAAGAAATCTGCGAAAACGGCGAGACCACGAAAGGTGAAGCACGATATAGCCCGACGGACAACTGTACTAGAACGAAAACAAAAAAACTCCCTCAAATCCCCCCCTTTTGGCTAAGAAAAAGTAATCATGATGAATATCGAGGCCCAAAATATATATTGTTCCAGCGATCATAGCCAGGTCATGACAGACCTAATAAGAAGAACTTCTAGTTTCGGAATAAATTCTAATATATATTTATTTGTTATAAATATTGCAGTTGCTATATAATTTGAATAATTCACAATCAAGATGCAATTCACAGCATTCAATTCCCATACTAATACTACTAATAATGCAACAATCACATTTAAAAAACATGTTTGTAGAAGTCTAAACTTACAGGGTTAGCAGCTTTTACATGGAATAAGACCTCGTGGAGACACAGGGAGGGGCATATGACACTTCAGAACATGTTAGCGTCCAAATGCAAAGAAACAAATTTCCCTATGGGGACAATAAAGTATACCTAACCCTTAGCCTTTTGTAGGGTCTAAACTAGAGGGTTAGCAGCTTTTAGGTAGAATAAAAACCAACCATGGGAACAAAAAAACATTTGTAAAAACAGACATATTATGCAAAAATCAACTTTTCCACCTCAGAGCTCGTTATGTTGTTTCCCTTCTTATTTACCCTAGTGAAGCTGTATTTGGAGTGATTCGTGCATGTTTGAGCAACCTTTAATCATTATTTCAAGACGCCATATTGCAGATCAACCCCCGTGTTCCCCGTCCTGCATACACCCGCTGTTCTGTAGTTACTTCGCTCTGTCCAATTTAATTTAAACTAATCGGTGATAAGCTGCGGGATTTGGCAGCGTCGCGTAACAATTTTGGTGTGCAAATGGTGCGCAGGCAACTTCGCAGCTCTTTGTTGTAATGACGTTTACGGTGGTGACGTTAAGATCTCCATTTTGCAGCCCACCCACCACCTTTCTAATGCAGAACTCAGCAGCGGACTTGTTTCTATTGTTAAGTCGTTGCAGATGAATATTGCGATTTAAAATGTGCAAATTATAACGTATTGGATCCACGGGTGTCATAGAGTGTAACTGTATAGCGGACACCCACGAGCGCAAAACGCCTTCTTTTTAAAACTGCTAAGACGATATTTATGCAAGCGCTGCCGTTTCAAAATTCGACTTCACGCTCACCCTTCACGGTGAGTTAGATTTTTCAGTTTGCGTTTGCTCCGCTGTGCCTGTGCTGTGCCGTGTGGTGTGTGCTGACGGGGGGAAGCAGCAGCGCAGGGGTTCGCCGAATGATCGTAATCCATCATAATTCATAACGTCATCACAATGTGGAAGGATTCGCAGACTGCACCACTCTGCTGAGACCGGGAGCTGCAGTACTGAGCCTCTTACAAACATGAGCTGAAACGCGTGGATTCTTGGGTTGTTTATTTCAGTTGCTCTCAACGGTAAAAAGCGGAGAGTACCTGATTTTTACTGTCTTCAAAATGTGAAAAACAGAACTAGTGTGGTTTAAAACTGTGCCCGAGTACAAAGTTATTCTCACCCCATTATCTTATGCATTCAGAGCATTTCTAATGACTCACCACGATGAGTTATAAGCACTTTTCGCAACGTTCACAACAGAGGCCAAAAGCGTATTTTTAGCATCAAGGTAAAGCTAAGAACCCCCCCACATCCGGCTAACATGCGAACAGTTTGCTTCCTGATACACAGACAATAACAGTAGACTTCTTTTGACCTCAGGGAGCCCTGCATGGGAAACAATAAGCTGCATAGGAGCAAGCACAAATTTTGTTCAAATACATGGGAAAAAATTTGGTGCAGGCCCTTTAAAGGAACTGTATGTATAGATTTTGATTTTAAATTTCATAAAACTTGACCTAACTGTGTCCCCAGATATGAGGTGGTAAACATGTCCAACTAGCAAAGTGAGCATTGTTTACAGACTTTTACTGATAATAATTCTAATGCTGATTTGTTCTTAATTACAAAAACATTGAAAACATGGTGATACATTCTATGTTATTAATTAGGGTTTCATTTTGGTTTCAAGATGATTCCAGTCAAGGAGAAAGCAGAATGCGCTTACGCATCTAAGTCTATCATTTGGGTGCCCAGTTTTCAATGAGAACCATGAAAATCAATTGGTTTAAACCCTAAAGTGATTCTATCCTAATATGTATCATCACTCACCCAAACCTCATCACCTGCAGTCCATCATGAATCAGTGCTAGGGCAGCCTCTGCAGGGATCAGTGAGTGAATTCTGGACATCTGATCTTTCACATGAGTGTCCACTGTCCATAACCAAACTGAGAATGAGGAAAAAACTTGTGTTCTCTATCTGCAGGTTAGGCTTCTGGTAACACAGGTTTAGTTATGACTGACCAATACTGTTTTTAAAACAGGCTAGGTGCCAGTGCCTAAACCTTGCAGATAGAGGAATATACCATACCATACACGAGATTGTCTCAGTATATACAGTTCCTTTAAAACCAACTGTGAAAGCACAGGCTACAGACTGTTCCTTTTCAGAGGTGGACCAAGATGTATTGCAACAAAAAGCTTTAGCTTACTGAGTTCATGATAAATGTAAATATTCTAACATCCTTCTCCTGGAGATATTTCTTTGCATTCTCTCCATCATTCCGGCTATCGACATGCAGAGGAGGAGGAGGAGGAGAAGAGAGGTGGGCGTCAGGTGCCTTGTTCCTCTTGTGATCCTCTAAAGCGCTAATGTTTGTCTGCAGAACGTTGGCACTGTCGGTGAATGCACCGCTGGTCAGTGAGCACACCAACTGTTCAGTAAAGACGGTCATGCAACAGACTGTCAGTAAGCACACCAACTGGTCAATGAATGCACCATACTGTCAGTGAACACACCTCTGTCAGTGGAACACACCTTGTCAGTGATTGGCATGGCACCACCCCACTGTCAGTGAATTCCTGCTATAAGTGAACAGCTCTTTCAGTCAGTGAAGGCATCACACTGTCAGTGAATGCACCACTATTAGTGAAATCACCACTGTCAGTGAATGCACCATGCATGTCTGTGAATGAACCTTTTGTCAGTAATGCACTAGGCCTGTGGTCAACTAAAGACATGCCTGTGATTAGTCGACTCTAAAAGGGGGGGGTGTGGCAAAAAGCTCTCAAAACTGACGGGGTATCTATATGTATCTGACCCCAAACTGTACCACTCACACGACTACACCTGCATGAGAGTTCATGCACAAAAATAAGTACTAGGGGGAAAATGTATTTTATATAAAGACAGATTGTTTACTTACAAATAGGCAAAAAATAACAAAATGGTGAGCTAACACTCACTTCTCCTTTTGCTGCTGTCCCATATAAATCCTTATAATCTAAATAAAAACAATTAGTGGACTAATACAAAATGTTGGCACACATCGACCAGTTAATTGGCTAAACAACCTAAAGGACTACCGTGTGCTATCCAGGACAATCCAAAAACTAAACCAGATATTCATTGCTGACAACATGTCCCGCCCCCTCCCCTCGGTTGCATGTTGTAGTTGTGATGGTGCAGAGGTGAAGCAGATTGCAGATGTAGGTGAGTCATGGTGGGGCTCAGCTGCTGTTCTCCCACATAAGGGATTGTGCTATTGACCAGGCCCGTGGTGCTCCACTCCCTGGGGGTGTTGTGGATCCAGAGGGACTCCAAGAGACCTACCCCAGCTATCTCTCTTTCCTTGTAAGCCCCCAGCTCCAGCGCCTCTGGTCGGGTAATTTTAACACCTCGTACGTAACATGTAACAACACTGCAGATAATACAAGACTTGTACCCCGATGATTTTTCCCCATGTATTTAAGCAAAATGGGGTCTTGCCCCAGTACAGCTATATCATATAAGCAGCTCTTGAGGTCAAAATAGTTGTGTATTGGCTGCATCCTAATTATGAAGAATCTTATTGTCCCTGTATTAGGAAGTGCACACGGATAGATGTCAGGGTGTGTTTAGCCTTACAGTGATGGCTCTTGGTCTCTAAAAGTTCTGAAAACCCCATTATAAACTCACCAGGGTGATAATACAATGTCAGAATGCGTAAGATAAGTGAGGAATAACTTTGGACCACTGCAAACTGTTTAAAAATGAACTAGTTTTGGTTTTAATGTTTTTAAATCAGGTACCAGTTGCCTTGAAAATGCCGGTATATACCCCCTCTCTTTTAGGTTTAAACCAAACTGTATTTCGGCATTGAAACTGGCAACCCAAAGAGTTACGAGGTTATCCTGCTTTCATGGTTGGATAACTGTCATTTTTCCGTGACACTACTCCAGTACTACAGTATTTTTGTGTAAAACCATAAGTAGTTTTCTGTCGATTTATGCTCTAAGGTGAGCTGTGCACAGGAGAGGCTTGCACCTCTGCCTCAGTCCCAGGTGCACACACTCCTCTCTGGGTTATCCAACTCCTCTTCAACTCCGACATTCTCCTACTTCTTGTCCCTAACTCTCTTTTGCTCCTTCGTCTCCTCCATCTCCTCCTCTCTTTCATTTCCTCCCCTATGCTCCTATCATCCTATTCCTCAACATCCTCCTCTCCTCTTCACCCCATACTCCCTTCTTCTCTCATCCTCTCTTACTCCCCTCTCTTCTTCCTCTGCCCTTCTTCTACCACTCCCTTCTTCTTCTCTTCCTCCTCCTCTGCCTTCATTCCTTTTCCCCTCTATCCTTCCATCTTCCTTTCCTCCCCTCTTGGATCCTCCCCCTCCTCCTCTTCATTCCTCCATCTAATCTCATTTCACTCATTTCCTCCTCCCACTCATTCTTTCCTCTATCCTCCTCTTCCTCTCATTATCTTCTTCCTCTTCCTCCCCACTTCCCAGTCGAATGTCCTCTTCTCCCCCTCTTGTTCTCTCTTCCCCCCTTACTCTTATACAACTACCCTACAGCAGATTTAGGATAACAAGGGACAACGGTGTGTGGAATGTGATGTCCATAGCGGCCGTGCTTATTTATACGCACGCCTTAGAATACATCTGGGATCACATTGTCCACACATACAAACAGACTACTTCATCTTATGCTCCTATTATGTAGTAGACCAGGACTTAAATTTAGTTTTGTTCAAACCTACTGAAATGAGGAACAGGTTTGGTTTGAACTTTAAGCCCCGCCCCAATAGCCTTCTGCCGCTGTGATATCTGCACCATGACACAGAAGAAAACAGGCTGTCTGGGATAGTGTCATGCAGGTTAGTAGAATTTTTGACACTTTTGAAATTGCACCATGACAGAGAATCAAGTGTTGGCGTCCCTGTCTTGGTAACAAAGTGTCTGATTTGACAATTAAAGGTGACCCCCCACCTGTCAGTACTTTCGCCAGCAGAATACAAAAAAGTCGAATCCCATGATGATAATAAAAAATACAACTTTAGTTAGATTCAGGCATGCCCAAACTGTGGCCGCGGAGGCCAAATGCCGGCCCTTAGAACAATTTTTTCTGGGACCATGTCAAATAATTTCATGTGCCCCACTGAGGATTGAAGCACAGATGAATAAAGATCTAGGGTTCAGTCTAGCTTGTAATAATAGCACAGATTGAAGTATTCACTGTATTGCGTGATCAGTCTATGGCCTCAATCGGCCCTCAGCTTTGTCTGGTTTTTCTATGTGGCCACTTAATGAGAAAGTTTGGACACCCCTGATTAGGACAGTAGATTGTCATTGTCTACATAAAATAGTTTTTTTTTTCTGTGGGTATTAACTGCAAAACACATAATCTGTTTAGATCATCATGAGTACCTTTTATTGTTCTGAAAATGCTATATTCACCGAACACATATTGACATTTTTTACCAGTGACAGTGGCTCAGTGGTTAGAGCGTTAGTCTCCCAACTACGAAGGTCGGAGGGATCGAGTCCAGTTGGACCAAGTTCTGTCCTTGTGTCCTTCTCCTTAATGTGTCCCCACATTAGTATGAAAAGTGGGGTGTGTGTGGTGTGTGTGTGTGTGAATCATCGGTGGTGGCAGAAGGGCCCCGGCGATGGTGCAAACTGGCAGCCTCGCTTCCGTCAGTCTGCCCCAGGGCAAAGCTGTGGCTACAATAGTAGCTTACCATCACCAAGTGTGATGGGAGTGAATGAATAATGACTTCAGTGCAGCGCTTTGATAAAGCGCATTACAAGTGTAAGGCATTATTATTATTATTACCCATGTGGCCTTTATCTCTGTAGATTCCATAGTGGTCCAGGGGTGTATACGAGTGTCTAAGTGATCCATTATATTTGTTCTGATACAGCTCAAGATCATTTAAACCCAGCATGGGCAAACTACAAGCCGGGGGCCACACACAGCCCTTTGGGCTTATTAATGCGCGGCCCACCGAAACGTGACCAAATTTATATTAAAAGGGTAGGTAAGGTTAAACCTTGTTCAAAAGTTTTTCTGCCCCCTGTGTTTATTTAATGGAAATTAATACATTAATTATTCCATTTAATTAATGCATTTAGGGGAAACAATTTGTATAAGGAGCCTTGCATATTCATGCTTTGCTACATGGTTACAGGCCAAACCTCTAATGTTATATGAACATCTATATATATTTCCTGGCCCCATCAAATTCAAATTTTAGAACCCGCTGTGGCCCCTCATGTGTCAAAAAAAGTTTGCCCACCCCTGATATAAAACAATCCAGGAAAACTTAATCAAATGAGCATCTATGATCAATACCGCTAGTATCTGATTTTTGATACTCCCGTTACCAACTTTACCTGTCAGTTCCTCTGTATTAGTAATTACCTGAGAAAAGTCATTGTTTATCTTTTTTAACAGCTTTTATCCTATGTGCCTGATGGTAAAATAAACACTAGTAATAATGACTAGTCGTTGTTGGAGCAGTCAGACCTGTATTCAACACTAGGCCAAAAGATAGCTCCGAGTTCAATTCTTGTGTGCTGGTGCGGGTCCTGCTCTGCGTTCTGGCAAGATATCACCCCTTTGGTCCAACAATGTCCCAGAAAGGCATTCCAATGTAAAATGATGCCTTATAGACTCTTTCAGGAAGTGAGTATTTAGAATTGATGCACAAGAAGGCCTAGTACTGATATAAAACTATCCCATTCATTTAATAGGACAGCCCAAACATAAACATTAATATGGTAGACAGTGACAGACAAATGGTTTGTTACATTTGGCAGCTGAATACCCCCCCATGCTAGCCCATATCTCAACTTCCAAGCTTGAGTTTCGAAAGTTCACAAATGTTTGCAGGATTTGCCGGTCCAGGGTACTTTGTCTGAAATGAAAGACATTTTTACTGTCAAACTGTTGTGGTCTGCTATATGCCCATTGAAATACATTGGAGTTTTTTGGGAGCGAGTCGGTCGAGAACAAGACAAAGTAAAATAATAATAATAATTGATTATAGTTCATCTGTAGGTGTAGGATGAGACACACTTTCCACCAAAATGAGCGAGATTAGGCCAACGAGAATGAGGAGACATGATGAGATTTTGAAATATATCTCCATGATCCCATTTGCATTTTTGGGGCCTAACATTTTTTCGTTTTGTATTTTTATTGTAATAGTAGACCTACAGAACCACGGCTCCTAGAGATGTAAACCAGCCCTTAAACTCGTTTTGGTGCAATATAGGTCTAAACTAAATGGGAAAAACACAATCACAAGACCTAGACCTGAACACACTGGAGGAGGCTCGCGACCTGTTTGCTTTGTTACCTCCAGGTGCTTGACTGTTTCTGGCAGGACAGTAAGTGTCTTTTATCATATATTTTTGGCATGCATTGTAAGACTGCTTTTTTGGGAACTAGCGCTTCCCAAGAGAGTAACGTCCAGCAGTGCATAACCCTTTGTCCGTCAAAATGAAACAGATAGAAAACAAATCTCCCAGGGAGGAGGAAAGTAAGGCAGGGATGAAGGAGGAGTAGGAGGAGGAGGCGGGAGTGTGGGAGGGGGCAGGACTGAGCCGGTAGAGCTAAAGAGGAGGAACCCAAAGGAGGCAAAACCAGGTGAGGAAGAGCCAAAGACGCTGAAGGAGGGAGGAGCAAAGCAATGGGAGGAAGAAAAGGAGGCAAAGAGGGGCGAGCGGGGAGCGGAATGAAAGAGCAAACGAGGAGACAAACTGTGGAAAGACAATGAGGGGTTCAACAAGGACCGAGGACATCTAGACAATCGAGGAGAAGACAAGGTTGCAAGCGGAAAGCAGCAGAGCACAAGTTGGAGGTTGAGAACAAAGGAACAAAATGAGCGAGGTTGCAGCAGGAGCAAAAGGAGTAAAGGAGGAGAAGAACAGCAACAGAGCAAAAGGAGGGAGGGGGTCAAATGACAAAAGCAGGGGGATGTAAGCAACGGAGGAGTACAAGGAGGGAAAAAAGAATCAGGAGGCACAAGGGGCTGTAGGAGGAGGAGAGCAAAGAGGACACGGGGGACAAAAGGAGAGGAGGGCGAAGTTAAAAGAAGCAACAAAAAAGAGGAGGAGGAATAAAAGCAATGGGGGAACAGGGGAACCTAGGGGAAGGACCAAAAGGCGGAGATCAAACAGTGGAAAGAGAATGGGGGCTGGAAACACGGAGGAGGACAACGAGAAAATGGAGTAGAAAGGTGCAAAGAAGCCGTAGGAGTAAAGGCGAGGAGATGCAAAAGGGGTAAAGGAGGAGGAGCCCAAGCAACCCGCAAAAAGGAGAGGAGGCCAAATGATAAAAAACGCCGGTGACCATAAGCAACAGGAGGAAGGTGTAAAAGGAGGCGAACAAAAGCAGGAACACAAGGGGATGTAGGAGGAGGAGAGAACAAGAACATGAGGAGCAAAGGTAAGCAGAGGGGCACGGAAAAGCTA
Organism: Periophthalmus modestus; assembly: GCA_019594935.1. Lineage (NCBI taxonomy): Eukaryota > Metazoa > Chordata > Actinopteri > Gobiiformes > Gobiidae > Periophthalmus > Periophthalmus modestus. Next base: position 629 of record JAIEZT010000474.1, on the reverse strand, counting down.
AAGGACCAAGAAAAGGAGGGGCGAAACAGACAATGGAAAAAGCAGAAGGCGTGGAGGCACAGGGGGGATCAGGAGACTGAAAGAGAAAAAGAAGGAGAGCAAAAACAGCAGAAAGCGGAATGAGGAGGAGGAGCAGAAAGAGGGAAAGAAGGGAGGCAAAGAACAAAAAAAACCAGCGAAAGAAGCAAAATTTGACACGCAACGAAAGGACAAAAGAAGAGACAAGGTGTTGAGGATCAGGAAATACAGGAGGAGCAGTTGAGCTGACGAGAGGAGGAGGGCACAAAAGGTGGAGGAGCAGGAGTCCAAAGGGGTCGCGGGTGTGGAGAAGGAGCAAAAGCAAAAGAAGGAATCATGGAAGAGGAGGTGCAGGAGGAGCAAAATGGATGCAGGAAGAGGACCACCAAGCTATGGGAGGGAAGGGGGGAAGTGAAGGAGCAAACAGCAGGAGGCAGGGAAGAGGGGGAAGCGAACAAGCAACAGGACAGAACTAAAGGATAAAAGATGAAGGAGGATAAACGGAGGAGGAGGAGGCAAATGTGAAGGAGGGAAAGGAGCCAGCTGGGAGGTGCAGGTTGAAACAGGTGATGCAGATGAGGAGGAGGAGAGGAAGGGCCAGCGGGGCGTAC
>JAIEZT010000473.1:0-48265 GCA_019594935.1 Periophthalmus modestus | reverse complement strand
CCAAGATCCGGACCCATGCATGTTTCCCCTTTGGTCTGGCTGGTTCTCAGTTGCTCCGGTTTCCCTCCCACCGCATCAACCTCACACCCTCACTTCTATTGTTCTTGATGAAGATAAATCCTCGAGCTTCGGTACTTGCTGTTCTTCACAAATTGCCACACAAGAAGACACAGAAGATGGTCAAATGCGGAGGTCACGTTCCGCTATGAGGAGGGCAGTAAGATAATACCTCCTATTGAAGGCAAGAACAGTGGTCTGTGTATGCATACGAGATGTGGAGTGTTTTGATTTGCGATTTATGTTTTAAAAAGTAGGAGGGCCCACAGTAAACAGGTCCTGGAGAATTGAAACAGTGAAATATGAACCTGATATAAACTAATACAAGCATCCCAGGCTTACAAAATGACATGACTGTATAGTTTAAGAACCAGAAGTGTGATGTGAAAAAGGACTTTTGCAGTTTTGCTTCACAACAATGGAAATATATTTGCAGGACAAGCAAAATTGGATAGGAAACGCAATCTAATAATCTGGCAACAAACTTTTACACTCACACCTGCCCCTGTTTTTAATGTTTTAAACTGACTTATATACACATATTTGTTTTTGAACAGGATGCCCATGAAATAGTTCTGTCATTTGGCTCTTGCTGTAGAGGTAAAAAGGGCAGGTGCAGACAGAAAATTTAGTTCTTTGCAGAGGACATTCTTGTATCCACTGCAGCCTTTGTGATTTCATGCAGTACCGAACTTCAAACTTTGATGTATCATTGCTGTACCTAATTTAGAAAAAGAAATTACATGGTCACAGTGAAGCATTTGATCTTTCACCTAATAACCCCCTCTGGCTTTCACAAGTGCTCATTTGGAGTTAGCGCATCCAAGGGAGAGCTTAACTGTACCTCCATGAGGATAATATGAAATATGAAAGTTGATTGGCCCTTTGATAATTCACATAATAGTGCAATAATCCTAAAGCAGTCCTGAAAATAATGAGGTTTAATTTTTCACTTTGACAAAAATTATTGGCTTTGTGGAAGAGCTGATCGATATTACAAAAAATTAAAAATAAAATACAATCTTTTTTTCCTCAATTCGGCAATGGTTTTGCAATATCAATTACAAATACACAAATTTATGGCTTCACATAACAAGGTTTGTGAACATAGACACAATAGACTTTTTAATTAGCCTTGAAGTCAACCTAAAATTTAAACAACTTTCTAAACGTGTAATTTTAGTTACAGATGATTGGCTTTAGACATGAGAAATGAGCACATTATAGACCATTATAGCTCACCTTTTATTCTTTTTTCAGCCTTACAAATCGCGTTAAAGGAAGTATCATGCATGTACTTTTGCCTTTTTTCACACAACTTCCTCTATTTTACATATCCATCCTTATGTTTCCTTTGATGCATCAAATAACTGACGATGTAAGCACATTACCGTAATGACAGTAACATATTTAAAAGCCCCATGCCTCTGCTTTGAGATGACATTTGAATTTATTTGAAGCATATTTGGTTGTGTAGTTACGGTAATGGAAAGTCCGCAACCGCGAGTCTATCTGTGGTGATAGCATCCGACGCTATAGGGTTAATGGGTTAATGTATGGAATAAGTCAACCTTGTTTAGTCTTCTACGTGAGTGCTGGTTTGCTATCATCCTGTCTTCTTGATATTACTGCATATCCTGGAATGTCCCACAGCATGGCATTAAACGTATGCTATTTTCAGTGTATTAAATTACACTTGATATTTCTCAAAAACACCATATGAAACATGCATTCTTACTATGCAATTGCCTAACTTCATGGTGTCATAGTTTTGGTTTATTGTGTTTAAATTTTAGCTTTTGTGTTTTGTTCTTTTTTATTTACTATTATACTTTCTGTTATCTTAGTTCAGTTTTATAAAAAGAAATTAATAAACATGTCAATTGTAATATCTTTTGTACAGCTTTTACTATCTAAACCATAACAAATATATATATTAGATCAGTTGCACAACCGCACTTTTTGTTTTGGGCTTTGTATAACCCATTTTGACTTGTCCATTCAACAAAACCAGTTTATGGCATTCCTGTTGAGTGCGCAGTAGGGTGATCCGGGGCGACCGTTTTGCCACCTCCCGCTGACTCCAAGCTCCGATCTAAATAAACCACCTGCCCTCCCTCCCCCACCACTCTGCACACATAAAATGACTGGGACGCGATCTGACAACACTTTAGGCAAGTCAAAGGAGGCAGAACTCCTCTATCGTTCCTCTTAGATGTGCATTCAAAAAATACAGTGCTCTGGGGAGGGAAGAAGGAGGGGAACAAAATGGTGAGGGAGATTGCAGGGTTTTCAAAGCAGGGCACAAAACAAAGACAGTAATGCCAGGCTGAGTCATGGACAGAGAGAGGAGAGGAGGAAAGAGAAGCCACAGGCACCTGTCACCAGCGGACCACTGAACGGTCTAGACAACACAGTCGCAAATGCCTGTCACTGCAGCAGCCTGTATGTTAGACAGCATACTATCAGCCAGTATCAAACAGGGCCAGGGGACTAATCATGTACAAACTTTGCACATTGTATCCATCTTATTCTCAAAGTCTATTATTTTGCATGGAGATTCTGAGTTTGACAGTTTTAAAGCCTCCCAGAGAATCGTAAACTTGTTGGTGCACCTGAAAAAAAGCAACGTGCAAAAAGCAACATGAAACATTTCTCAAATTATCCATCGGAATAAATGGGATTCCTGCTTAACCAGAAGTGCCACCACAACAAAACTGTGGTTTAGTAGCATTTAGAGGCAAAAGTGGGTAGGGTGAAAAAAAAAATACAATCTTGGGTTGACCATAGATAGTTAGACATAGAGCCCAGATGTAGTTTAATTTACATATTTTTATTCTTGTGTCAGCTCTGATAATGAATCCCTTAATTAAAGAAGAATTATTATGCACAATTGCCTTTATGTTATGTGTGTTTGAGGCTTGAGTGCTAAGAAAATTTGTTTTTACCCACCCCGCCTACAGGAAGTCAATGATCGCATTTCTGTTATTAATCAGTATTGCAGTTTATAATTTAAAAATAATGATTGTTTCAGTTCTTTAATTAAAGTTTTAATCTATAGTCCTGGTTTAGTTGTGGATTGGTTCTGGGTGTGTATTGATTTAATTATACTAGGTTAAGATGTTACTATTTGTTTTGCAATGGGTTGTGTCGAAATTCTATTTTCTTCAGTTTAATACGGACTTAATCCCATGTCATGCCCTGACCTCCTGTACCTTCTGCAGCCTATATGATAAATAGCACGTACTGTACATATCAAACCTGGGAGGGGAGGCTATTCACGAAGATATATGCTATAAATCTTCAATGTGGCATATGAGGGACTGGATTTGGAGCTTAAAATAGCCCAAATGTATTAGGTATATTTTTGGAACCAGACTGATAAATGCACATAGCACCCATAAAAAAGATGCACCGACTGGAACCAAACTCCAGTGGCTCAGCAACTTAAGTCAAGGATTTGTCACAATCTAATTTTGGAAATCCAGCCTCATGCTTCAATCTGTCCTTATTCATGGAAATGTTATTCCATTCAGGATAATGTAAGCACAAATACAACTGACTTTAACTTACACGTTGATCACACTGGACATTGACACATTATATTATTTAAAGGAACTGTACGTAGCCTGTGCTAATTCAGTTTTTAAAAAGATCCTACAATCACAACTGAGCCTGGGTTTCCAGTGTCTGATCTTGCAGACAGAACAGAGGACACATGCATGTTTTTTTCAGGCCATGCCTCATGAAACTGGCAACCCAAAAGAGAGAGTCGTGAGGCTTATTCTGCTTTCTGTTTGGATAATGATCTTGAGAACTAAAAGACCAATTTAAAATATAAACAACTTGGCCTTCATGACTAATCTTTTTGTAATCAAGAATAAATAACCATTACAGTTGTTATCAGTAAAAGCAACAGTTAATTTAAAAAATGTTAACCCCGCATCTAAGGACACACTTAGATTATGTTTAAGGAATTTGTTCAAATCAAAATGTTACAGTTCTCTTAACACATTCATCGTTGAAATCATAAATCATAAAATATATTCATTGATAGTTTTATAAATCTCTCTTCTGTTTTGCAGCGTCATCACGAGTGAGAGTGAGTTTTTTTCACATGACTTTAGCGTCTTCTGATCTGAACTCTGGAGAAAAGTCCCTCTGGATCCGAACTAACACGGACCGAGGCTTTTAACTGGTCACTCCGGACTCACAGCTGTGCCCTTGATATTACAGGCCAACCGCCGCTGCCGCAACACAATTTATCCGCTCCCGTGTCCGCTCTATCTGCTCCTATAGAGGCTTTCACAGCCCTTTAGAAACAATGTGACCGCGTTTAAAAGAGCAGTGCTTCGGGCATAAGCAGAGCACAGTGCATTTTCAACAGAGGAATCAGATTTAGCCGCAGAATGTGCTCTATTATGGTGGATTTCATGATAGATTAGCTTTAACAATTGAATATAGAAAAAAGGATCATGTTACATATTATATAAGCCAACTATTGTTGTTTTTTCTTTTTTTTTTAAATGACCTCTTGATGCTAGTACAGTTATGGAAACAGTTATGCGTTTTCATTCATTGTCAGTATTCTTTTTAATGGAGTATAACAAAAAACAATTATTTTGGCAAAAGAATGTTATTAAATCTTATTAGCATGATTATTGTGTTAGTTTAACAGTTCATGTTTCATTATTCTCCCAAATGTTAAAGGCGCTGTATGATTTTTATTGTCTTACCACAAAGAGCAGTCTCATTTTGATCTTAAGAGCTGCTTTTGCAATATATCTGTACTAGAGTAAGACAAATGTTGCTCAGATACATGGAAAATAGTGTTGTAGAGTCACAAAATGTCTATCACGCACAAAACAAGTCATTGTTTGATTTTTTTCTCCAAAAATGCTTGTGTTAAAGGTCCTATATTATGCAAAATTGACTCTTGTGAGGTTTAATCCCTGTTTTAATGTTGTTCTCACACCATCGTTAAACCTCAAAACACTCTGTTCCACCTTGTGATGTCATGTACTACCACATGACATCACAAGGTGGAACAGAGTGTTTTCTGTTTGAGAAAAGAACTCATTCTAAACATGCAGGATTCATGTGTTAAACCCGGGTATGTTTTTGATGAGGAAACAACATTATAACATAGAACAAAAAATAGTGCAATATAGACCATTTAAAGTCCTTTAGCATAGTAGAAGAGAGTGGCACTTTCATTTCCAAACTGTGAGTGCTGCTAACACTTTCCCCTCTGCTAATTAAAAATGTCTGCCAGTTTATTATCCCCCGTGGTGTTGTATTGTGCTGAGTTAAGAGGTCAGGAGAAGCACGGGGCAATTGGATAGTGACAAGCAGAGGTGAAAACCCTAAAAGGTTTGTTTGTCCAAGGGCATATAGTATTTCCATTTGCTCTTTAAAGTCTTTACAATCAATATGCTCAACCCCAAGCAATCATATAAGAAGGGTAAAGTCGCTTTTCAGAACTAATTATTTTAGTGTGGCCCAAATTCAAAGATTAGCACAGAGAGACTTGGCTGTATAATGTTACTGAGAATCTAGTGAATGTAATCAACATGTCTACACTTGTCAATAATTCTGTCAGTTGCTGGGGTTAAATCAAGAGCAAGGCGATGGGGCTTAAATCACAATATAAGAGACTGGTAATTATATAACAGTAATTATTATAGATATATTTGGACAATTTAACTTATAGATAAACTTATACTTCTCATGCCTGATTTCTTTCATTATTTACTTTTTAGTCTCAACAGGCCAATGAGTGAATTTGCATACAAGTCTGCCACTCCTTCAGTAAGTAATGCGTAAAGCCCGTACACCCATTTTAACCCCCCGTCTGCTCCAGACTCGAGTCTGAATGGACATGCTAGTGTTTAGCTTTAGTACCAACACAGCTTTTCTTAAAGGGGAGCAGGCATCTTTTCCTCCCACCAATGTCTCCCGGTACATATTCCCAGCGTCTCTGCAGCTTAGAGCCCTGTAAATATTAATTGGTTCATAGTTGATGTGGGGAAGCTGGCCCGATGTGGTCGAAGTAGAAAAATTCCCAGTTAACAAAATGCATTACAGCTCACCATGGTAAGGCGTGGAAAAAGATAATACATATTTACAAAAATAACTGCTCAACATAAGCAAAAAGCAACAGAAATTAAGAAACTGAGGAAAAATCCCACATATACCCAGCTACACTGATGGTCTCCTCGAAAGATTGGCTTGTCCTGCTTTTATACCCAGAGGCACCATTTACTGCTGAGTATGGCAGGTACAACTTTAGCAGGATCTCAGACTTTACTAAGTAAAAAACCCTAAAACCCTTTACTTCAAAAAGTGTTTAAAATAAAACTACAAACACTTAAACATGACAAAATACAAAATGACATTAAAGCAAAAAAGAAAAAAAAATTAAGTCAGTTCTCTCCTCCACATGGCCCAACCCACGGCCACTCCCAAGCCTTTAAAAACGGCTGACCTAGGGCACGCCCCACCTCTTTGTCTGCACCATGTGGAGATTCAGGTAAGTAGATGGATGTATTATACCCAAATAAAATATCTTTAAAGTAACAAGTGTGTGTGGTGATTAAATTAAACCCGGGATAGTTCTATTTAGCTGTATATTGCAAAATTATAGAAAATGACCAAATGTGTGAAAAAACAATTGTGCTATTAAAGGGATAAAGGCCCATTTTGTCACATTTGAATAGTAAAATTATGCTGAAAATGTGTGTAATTTTGCATTAATGTAAAACTTTTTCCTATAGGTCTCACAAACCCTTTGGCACTCCCTGGCTTTCACATGCATGATTTATTTGGTCACTAACAGAGCCTTAGAACAGTGTCATATGGTGACTCACATGGCTCTGTCTTACAGGTTTGCAAAAGATAAATGTTTTGTAATTAGATGATAACAGCATGTAGCAATCTGATTTTAATTCACAAATGTATTTGTGAGGAAAAAAGTTGGGTACTTCAGCTTTAAAACTCTAGTCACTTTATTTTGAGTTGATTCCACAATCTGCTGTAATACATCATGGTGTGAATTAATCCAGAGATATAAATAGAATCTAAGGAAATGCGCTTATTACTGTAGACCAAGAACACTGGGCTTTTACACAATCCAGCTGCAAACCACTCAGCAGGAAGATGACAAAATGCCAAAGGTCACAGATGAAGAATGGAAGAGCAAACATATTTGCCACCATTACAGAAAACATAAAAATTCCATTATGTACTAATTCTTTGAGCAAAAACATTAAAAAAAGAAGTAACAATGGCCAAATGCAACACTGAATTTGCTGGAAGTTGACATTACGAGTCAAAACAAACCAATGGGAAAGAAAAAAAGATTCAGTGTGTTTCCGAATCAGATCGCATGAGACAAAACTTTCATTAGATTAGCTTCATAAACATTCAAAACCATTTATGAAAGTTTTTCCAAGGCAATAAGACAAATACAATTTAGACATTCACTCTTATGTAATAGAGTTTATGCAATTAAAGTTTTTTGTCATACAGTACAGGAAAACCCATTGAGCCGGTTTGCCCTCTGACCACAAGGTTAGTGGTTTTCATTCCACACAACTCGATAGACTACTTGTCCCTTGGGCGAGATACATTGCCTACTCGCTCAATACATTTTCTGCATATATTATTTATATATTCTGTTCATTATAGCCAGAAATCGTAAAGCTAGTGAGCATATACCGTATTCTCTTGTGGATGACCTGGGTCTAATTTGTTTTGGCAAATAAAACATGAAATTGCACAGTAACAGAGCTATCACACATCTATTATTATCTCTATCTTTTTTATTTTTGCACTTGTTGCTACAGATGTGAATGTCTGGTGTAAAGCTAAAAATAAAAATAAATATTGTATTGCTGGAATTGTACGTCATAGCACTTGTAAATGTTTTTTCCCTTATTGGTTCTACCCAAGAACATTCCAGGAGACTATGCAAGTGACTATGCCCTCATTAGTGCATTTCTCTTTCTCTATGATTTGCCAATAAAGTTTCTACATTGTATTCACATGAAACAGTGTACACCCAAACAAACAAACAAACAAACAAACAAACAAACAAACAAACAGTAACTGAATGGCTGAATACTTCCCATTTGTTTATCAAGTAGTTAGCAGACATGCAGCGTGAATTATTATGTCCTCAAAAGAGCAGTACAAGTTTCATTCTCAGGTCTGGCCTTTTGTGACTCATTTATTTACAGTCAAGGTTGATAATAAATAGACATAATTAGACACACATAATTACATACACTAGTGGAGAGAAGGGAGCCATTCATAAAGCTGTCAGAAATGGGACTCGAACCCAACGCCAACAAAGGCAAGGCTCTACGCCGGACTGCCTACATAAGGAATCTAAAATTTTATGAAGATAATATTCTAGGAAAGGCCAAGCACAAGATGATTCATTTTGGGCGTTTTGTGCCATTATTCACCTTTATGAGAGCTGTACAAGTTTCCGTGTACAACAAGAAGTAGCAATTAGTAAAATATTTCGGTACAACATCATATCCTTCGTGTTACAAAAGCAAAATTTCAAACTCTGATACAAGACGCTCATAGCAGTTTCTATACCTATACTATTGATAAATCTAATCCTTTGTAGTATCTATACAGTTAGTGCATACCGTACCGTGTTTAAAACCAGTCAGACTTACGTGACTATTTAATGTAGTTACTCAGAAGTACATAAATTGACTGGTCCTTCCCACCCTCTTAGCGCTGACAGCTAATCAGTTAGCAATTAGAAGAGTAATTCATAGCTACGGCCCACTCATCCAGAGAGGCCACATTCTTCTGTCATGATTCTAACTAATAAAATGGCAACATATTTCACCTCAATAAGTATTTAAGCGACAATTACAACACAAAAAAAAATTCTCACTTAACTTAAAGGGATACAAGGACGTTTTGAAATAAAGAAAACAATAGAAGTATGGAAGTAGGCAGAAACCATTTAACTCATCTGAAAAAGAAATGAAGCTGAAAGGGATGTAAAAAATTTGAGTAATGACTTCAGTTCGTCAAACATAATGAAGGCAGGTTTATAATGTTCGAGGCGCTCCAGTGACGCCTTTCTAAAATCCTTGAGGTATGTTTGTTCCTACGCTACCTTAACATTACGTGCTATTCCTCTAAGAGACAAAGGCATATCCTTGACGAGAAAGTCGTGATTCGATTTCTTACAATGAATCACCGTCATTCGCTCCAACTGATTAGCACTTGCTATTATTACTATTATAAATCCACTGACATATACTAGTGTCTCTGATTGTGACAGATTGTGTGAATAAACTGGTATGGTTGTGTGTGTGAACTGAATGTATTTGAGAGGGCGAGATTTTTGTTGTATTTGGTGTGTGTACCATGTTTACAGGTCGTCCATCTACACCAAACTGTTACTCTTATTTAACATCAGCCTGTCGAGGGACTACAGGTGGAAATTTGTATTTATGCTATAACATGGCACCATACAGCTTTCCTGTTTTTTAAGGTGTAATGTTGTGCACTGTCCCTGTCTAAATAAAAGCATACCATACCATACCATACCATTTGTGGTCACAGACTAATATATTGACTTATTATTAATTAAAGTGCATATGAAGTTAGACTACTCACTACACCTGTCATATGCACTTGTTACGCTATTTTCTGATCTATGTTATAATGTTTCCTCATCAAAAACATACCTGGAGTTGCTTTTTTTTTCACTCACACATGTTTAACACACAAACCCTGCATATTTAGGCTGAGTTCTTCTTTCAAACAGACAATACTCCACCTTGTGATGTCATGTCAAGTGCTGCACTGTGATTTTAAACTCCATGCACCTTCACTAGAATCATTTAGATTATTTAAGCTCAGCCAACAGACTAATAATAAAGAGTTACTCAAACATGTGTAACTGAAACGAGACACAACTCCAGATCTGTTTTTGAGGAGGTAACAACATTATAACATGGCTTTAAGCTCTCAGGAGTCAGTTTTGTGTAATATAGGAGATCTATAATGCAAAATTGACTTTTTTATAAATGTTTTCCCTTCTCATTTACCCACGTTTAGAGTGACTCACGCATGCTTGAGTTATCTTTATCCTTCTATTATTCTATTATTATTATTTCAGACCTCACTGCTCCAATCTACCCCCGTTCTCACCACCAGCGGAACATGCCCACTGCTCTGTACTTCAGTGTCCAATGATGATTTACATGAAAAAATGGGAAAAAAATGCAAAGATAGAAAAGAAATCTGCTGCTTGCTAGCATTATCTACAACTATCCACAGTAAGGGTGGTATGATGACTTGTTTCTTTTATTAAAGTAGACCTATTACGCAAAATCGACTTTTCGGGGCTTTTAAACATGTTATAGTTGTTTCCCCTACTCATTTACCCTCTCGAAGTTGTATGTGGAGTTGTATTCGTACATGTTTGAGCAATCCTTAACCGCTTATTTTCAAGATGCCATATTGCCTATTGATCTATCCTCGTTTTCACTCCCACCGGCATACGCCCACTGCTCTCTACTAACTCCATTCTTCAATTTTATCATCTTAGTCAATGATACGCGTAGGACTCGGGAGCATCGCATAGTCGTTTTGGTCCAGATGAAAAAAAATCAGCTACTTGGTGATGTGATCTGCTGCTGTCCATAGGAGGGGCTGACAGCTACATGGCTCTCGGTTGTGATGATGTTTACGGCCACGTCAGCTCCAACTGGGCACAGCAGTTTTCTAACGTGGAAATCAGCTGACTTTTTCCTTTTATTAAGTTGTTTTAGATAGAATATTGCAATTTAAAATATGCAAATTATAGCAGGTGTCACAGAAAATAACTATAAAGCAGACGCAAGCACAATAAGTCTTCTTTAAGCTGCTTTAGATGAATATTGCAATTTAAAATATCCAAAATATAACACAGAGATCCAGGGGTGTCATAGATTATAACTTTAGCAGACAAAAGCACAATATGTCTTCTTTAATACCAACCGGACCCTCAGGCGGTGACTGCTGACCTTCACTGTCAAATGAAAAGTGCTTTTTACTCCGCTTTTAGGCTATATGCTTCAATAGAGATACTTGTTAATCCTCAAGGTGAAATGAGGCTTGCAGTGTCATATTACTGGGGGGATCAAGCAGAATTATGGTTAGGTTCACTGCCTGTCTCTCTTCCTTTATCCCCTCACAGCGCAGACTGTTAAAGAGACTTTATTTACCAAGAACATACATTTGTCTAGTTACTTTTATCCAGTGGTGGAAGACAACGAAGTAAAAGTAGTAAAGTACCATTTTCAGGTATCTGGCCTTTACTTGAGTACATTTTATAGTGGGTGCTTTTAATTTTACATCACTAAATTTGAGAGTAGGTATCTGTACTTCTTACTGCGTTACATTTTGGAACTGGACCGAAAAGTAAAAAGTACTTTTTGTATTATTTCAGGGGTTTTTTTTACCCTGTCCGTAGTAACATCCTGACTAAAGTTTCCGAGTTCAAGCTTCGGCTTTGAGCAAAAAAAAGCTTCGGCTTTGAGCAAAATTCATAAGAGAAAATGTATTTGTATTGTTGACCAAAATCTGTATAATTTTTAAATCAATATCACTGCATTTAACACTTGAAAGGTGCATTGTGTAACTTTTCTGGTGTGGGTGGTCCCCATAGAGATGTAATCGCTTTGTCTGGAATGTTCCACCGCATGGCATTAAGCTTATTTAAATCCTTGATGACAAGCAGGTGATGCCTCCAGGTCAAGTTACAGGTCAGCTCTGTGGAGAGGTGACCCTACTGACTGTACCAGCGCATGTCTTTCCAGGACTTTCTCAGCAATAAAAATATCTAAAAGTTAAATAAATGAATGTTAGATAAGTTTAAAAACATACTGTGGAACATTCCAGGCAAAGCAATAACATCTCCACGGTGGGGATGACAGACCCAAACCAGAAAAGTTACAAAGTGCACCTTTAACAAATGAACAGTACTTTATCAAAATCTGTGTGAAATAATTTAGAGCATGTACTTTAATACTTTTAATGTACTTAAGTTGATTTTTTTATGTGATACTTTTACTTTACTAACTTGTTGCCAGTGTATCTGTACTTTTATTTAAGTAACAAAACTGAGTACTTAAAGCAGCGCCGGTTTTAGTCCCATAAATGTAAGCTAAATGGGTTTACAATGCAGCGCTAGGCTATTGTTTACCTTCAGAGTGCCGCAGTGCCCTAAATAGATACGCATCGTTGCCTTTTAGATGTTGCCAAGAGGTTGAGTTTGTGCACGGCTGGTACCTGTCTGCGTGCAGTGTGGCTGAATGAAAGGTTGACGAGATAATATCCACAATATTTATAGCAGATCTTACACATGAATTAATCTCTGCTTGTAAATCACAACATAACATCTCCCTAATTTAAAGAGGCACCTTGGGAGATCAGGGAATGGACGCTATGAATTATAAGCACTTAGGTGAAACCTGAGAAGATCATTATTACTACCAGAGCGATACATATTTGGGTTTGCGGTTCACGACACAAGGGTAAAAAGTATCAGGTTGAAACAACAATAATCAAACTGGATGTGTATAAAGTATTATTATTACTACTAACTATTACCTGTACTATAATAACTTTTACCTGAAATCAATCTTGAAGGAAAAATGCATTCACTCAAAACGTACAAAGAAGTAGTATATGCAGTGGCAGTAACACTAGCCATAGCAGTAATAGTAGTAGTAGTAGTAGTAGTAGTACTAGTAGGAGGAGGAGTTGAGTTGTAAAATAAACCACATAAATATGACATTTTTAAAAATTATATAATTTTAGAATGGCTTTCGACCATTTCGACCACATGGAAATATTAAAGGGACTACTATTATTTTGTGTTGAAGCATTGAAATCAGTTTAGTTTGAAATTGTAGTATTTTGTCAACAATAAGTAGTCGTAGTGGTAGTAGTAGTAGCAGTTGTAGAAGTAGTAGTGGTGGTAGTAGTAGTAGTGGTAATAGTAGTAGTGGTAGTAGTAGTAGTGGTAGTAGTAGTAGTCGTAATAGGAGTAGTAGTAGTAGTAGTAATACTGCAATGTCATTAGATAATAAAAAATCTTTGGACTGGATAAATAATACAGGTACTTGTTACTATTTTCCATAAAAAAGCTTCAGGTTTAAACCACTATGTAATTAATAAAATACTTATTTATATGTTGGTTTAAAAAAATAGACCACACAGAGGTCACAATATCTCATTGTTCAACATGAATGTAATTAAAGGCGATAAGGTCTGACAGTGATTTATCATGATTAGAACCAGTTATGACACTTCACAGAAGGGTGTCCAAAGTTTACCAGACCGCAACCAAAATAGGCTTCCATCATTTTAAAGGCTCCGCCAATGACTTTTTGTGGCTCATTTAGCAATTTTAACCTATTCTTCTTATTATTACGCACCATTCTCCACAGTAATTTATTTTTCATTTGATGATTTTTCTTCGTGGTCTATTATCCAGCTCAGTCCTACATTTTCCCGAAAAACGATTTTTACACTTTTATGTGCCTTGTTAATTTGTATGCTCTCATGCTAATTTTCTGTATAAACAATTACATAAACAAGATTGGCCCCTGGGGGTAGCCGAGCGGCTTGGCGTTGGAAGAAATAAACATCAAATCTTTTTTTCTCTCTAAAATTGAGCTGGAGAACAGGTTGAATTTGCGGTTTAACTCTTCTTTTACAGGTTTGCTGACCTGGTTTATTGTTGAGATCTCTGTAATTACTGGGCCAATCCGCATGAAATAAAAACTGGTAAAAGTTCCACATGTTCTCTGTCGGTATAAATAAATAACAGTGAAATTATTTTTTCAGAAAGAGCTGCCATTACAAAGGCATTTGAAAGAACTTGAAAGCTGCTATACCCGATTTTTACTGTTTTAAAAATGACAAAAGCAGAACTAGCTCATTTTATGATCTGACATGGTCCAAAGTTATTCCTCGCATTCCTCACTTCCTCAAATGAATTCAAATTATCCTAATTATGCAGTGCTTTTCACAACTATCAGAAGCCAGATTCCACTGATGGTAATGCCAACACCATCTAGCATGCTAACAGTGCCCTTCCTGATACTCGTGCAATGAAACACTTTATAATTAGACAATCAGACAGTACCTATTTTGACCAAGAGCTGCTTATTCAGTATATTTGTACGAGGAAAAAATAAAATTCAGGGAAATAACAAGCACAGGGCCATCAATAACAAATAATAACCATTTCTGGATCAAAACTTTGGCTATTTCTTTCAAAAAACCTGAATGTTCCATAGCGTTATATAGGCCCCTGCCCTCCATCTGAAGTTATGACATAATTAAATTGTAGAATGTGAACACTAGCTCTTGTTTATGGGCGCCTTACAGCAGCAGAAGCATAAGACTTACTTGTGGTGTTGTATCTGACGCCATAAAGCATCTCTGGGCAGGGTCGTGCCACCATTTGCCCCGCGTTACTCCTGGGCCAGCAGGTGCCAATGCCATCAATGTAGATCTCACAGTAAGGTCCAGAGCCTATGGAGACATGTCAAGTCTACATTACTGGAATGACTGTGGGCTGTTTATAGCTACCGGAAAAATGCCCATAATGCCGCACTGTTGCTGGTCATAAATTGTGGCCTGAATGAATTGTGTTTGTTATGTATGCAGTTTTAATGATCAGCCCCTGTGAAAATTGCTAATGTGGCAAAGCATCAAATCTATTTCTAGCATTGTTTGTTATTGGCTTTGAAGTTCGACCTAATCACGGTTCACATCAAATTTACATCCCTCCGAGGGGTATTCGCTAAAGCATGTAATGGCTGAGATCCAAATCGACACATTCCACACATATATTAAGGTGCATCCAGCTATTTCATCTAAGAGGCTGATGGGAAGATTTTGAAATTAATTCCAGAGAGCGTTTTCCAAATAAAACAATTCGGGCTCAATCAAAAGACATTTTAATGATGCTAATAGGTGGAAGGAGTAGAATTACAGTAGTAGTGGTACCAGGCAACAGTATGCAGTACAGTGAATCACAGTAGTTGTATTAGTAGTACTACCGATGCCCAGACCAATATAGACGTTTAGGGGTTGCTGCCAATTTGTGTTTGTGGGTTTGGAAATGTCACTAACTGATAAATTGACTCTTAGTGATCAAGGTATGAACTGAAAAGAGGTTTTGACCATAACAGCTCAGTACTAAGTAGTAAATGTAGTAACAAGTAACTTTCTGTTTGTTTTTGTAAATGAATTATTGTTGTGTCGTATGTCTCTTTGTGGCCATATCCCTGGCCACTGTTTTTAGTAGGGTATAGGAACAAGCCAAGCTAGTGTACCCAAACTTTGTAATACTATTTTGTAATAATAGTACTTATACTAGGTTTTGCACCTTCGAGGCACTCAACACACGCTGAACATCAAGGATCCATTTCAGATAGCCTCGTGTTAAACCAATAGAGATTATAAATACTAAATACTAAACATGGCATTAATTCAAAGGTGTTTTGACATGGCTCTTTTGTTTACTCTTTAAATTGTTTAATTAATTCATCTCAATGGACGTTTTGATTGATGTTGACGTTTGATCCAAAGCTCTATAATAAATCATATAGTATATATTTTAATTGGCTTGTTATAACTCACCTGTCCACGTGCTCTGACACATTGGGCAGGGTAATGCTCCAGTTGGGCGACCAACGTTTTGTGCTGTGGGAGGAGAGATTTCATCAATTATAACACATCTTTCAGAGGGCTACAAAAATCTCATTAGATTCAGCTTAAGAGCCACAACGATAGAGGCATTAGAGCATAAAGGGCAACAGTAAAACATTGGTGACAGACCTTTCCCGAGCAATAACCGACCATAGTGCAGCAAATATGTGCCAGACGTGCCCTGGGGTCGTTTTTTTTTTTTTTTTTTTTTTTTTTCTATTACTGTGGCACTAATCATTCAGGAAGAGCTCAGTCACCCAAGGCCAATGGGAATTATAACTAGATCCTGCATTAAAAAAATACTACATATTTAACATACAAGTGTGGTTTCACGACAATGGCTTTGATTACATGTACACCAACAAGCTGTTTATTATTACGATTTCTGGAGTTATGCGATGATTGAAATGTCAAACTGCAACATATGACGTGAGTAACCTGATTGTTCACACCCTGTCCTGGGTTTGACACAAGGAAAATTATTTTTTTTTTAAAGGGAAAAGTTTTATTTAAAAATGAATTGTACTTTGTCTTTCAAATACAATAGTTGCTCTAAAAATCTACATGTCACCAGGTGATCATTGATAATCAGATTTCTTTTGTGCATGCAAACACGAGACAGAGTTGGCCAGAGTTGATAGTTATATATACCCTGTATTCTAAACAATGGTATCATCATCGGCCATTGAAAACCCGTATCGGTTGATCTCTAGTAAACACATCTGATAATTCTAGTTATCTGTTTTTTACGGGCCATGTTAATGTCCCCGGTGTCAGTTAATGTTATGCGCCAGTATTGTAGTCACTGCAAGCTAAATGTATTGTTCCAGTCATAGCTTTAAAAAGAGTGCTGTGATCCAATTATGTTTCTTCTTCTGTAGTCACAGTTGCCCGAGGGCTGCCACATTTCCATGGCAGAAAATATGGAAGTCAATCTGTGTCAACCGCCTTTCTGATCCCCCACCAAATACCCCACAATCCTCCATTCATACAAAGGGAGGGGCTTAAGTTATGTGATGTATTTTGTCCTGGAAGGTTTGAAAAAATAAATACAGATACTTTCATAATTTCTCCAGATTGTTAGTTATATCAATATTTTGTGAGTTTCTCTAATTAGTAGTTATTATATTAAATGCAAATACCACATAACAACTCAATATGAAGTGACCCCCCCACTCCCCGTCCCATCTCCAGAGAAATACAGTGAAATCACAATGAGAGCAGCTAAGCAAAATGTATTTATGGATCAAGGATACTGTGTCAACATTAGTTATCATATTTAGCTTTGACGTGCTGCGGGATTGAAAGCAATGTACCTCCTTGTGCTAACTCCTGTGTTAAAGACTAGAAAGGAGAACACTTGTTTTTGAGAAATTAAATATTTTTACAAAAGAAAAAGAGCTATTGCCTCACCTGGATCGGATATTTGACCTGTTAATTTTCCCAGTAGACTTTGATTTCTTCCAAGCACACCTCATTGCTATTGAAAATCTCAAACGTTGTATTGATTTGCTTAGTGGCACTGTCTTCTATTTACTTTGCCTCTGTCTGGTAACAGTATATGAATAAATAGCTCTCAAAACAAAATGCCTAACCTTCTGAACTGTTTTTTACATGTTGTTACATTCTACAGAAAATGAAAATGATTTTGCTGTAATACTTTCTAATAATTATGCTGTTATAAAGCATGAACAAAATACTTAATTCATAATAAAATCAGTTTGTATATTAAAGGGCTCATATTAGGCTATGTTACAATGTTGTTTTCCTTATCAAACATACTTCGAGTTATGTTTGGTTTCATTTACACATGTTGAACAAACTGTATATTTTTATATATTATATAACTGTATATGAGTTCTTCTGTCAATTTTTGAAAACATTCTGTTCCACCTTGTGATGTCATGTGGTAATACAGGAATGTGCTCCACTGTGTTTTTAAACTCCATAAACCTTCATTAGAATCATTTGGATAATTTCAGCCCTGGAATTTGCCAATCTCTAATGAACAAAACGTAAAAGGAAGATCCTTAATTTGAAAACTATCATGACTATTCATGACATCAAAAGGTGGAACAGAGGATTTTGAGCTTTCAACATATAGACAGACTCATAATAACAAACATGTGTGAATGAAACAAAACACATCTCCAGGTATGTTTTTGAGGAGGAACTTTACAACATGGCCTAAAGCTCACATGAGTCAATTTTGTGTAATGTAGGACCTGTAAAGTGTAGTTACAATGAAGTGGTAGTATTTGGCCAATACCCACAAAAAGTGGAGATGAAGATTTGACATTTCGGGGGGGGGCCCTGTGCGACTTTGGAAACGAATAAAAAATCAATTCATAAGTTCACTTCTATGTTTGCAGTGAAAGGTCGTAGTCAGGAGTTGGTGGCATTTGAAAAAAGTCACTCTAACTGTGATCAAAGGCTAGTCTTTTGGGATGACAAAGGTTCAGCGCACACATGTTGGGTCTATACTTACATGAGAGATTTCCTGCAAGCAGCAGCAGAGCTTCACATGTCAGCTGTGCAGAGCAGCCCAGAGGCAGCAGGCAGACGATAGCCCACACCTGCAAATAGACAAGAGCCCCAAAGGGTCACACAGTCCATAAATCACATCACAGCAAAACGCCATTGTAAAAGCACACAAGGGGGAGAATGGATGATCTTTTTGAACAACCCCCTCAAAACAGAGAAAGTTGGAACAAAGCATAAAATATACCCCAATGTTTAAGTTTGTATAATTCCAGGTGTTACTGGCAATAAAAATACTTAGAAATTTTCTGGTGTATGCAGTGTTTTTAAAAGGTGCCACATGTAATTTTTCCATTGGGGGTCTGCTACATGCTCCATGGAGATGTTATTGCTGTGCCCTGGAATATTCCACAGTATAGCAGCAAACAGTCTATCTTTCTTTTATTAATTTACAGATGTTCCTATTGCTCTCAAAAAATACCTTCAAAAAACATGCATTCTCACAGTCTCCACTGATCAGATCTGTAACTTGGCCTATCCTCCTTGGAGTATGGAGGAGTTTAATTGTTATACTGTGGGACATTACAGGAAAAACAATAACATCTCAATATATACACAGCAGTTGGCGGACCCCTCGCTGGAAAGTTTGCAAGGTGTGCACCTTTAAATTATTTGAAATACAATGATGCTTGTTGTCAAGGATGCTTGTTGTCCAAATGGAAAACGTGCCCTTGTTATTTGATGCACCCTTCAAACAGTGGCCTATAGGCAGTGGGTGACCGCAGTGAAATGCCCAGGGACCCTTCTCCAGATCTTGGTCACGATTACTTAACCTGGACACCAAATTTGAAATACTAATGAAAACAGACACTGCCTTTTCTAAAATGTCACTTCAATATTACATTCCTGTTGGCAGAAAACATTCAGAGCATATCAATGTGGATGTTTTTGTAGTCTTAGTATCAACTTTGTGAGATGTGTTGCTGCTGCTGACACAAATGATGAACTACTGAGAAAATGATTCTGATGTGCAGTATTTTTTATTTATACTTTACACTGTGCGTACTAACTTCATTTGAATTGGGATTTTGCTTTTTTCACTAATGTCCCCACATGTGCAGAGAAAGACATGCTCTGCTGTTGTTGTCCTTGAGCTTCTGGTGGTGAATACATTTATAAGATACTGCTTCTTAAATTGAGATTGCTTTGTAGTTTGTAATCGTTTCCCTCTGTCTTCAGTGAGCTTTCATTTTTATAGAAACAAGGTTTAGATCAAGTTTGAACACAACAATTACCATTTGAACCTGAAATCAGGCGATATTGTCCTTCTCAAGATGGGTTTTCAGCCCACTGTTAAACCTCATTTGTATCTATGCAGGCAGAACATCTCAAAATAATGCACATAATTATGACACCACACTTGGTAATAGTATTTGCACAGGGCAGAATCTGAATAGAGCTGATTGCAGTTTCTTTTAAATTGGCAAGTCTATGAAGCAAGAGGTTGAGACTACAGAAAATCACTCAAGAGACATTATATTGTACAAGGTTTGGCTGTTGGTCATAATTATAACTTTGCTTATTAATAGAACTTTTTGCAACCTGACCACCCATGGGTTTCAAAGAAAAGTAGTGACTGTTGCCATAGCAATTCAAGCCAACTACTTTACCTTTTGAATAGTCAAGAGTTCACAAAATGGCGCCTATAAACGAGGAGTAACTGAAACCCATGACTTGACGGAAGTATATGATATAAGTTTCAGAGGTGAACAAAAATCCTAAACTATTAAAACGTGATTAGTGAGTCATTTTGACCGCTTTGATGTCTATGCTATTTTTAGATTAATCAGATTTTTTAATCCTAAAGCATAATTGTCAAAAATGTTCTGAATTTAAATGGCAGAAATTTCTCGTTCATGATTAGATTATAAGTTATGACTCAGGTTTTATGGGTTGTCTCACGAGGACAGTAAGTGGCACCTTTTGTTCTCTTTTCACCAGACCGCTCATTTCGTCATTGACAATAGGTTAACACGGCCACTGTCATTTGCAGTTCTTTCCAGGAAGCGTGTTTTGTAAAAAGGTCTTTTAACCATGTTATATGTTTTTTTCCTTCTCATCAGCTTACTCACAGATGTATTTAACATAATTCACTCAGCATGTTTGAGCGGTTTAAAACCACACTTTTTTTTTTGTACACACCGGTACACGCCCACTGCTCTTTTTACTTACTTTGTTCTCTAATTATATTTTCTTAATCTGTGATACAGTAGGCAGAGTCATGTAGCTGATTTTGGTACAAGTAAAAAAAAAAATCTACTGCTCACTAGTGTGATCTGCAGCTATCCATAGGGGGGTGCAACAGAATACAGCACTTTGTTTTGGTGATGTTTACGGGGACATAACAGTAAAAAGAGCAGGTGGGAATCGGTTCCGTAATACCTCACTGAGCATCGCAATTTTCCAACCTGGAAATCAGAATCAGAACTGTTTTTTTTATATTAAGTTTGTTTTTAGATCAATACTGGAATTTTAAATTTCCAAAATATAACAATGATCCACAGGTGTTATAGATTGTCTTCTTAAATAAAGCTCAGTGTTTAAAGTGCTTTTTTTAATTTAGTTGTTTATGTCCCAGTTTTCGTTCAGATTACACAGTTAGTCACATACAACAATGGCCACAACAAAATTAAGGCTTTCATTGTTGTCTGGTTATAATGTCAGTAATTGTGAATAGTAAAAAATATATATATATATATATGTTTTTTGTCAAATAATTGCAAGAAACAAAATGACAGTGTCCATTGACAACATGATTTCCCAGCATTCTTACTGAGATGCCATTTGGTATATTTACACAGACAGAAAAAAGAGGAGCCCATTTGTGGCTCATTTAGCGACAGTGTGGCCAACCATAGGGAATACAATGCTAGGATTAATATTTCATCATCCACACTCTTTGATCTCTGGATTTCTTGCAACCGAAGATGATGAGAAAATGCTGAAAATGTCCAATCGTTTGAAAGAAAGAGGGAGGAGGGGGTCACGCTGATGCTAAAGCAAAGATTTACTAAATGCATCTCGGCAGCTTGTGTCTATGGCATTTCTCACAAGACTAAGCTATGTTGATGCTCGACACAATTTGCATATAGGAGAACGAAACCGGTGCTGCTCCACTTGACTTTTGAATCTATACTCACTGGATATTCCCTATGGAGAGACAGAAGATGGCCACTAAAGTCAATGTTGCATTTTTCACTTAACCTGCTAATAATATAATGCATAGAGGAAGCAGAGCAGAAAATTGAAGATAAGGTTAATTGAAAGAGCACCTTTTTTTCCCAGGAAATGTGCCAACCTTGTCAGTCAGCACTTTGTAAGAAAATTCCCATCAAGTCTTTAAAACATTCCAGGTTGCTCCATAGATTTTTTTCTCAAGCAGGGAGATGAGATCTTGACGCCTTTGCTGGCCCCATTTTACGCTCACCAAGTGCATTACAGGTATCATGATGGTACAGGAGCGTAGAAAAGCCCTTACCATCGCAAGTAATTAAAGCGCATAGCAACCTAGGCGGTGTAAATCGATATAGCATAAAGAATGTGTAAAGACTGGAGAGTTTCATAAAGGGGCATCATATATTTGACCTCAGCCAGGAGCATAAGCAGTGAGAAAGCAGAGGAGGGGTGAAGGAAGGCGGTGTGGTCTTAAATCTTGACAATGGGGAATAGCAGGGAGGCTGGGAGGGCCATTTGGAGAAGAAGAAAAAAAGAGGTAGAAATGTGAAGATTCTTAGCTATTCTTAGTACTGCAGAGCAGTTTGCCATTGTGCAGTGGGAGTTATAGGTGAAATAATGAACCCCAGCTATCCATAACAACATAGGCTATAAACTTCAATAAAAGCACACATAGAGTCTGCAGTTGGTCATATAACTGCAGCAGACAATACGCTCAACCAAGAAAGGAAAAGAGATTAATTCAAAGTTTTTATCTGAACTTGAACAAGCAGTCAATAGTACAATGCCCTATATAGGCTACAGTAAGTATTCCATGGGGGAAAGTTGGGATAAAAAAAAAGGCTTAGATTGCTGAATTAACACGTCTTCTTAAATCCTGGGTGTCCCATAATTCAGGCTTTTCCCTCTCGCCTCAGCCATCTTCGTTCGGTCTTTCGCAGTCCTGTCACTTGTCGTGCGTCTTGCTCTCCCCAAGTACATCCTCACGCTCCACTGTTTACAAGCACTGGCCTACATAAGCACTTTTCTCACTGTTTAACGCGATGCAGATCTAATTTTATAGGACAATGGGGACCAAAGCATCACTGACTCCTACCTACGTGCGTTACTATACACCACTTTTTGTTGATACAGGGATTTAGGGGGACTGATTAAAAACTGGCACCCTGGTTGCTTTGGTTAAATAACGCACCTAATAACCAAGCTCAACTCCCTGTGCCGGGCTTTGATTGAAGTTAAAATCAAACAGCATTGACAGTGGACGAAATTAAGCACTTACCCCTAGAACTATAGATCCATTTGCGACGCATTTCTAGTGTCTTTCACATTTCTTCTTAATGAAAATACAATCTTGCAGTGTCTACAGTCGCCCTTTTCCGCCTCTCTCTGGAGTCCATAAGTAGTAGCGACAAAACATTTAAACGAGTTAAATATGCAGTGTCATTTGATTAAAGTAAACGAAATAGTGAAAGTGGATTTTTTGATGTTTCCCAGGATGATGATGGAGTGTCCTGTCTGACTGAAACGAAGCGCGCTTGTCCAGTTTGCGTTACAGGAAACTAAATCCGAAATATAGGATCTCACGTCGCGCGTTTAACCCTCCTTTTACATGGCCGCTGATTTTTGCAGACAGTAGGCAGTCAGTCAGTCGTATCTTCTTCCTTCAGCGTCTCACATCCCTCTCTTCCGTGCTGCTGTCCGTGTGAGTTGAGTGTACAGTGCAGCGGGATGGTGCGTGAGCGAGTGTCCTCTCTCACCCGCGCGCCGCCCACGTTGTGATACTCGGGGCTTTTGGTTGTTGAGTATCCGGCGAGATGGACCATAACTCTTCCTCTGCACAGTTAATTATGCAAAACTGCGTTCCACATTCTTATTTCGGGGTATGTTCCAGTCATGACGCTGCGTAAAAAAGGCACGTTGGTTAATAAGAAACTAAGTGGCGTTAAACACATGACCCTAAGTGCGCGCGCGCTTTCATGGCACCATTTACCATGCACCTCCCCGTGTCTTCTACGAATTAAGGTCCAGATCAGAGTCAACAGATTTGGCTGTTTGCTAAAGAGAGACAGATGGTCTCCTGGGAGTCAATAAAGTTTACATCCTCTGTGCGCCTATTAAAAAACAAAGAAAACAGAAAAAAAAACACCCAAACACTCGAGCATTACTGAGCTCTGGGCACACGGAACAAATGCTATTTAAATATTTACTAGATTATACTAATTCATAAAATATGGGAACATGGTATAGCCTGCAAAACATGAAGCTATAATAGGAAAAAGTTCAACATTTAATTTATTATTTCTAAAAAAAAAAAAAAAATGTGGTGATGTCACACTGTAACATGGATGTTTGTGTTTCCATAAATGTCAAGAAGCTAAATAATGTCAGATTATTTATAGAACTGTATATGTCAGTGATCTCATACAACAAAATGTATACTAAAGTTGCACTATGGAACTTTTCTGGAGGAGGAACAGCACCTGCTTGTGGCATGTATAGAGACTGCTTTGCCTGGAGTGTTCCACAGTACAGTATGGCATTGAACTTATATGACCACAGAGAAAAGCAGGTCATACCATCAAGCAGGAGGAAGAAACTGTCCCACTCACAGTTGGCTATCCCACTCACAAATGCAAGATAGATCAGACAGAACACTTCTAAGGACTCAAGCAGGTAGTGGACCCCTCACCCGAAAGTTTACATAGTGGGGGCCTTTAAGAATATTAACTACACTTGACTTATCTAATCCATTTCTAATTAACCTAATATTATGGTGTTACCTGACACAAAGCCGGGGATAACCAGCACTACTAATGAACTTACTGAATACATAATGTTGTATTTTACATCTAAAACATAACTGGGAAAATCAATACAGTTAATTAATATAACTGATTACACATGCATTAATGTTCTGTTCTTGTTTTTATGAGTGGTAATAAATTCTTTGTTTGTTTTTTTTAATGGTTCAGGATACAGCTGTGGGCCAATCACAAAATGACATCCGCAATCTATTTCAGCATTAAATGAGCTATCCATAAAAAGGAAGAGCTGGTGGCAGTCTAAACAATGGATTGTAATGTCGCATGTGATAACCTGCTGGTGTAACAGAAATGAGCCAGAATCACATCACTATTGATTGGAAAAGCGTGATTGTGTCTGATCAATGTAACAGATGCTTACTATATTGGTACATAACCTATTTGACATGCATTTAGACAAACATCGCAATTTGGGTGTAGAACATTTCAACTCACAATCTCCTATTGCCTGTATAAGTTGTGTGAAAGTATTCCATGAGCTATTTTTCACCGCAAAAATGAAATTTAATAAGCAAACATGATGAGTCTTACCTAAAACAACCTAGTCTTATCTTTTACATTCTATGTAGGTTAATATCAGCCCCCTGCAGGAGCTGTTTGTCATTGTTATACAGTCATGGATGCCACTATGTACAGTAGGACAGTGCAATAGGGTTTCCCTCTTTCACTTGAATAAGCTCAATGTGATAAAAAGCTCCAACAAACACATAGGGAGGCCGGGCCTGAATGATTTCTAATAACTGTTCTACACTCTGCACAAACGAATGTGGCGTATTAATGCTATACCCTTCAAAGGCGGTCATGTGTAGAGGGGCCTTATTCACAAGATGCTTTAATCCAAGGTGACAGTGCCCTCCCATGAGTTTGCCATGTTGTGAAGGGGCCAGAACTGGAGCGAAAACAGTTTGTCTTGCAATTTCAGCCATCACTTGCAGAGGATACCACCTAGGTTGCTGAACGATTTGTATCACAATTGCAATGACAGTCTATAGTATATATGTATATATATATATATATATGTGTATATGTGTATATATATATATATATATATATATATATATATAGTGGTGTGTGTGTGTGTGTGTGTATATGTATATATATATATATATATATATATATATATATATATATATATATATATATATATATATTATATATATATATATACAATTGCAATGACAGTCTATGGTATATATATATATATATATATATATACTATATATACATATACATATATATATATATATATATATATATATATATATATATATATATATATATATATATATATATATATATCATATATATATATATATATATATATATATACTATAGACTGTCATTGCAATTGTGATAAGATTTGCCATTTTTGTTTTAATAATTTGTTCAAAGCTCACATTTTAAACAAAAAATGGACTACAAGACTGAAATAGGACCAGACAAATGAATAGAAGAAGAATGACATTTCAGAACAATTTTGTACAGGTTCAAACAACGGGGCTTGTAGTTTTAATGAGACAGGATATTTGGCTGATTGTGGAGGAATTGCGATTTTGATTGTGATTAATCTTGCAGCCCTAATACCACGCCTGTCTCACCACACAGCCCCGGTCTAAATATGTAAACAGTACCCCACATACACCTGCCTACAATTAGGTGTTAGAGAATCAACTTAAATCAAGCCTGACATGCGGGGCAAAGGTGGTTGTTTCAGAGTGCATTCGTCTTGCTTTTGTGGTAGACACTGGATACCTAGTTGTAGTCAAATAGACTTGTGTAACAGCGAATGGTCCTGTAATCTTTTTTCCTAGATGTTGCAGCTGTTGGAGTTCACTATCAAGCTCAGGTTTTTTTCTTCAATCTGGCCATGACAAATGAGATGCACCCCCACAGCTATGAACTGGATACATACATGCATACTCACGCATTATCGCCATGGCGTTGGACCCAGCCGGGCATTGTGTTAAAGGGTTGTTTACTGAGGCACAGCTGAAGAACAGAAAGCAGGCGTTCATTCATTGCATGTTGAGGCTCAGGATATTTCTATAATGATCCTGAACTTTGCTCTCATGGAGAAAATGCATTGCTTTTCTCACTATGAGTGCACCAGGAGAGATGGGAATGTGTAACCTAAAGGCTTGTGCAGTGATAAGTTGTCAGGCTTGGAATGAGGTTGAAGTTAATATCGAAATGTGTGTTAATAAAGCCACATCATTTGACTGGGAGAGATGGTGGAAACGAATTTGAAAGCTGTCATTTGTCAGCACCAAGACATCCCCTCACAAACTTCTGAAGCTTATGAAAAAACTTGTCAAGTCACTCATACTGTGATGGTGACCTAGAAAAAAGCCTTGATATTGAAACAGTGTGAGTGGGAATTTTGTGTGTGTGTTTGAACCTCTGCTGTATCTGTGCATGGCTCTGCTCGCACACACTTCAAGAGAGCTCCAGTATCATAACAAACATTCAAAAGATCCTTTAAAACTATGAACAATTCACAGACACAGCCAGGAACGGGGCGTGTTAAGGAGGAAGGAGAAAAAACAGAAACAAGGAACACCGGTTTTAGCATATGCGCTAAAAAAGCAGGCCAGCTGACTGTATAATTAGCAATTTATTTTCTTTTTACACCCAAGCAACACTGAGAGATTCTTCATGCTGTAAACAATTTAAGGAGTCAGACCTTGAACCGAATTGGTGACAAAGCCTGATATGAGTTATTGGTAAAACCTTCGGCGGATGGCTTATTGATTTTATGACAGGCGTGGATGTAGTAGCACCCTCGCAACATGACACAGCCACATGCATGCTAATAAGGTCGCATTACAAAGGCAACCCTTGTGCCCACATGCGCCGCTAACCTTTATAAAGGATACAAGTAGGTTCCACTTTGTTTAAAAAGCGTGTTTGTTTGTTTTTGTTTTGTTTTTTATAAGTAGCCCTCCTTACCATTTCTCATCCCCTCTGCAAAAGCGGGTGACATTTACGCACTGTACAGTAAGCCCTCAAAGGAGAAGAGATTATTGTTATCTGATTACCTCGGTGAAAAAATTTAACATTTAATTTTGCTCTAATACGGAATAGCTTCCTGTCTTATTCAATCATTTTTGGGACCAAACAAAAGGACATTTGGTGCGACATCAGTTCTGATTTGATGAGGATTGGAGGTGGTTGTATAAGATAATAACAGGGATGGGATTGCAATTTCCCCCACTGAAATAACTATCATTCTATGTTGTGTTGCCAAAGCCGTGGTGAGGCTGCACATTTTCTGGGTTCTCAGGGGGGAGGGGAAACAAATATTACAATAAAAAGTAGGATTTAATGTTCCCGCATGCAAGCAGTAGTTCTAAGATACTTTAGAGAAGTAGATTATGGCAGCAGTAGAAAAAGTAGCAGCCAGTTTGGAATCCAGTCATTTGCCAGTGGGGTTTTTGAGTCAGTTCCAAGCTTGGATAAATAAGGATGTGTAAGGAAGGTCATCTGGTGCAACATGTAAATCAGTGTACACTAGGGCAGATAACTTGCTTTAGTTACCTGAGAAACGAGACAGCAATTTTGCAATAACTAGAATAACCTGTGAAACTTCAATTCTAATAGTGCTTGAAGAATGGTGCACTGTATATGAATATTAATTACACTGAAAGCTCCGTATTTAAGAAATATGGTTGCCTGGCCAGACTGCACACCTTTCCTATACAAAGACATGTAATCTGATCCACCCATATCAAAACAAACTCTCAGAAAAGACTGAAAAAGCTCTGAACACAATTTATCTGAGGTGAGAGAAGTTTGATTTTGTTCTAAATGATAGATCACCTATGAGCTTGTGAGTTTCCCATCACTGAAATAAATGAACCTGATTGCACGGTTCTATCTGAATTTGACCTGAGACACAGAGGCGGGAGAGGTGACCCAGCTATAAATCTTATTCGGGAGGATTTCACTGTGGGTTTTTACCAAGCAACAAATCTTGGTGCAAATTTGCCAAGCTTGTATTGAGAATATGCAAAGCTAGAGAAAAATAAAAAAAAAATGCATACTCAGATTACACATGTCCCCAGCCCACAGGGGATCGATGACGTTCGGCCTTAATTCATCTGGACACCTGGGAGTGTATTTCTGTGGTTGTGTTCATCCATTACAGTAATGAATACATAAAAAATGGACAAGGAGATGGTGCGGTGCTATTCTTTGCTGCTTTTTTCCAACCCCTTTTTCTGCCCATTTATCACCTGCCAATTCCCGACACCTCCTCCTACTTCGGATCACTTTGGTCGATCCCGCTCATCAATCCAAGGTCTGCCAAACTTCAATTATTTTCTGTCACGCTACAGGGAGGGGAGGAGGCAAAGAGAGAAGAGAGAGAGAAACTGAAAGAATGCTCCTCACACACACTTACAGCATATGAGGTAATGGCATACAATATAGCTTAGCCTAAAGATTAAGTGTCTCCTCTGCAAGTCACAGAGGCCATTCACACTGGATTGATTATAGTTTTTAGTGGTGGCTCTTTATATTTTATCAAGTGATTGTTCCGGGGGACATGACGACGTAGCAGCAGGTGTGAAGGTCAACGTGGGAGTCATATTTTAATCAAAGACCAAGGGAGCTAAAAATAAAACTCCCCCTGTGGGCAGGGGGCTTGGATCCTTGGAGGAGATGTGAAAAGGCTTGCTAGTAGATGCTTTTAATTATCACGCATATGCACCAGGGCCTGTTGTTCTGCATAAATGTCAGACGGACAGGTCGGGGAAGCCATTATGGAGAGAGGAATGTGTCGCAATGCACCTGCTAGCTGCTGGGGCCCTGTGCCAAGACAAGAATGACACCAAGAATTACAGATCACAAATACTGCAATTATAGTGATTGGGCTTTAGAACTCTTGTTTCATGTCAAAGTCAAACAACAAGATGACTTTATGAGGTTTAATAACTGCCTTTCACACAACGCCCCTACTTACAATACAATTTGACAGCGGTGACCTCGTCTCGCTTTGGAGAGTGTGTATCAAATGGGAAGGTACATTATTTTTAAAACATCAGTAATAATTTATAAGTCCATTATCAGACCTAAATCAAAACAAGGAACACAATAGTGACAGCCGGGATGCTAATAGTGTGAGAGTACCCATCAGGGAATGATTATTCAAAACATGACTCAGGCATAGTTCACACTTAGTGTATTTCAATAGACCTAGCCAACAAACAGAAACTGTTTACAACTAGGTGTGTTAGTTTCAGTGTGGTTAACTTCTCCCTTCAGATACATATAAGGAAGTGTCCACCAGCAATCTCACTAGAAATGAAAAAGCAGCTTGGATGAGCAGCGGAATCATCACTCTAAAATCTTTTCGTCTAGTTAACAGAATTGAATGTTTCTTTTGCTCTACATCAGTAATAACAGATAAATTATCATTAGCCTACTTACAGAGGTGTGTGGCCCTCATCACAGACCTTAGACCCAGCAAAGGTTTCAGACCCAGCAGCACCCCCATCACCCCCTTTGCCACAGACCAGCCCTGGGTCCCCTTTGCCACATCTTCTCCCTCTTGAGACTCTTCACTCTATTTTTCCTCCTCACCTTCATTCATGGCCCCTTCCATCCATCTAGAAAGCCTCATCAGATCAGGAATAAAGATGGCTCTCCTTACGCATAATTGAACAAGAGTTCTGGCATCAACTATACTGATACTATACTTTTGATTTGTTTATATTGTGATTTTAATTTCTTCCTTATTCTGTAAAGCACTTTGAATTACTGTGTGTACAAATTGTAAACAAATAAACTTGCCTTTTACTGGGGCTTATTGAGATATGATGCCTGTGACAATGTGTTAGTTTGGTGATATTGTCTATACTGTGATTTAGCTGTTCTCTGTGTAATTCAGCTATATGCCCCATCCACCCCTCCTATTATTGAGTCTTTGCCGGGTTCTGAGCTGGAGTTGGATTTAACCAATCACAGTAAAGTGTTGCCAGATGTTCTCTTAATAATGACATATACAGATACTAACTTCAAGAAGATTGTGATCTCCTAGCTCAAAAAAACTGTGACAGAATTTTAATGGCATATTGCTCAACTTAACAGTAATAGCAGGGTAGCAGCTACAATTAATGCTTGTGGTAATGCCATACCAGGCCTACCACAGTTTAGCCTTTCAACCAATAAATCTTACAACAATTCTTTATTAAAGGTGCAGCCTGTAAGAAGTAGGCAGTACCTCCTGACTTCATTGAAATATTCCACAGTATGGCATCAAACATATCCATCTTGCTGTTACTGTACCCTTAACCCCTAACCCCTAACCCTAAACCCTAATGCTAACCCTAAATCCTAAACCCTAAATCCTAACCCCTAAACCCTAACCCTAAACCATAAACCCTAACCCCTAAGCCTAACCCTAAATCCTAACGCTAACCCAAAACCTTAACCCTAACCCTAAACCGTAAATCCTAACCGTAAACCCTAAACCCTAACCCTAAACCTTAATCCTAAACCGTAAACCCTAAACCCTAAACCCTAAACCCTAACCCTCTAAAAGTGAGAGCCTGGTGCTGAGTTTGTGACGCCAACTGACGCAACCCTCCATCACTGTGCGTAAACGCCAGTGGTACTGATGGAGCATCTGAGTTCAACACAAGATTTGGCATTTTGTTAACCTCAAGAGGCAACGAATCAGGACAAGGATCCAACAAGTGGCGTTGCTCTCACTGCGGCAAAGGTCACTGACAGCGGAGGCTTTTCTCCAGCTCAGCTCTGCCCCCTGCTGTCGGGCCGCCACACCGGGAGGCTGATTGGAGTAAGGATGAAAGGATTCCCACTGGGGCAAAGTTGGATTTTGAAGTGTATGTTGTGGTGTTTTGCTGCAATTTATATGAAGAGGTTCTCCAACTACAGTCCTGCTTTTGCGCGTAAGGACTCTGGGTACAGCTCGTTGTGCGCTTACTCATAGTGTTAATTATGTTGGCCTCTTTGATTCTTCGCACATCCCTCTTGAGGCACGCGGCATTAGCAGATGACACCAGTGCTGGGAGTGTGTGTGTGTATGTGTGTGTGTGTGTGTGTGTGTGTGGCTAGATTAAATGGGAATCCACTTCCAACCTTTCTTGATGTCGCCGCTCATATAAGTCACGGGGGGTAGAAGGAGCGCGCAGTGAAACCAAAGCAACCAACCAAGACATGCGTTAAGGACAATAGTCTAAATGCTAATAATGTCGACTACTCGATCCTCCTCACGCTCTCCGCTTACATGATGCCAGACCTGCATGCAGTCGAACCAGTTAGAGCCAAAAGGGGATGTGACATATGTGCGCAATAGGAGGTAGTCCCATGGCGCTACCATCTGCATAAATCAGTACTCCTCGTTCATTCTGCGTAATTAGAGATAGACATTGTTCGCCATAATGGATGCTAAAGACGTTATAGCTGCCAATACGTCAGGTAAAGGTGGTTTCGCTTAAGGGCCAGATAATGAGGCTTATATGGTTTTGAGGTTAGAAGGGTCTCTAGGTAGATGCTGAGAGCGCACACTACCTCGGTCACCTGTCATATAAGGCCCCAATTAACAATGTCTTTATAGCACCTTTTGACAGTTGAATAACGAGCAGTCACTGGTTACGGTGAGTCATGCTGCAAATAAAAGCATGAAATGTCTTTTGTATGCATATCCAGACACATTATGCAGTTGGAATATTTGGATGTTGTAACATTTAATTACAGATCACCATAAAGAGTGGGTTATGCAAGTTTTTTCTTGAATGAAAAAATGTCTAACCTCCATAGTGACAAGTTAGAACTTACTAGTACTGCACTTTTCTTGACTGAGATATCTTAATGTTTTTCCTGGGATTTGCTGTAGCCACTTCAAATTGGAGGTCACTGTCCTGAGTGCTCTGATGACCATGGGCACCACTGATGCCTTGGCCTTCTCTACCTCTTCTATGAGCCATCCCTGGTGTTTCTCTAGTTTCTTTATGTACCTTTTTCCTGATTTTTCCATCACTTAGTACTGCAATGTCCACCACAATGGCTTTACTCTGTTGGTTCGCCATCACCATTCTGTCAGTCTGTATCTGGAAGTCCCACAGGATCTTGGCTCGATTAATTTCCACTACCTTTGGAAGTGTTTCCCACCTTGACCTTGGGGTCTCCAGTCTATACTCTGCACAGATGTTTCTGTACACTGAGGATGCTCAAAAAGAAATAATTAGTGAGAAGACAAACTTCAGAATGTTCCACCTTTTGTTTCGGGTCAATGATGAGAAAGCACTACATCCTAAAAATATTTTGTTCTTCACCTTTGACTGAAATCAAGTTTTGACTTGGTGTTGTAATTGCTGAAATAGTGCCCACTCCGTGCTACTTCTAAATTAGCCACTAGCACTTCCCCAAATAAAGAAAAATAAATCTAAACATCAAACAGTTTTTTATGAATGCAGACTTGTGCACTGTTTGTCCAGGATTCACCACATCTTCAACTATTCTATGGCTCGAAAAAATCCAGCTTAATTATGATTCTCATTATATAACACAAAGTACATCTTGGCATCATCACAGGAATTTAAGGCTCGTGATCTGACTTTTCATGGTATTGCTCTGTCCTACCTGTCTGCTCTCATTAGCCTTCATACTTACGTCCAAACTATTTTTGTCAAGTATTGGCCTGACAGGTCCCATTGCTCCACCTGTCCATCTCTAGGCAAGCTTCCTGCTCTGCTAATTCAGTGCATCGACCTCACACAGGTACCTGTTCAAAGCCATGCCGTTTTTGACATTTACAAGTACATCATGTGTGTTTGTTCATGGAAAACTTTTAAAATGCCATTCGGCGTAACCATAGTAACCACATCCTCTCGAGATCAAAAACCTCTTAATCCAAGGCTATTTTTGTGCATGTATTTATTTGTGAAAGTGTTCTGCTTAATCCCTGTAAACCAGCTTTTTATGGTTGTCATAATTGAAAACATGTGGTCAAATATTTATCCGAAAAACAAGAATGGAAGGAGCACTTAAGACCTTTTTTGCATTTATAAGCTCATAGTCGCCCCTTTTAAGCAATAGCAATATTGGGAAATAGGAGGAAGCGTCACATACATTTACTTCTACCTTTGAACATTTATAGTTTTACTGAAAGGCACACTACGTAACTTTCTCTGGTCGGGAGGCTGCCACCTGCTTGTCCTCATGGAAGTGTTTTTGCTTTAACTGAAAGGTTCCACTGTATGACATGAAACATATCTATGTATTCATTTTCAAGGCTATTAGATAAAATAACACCTTTTCACAGATCTGCCTCCTGACTGCCTGGTGGTGTCACTTGTCCATGGAGTTCACTGAATGTAAATAAAACTAAGCATATGATTTATTCTAAGAAACATGTAAGTGATGTTGAAGCTGCAGATCTTTATACACTAAATCAGGGGGTCGGCAACTTCGCTTGGCTTCGGGCCAATTTTTTTCAGCGCCCACAGGTGGCGGGCCAGATGGATGGCTAAATATGGCTTACATATATTTATATTTATATATTTATATTTATATATGAATTACATGCATTTTAAGTCACCTAAAAATAAATATACGTTTAAATAATATAAATTACAAGAAACAACCCCCACCCCCTTCTCCCCTACGACAGATTTCGTGGATTACAAAGTCTTAGCAAAACATACACTAGCAAGAGAGCAATGTCGCTGTCAAAAGGACAAAAAAGCCTGGACACTTTCAGTCACATTTAAAACATATGTCGATATCAAATATGAGGCAGTAGTTTGTGTAAAGTTGCAGGGGGAGGCAGCTGTGCGTCAGGGCAACTCGGACCCGCTGTCAATGCACGTGTGACAGGACACCATTTCCCATCATGCATTACGCGTTTGTAGTCCATGCAGGCGCCGCAGTCGCTGGAGCTGCTGCGCTCTCCTCGCTCAGAAATTGCGGCCGTGTCCCA
Source organism: Periophthalmus modestus (assembly GCA_019594935.1). NCBI lineage: Eukaryota > Metazoa > Chordata > Actinopteri > Gobiiformes > Gobiidae > Periophthalmus > Periophthalmus modestus. The sequence goes on along the minus strand of JAIEZT010000473.1, from coordinate 13,972 downwards.
GATGCCCTGTTCCATGTACTGCTCGAAGTGCGGGTCGAAGCACCGCCCGACTTAAATGCCCCGTTTTAAGTCACTTTGGTTATTTCAGACACGGCCTGCGTCGGCCTCGCTCTCACGAGATTATCTGCGCCCGCCTCGCTCATCTCAAACAAGCCTCTCACCCCGAGCCTCTTTCACCAAAGAAACACAACAGCAGCTCCTCGGCTGAGAGACTCTGATGAAGAGCAGAGTGAACTGAAGTAATAGTAACGCGCCACATTTTATTGTTAGTAACGGTAACGCGTTGGGACGCTGGGAAAAGTAATGAGTTAGTAATTTCACAGCTATAAGGCGCACCGGATTATAAGGCGCAGTTTCAGTTACGGTGCCTTTTCTGCATTTAACACATATAAAAGGCGCCTCGGGCCTTAGGGCGCAGGCACGGTAAAATGTTAGTATGTGCTCTAAAAAAAGGCAAAGGAAGCAAAACTGTGTTCGGTTGTGCTTTAATATAGTATTTAACAAAGTGCTCCCATATTTTTCTTTTATTAATTAGATCTCTATCAAAAACACCAGGTTCCCTCTCGTCAGGATCAGAGTCCGTGTTGCTGCGGCTCCTCCTGAACGATGCTGTTGCGAAAGCTCGAATAACAGTGCCAGCAGACACGTGATCCCAAGCATCCACAATCCATTCACAAATCGTGGCGTAACCCGCCCGGCACTGCCTCCCAGTTTTAGTAAAACTGTGCTCGTCGTCTGTCATCCATCACAACCGTACTTTGTACGCTCACGGTGATGTCCAGCGGCTGGAGTTCCTTCGTCAAGCCTCCCGGAATGACAGCAAGCTCTGAGTTCATGTGGCGCACTTGCGCTTCATAAGAGTGTCTCCTAGGTGGCATTTAAAGGGTTGCCAAAACGATGTTGTTTTGCATAATACGCATACCTGCGCTTTTATACTATTCGGGTTGTGTCTTCTTTCACGCCCACCATTCCCCCTTTACCGTTCTCAGGCTGTCCTCTCCTCAGTCCGCTCTCCAGAAGCTGACGTAGTAAAAGACTGCACATTAGGTGCACCGCACCATAGGGCGCTCCATACACTTTGCAGAAAATTTCAGACTTTTAACTGCGCCTTATAGCCGTGAAATTACGGTACTCCGTTAGTGAAAAAACTATGGCTATAGCGTAACTGGTGCACATTCCTTGAGCTGCGCGCAGTCTGCGCTTGCCTCACCAGATGTCCAAAAACTGTTAGCCACGATTTTGACTGGTGAAGGTGTATGTACACACCAGTTCATTGTTTGCTTTAAATGTTGTGTTGCATGCACATCATGGGCAGTGGAATGCCCGTAGTAGTGCCCACACAACTTGGTATTAAAGAATCAATGCCAGAAAAAAGTCCAAAATCCTCTGGCGGGCCAAAAAAAATTGGCAAAGGGCCAACATTTTCCCGCGGGCCGCACGTTGCCGACCACTGCACTAAATGGTACATTGATTGAAATTGTCACCACCTATGAATATCAAGGGTTTTGGCTGACGAAAACGTATCCTTTAAAATACATACATGAAACAGTTTAAAATCCAAATCATCATTTTATTATAGATTCAAATGTTGTATCCCATTGCATTACAGAAAATATTTTGTTCAAGCAGCTTTTCTTTCGGTACTGGATTCTGGAGATATAATTTACATGCAGACTTCAGCCTCTGCTTTGAAATCTTTAGATACTCTTTCATTCAGGCCGTTCTTTCATAACAGGTGATGAATTCAAAACCCATCACTGCAGAGTATGAAAAAGTAGGTTGGCCATCGCTATCTGTCAGAAGAGAACATTACTGTATAATATATATATTTATAAGAAGCTCCTCGATAGACCTGAATATCTCACTTATATCTCGCTTGTCGAACATTGATATAGGAACTTTAATACAAGATCTCATGACTGTATAAGTCTAACAACTGGCCGCACTAGAACTTTTGGTTATTTTACTTCCAAAAATTTTAATATATTTCAAGGGCATATAAAACTGTATACTTTGGTGCCACAAATGCAATTTAATAATTTGGGACCAGACGTTTAAACCCACTCCTGCACCTGTTTTTAATGTTTTAGACTGAATTATGTACTTTTTTGTTTGGTTTGGGATTTTTTTGTTTGTATTTCTCTGTAGTTTAAACAGGGTGCCCATGAAAAGGACAGTCAAAGTGCTCTCATTGGGCTCTTCCTGTATAAATAAAATAATAGAGGAGCAGGTGGGTGAAGTTACATAGTACACGTTTAAACACAGCAATATGATCTTGTCTGACTCAATTTAAAAATGTACTTCTGATAAAACATCCTGTACCCCAGAGCTTGTATAGCTATACATAATGCAGCTGTTTATTTTCCCAATTATCAAGATGAAACTTCTCTTAGGGAGCTTCAACCTTGAAATGTTCCCTCAGGGAACATTCCCTGCCTATAGTGAACTTGGCTGATCCGTTCACATCGCAGTTGCACTTAAGTGTTGAAATATACTGTGGTCAAGATCTTTGCAATCGTAGTAGCTTTCTCTGTACTTTTCTGTATAGGTTAGGCAAGGCAAAGTCATCCCTTCCAAGTTGTGTGTGCCTCCCCATGATCCACATCGTGGATGTCAATCTTCAAAAGCCTGATTTAAGGTGAAAGGAAACAGCCTGAGTGGACCTGTCAAGGCTGCTGTTTTATCGTAATACCAGATGGACCTTGGTCCTCAAAGCAGAAGTTAGTGTGATGTAACATAATGGTACAGCTAACAAAGCCTCAATTCTCTTTCATCCTGTCTTTACATGAAAGTACTTATATTGCTGTAGCTGCTACTGCAGGGACTAAAGCATTGCTGCTAAATAGGAAAGATGGAAAGAAATTATAGATACTCACACAAAACATAATTGGAGATATTTTATTTTTATTTATTTATTTGGTTGGGACAAAGCATGTTAATGAACAGACATGACATGACCGACATGAACATAAACACGCCGGGTTATAACCAAAGGCTAATTTCCACCCGTTGTCCGAAGGGCTGGGGTCACAGAAGGGTCAAAATAAAAATTGCTCAGTTCCCTCCAAAATATTACACATTCCACTCACTACACAGTTCCCATAATTGCACATTACATTCATTGCACAGACCCCATATATATTATCTATCGATCTATTTGTCTATACTTTGAACAGACTAAAGCATCTTGCAGATGGGTTGCAAAAAGGTCGATTTCCATAGCAGTTTGTTATGTTTTATTACACCACACATTTCTTTCCCTGAATCTTAGACAATGTTCTTGATTGTTCTTGATGTATCTGAGTTGGCTGCAGGCACTACCACATCAAAATTGGGACTAAATCCAGAGCTATGAAGTGCCTTATCTGAGCAAATCAATTCTGGAGTAATATGGGACAGGCTGATTTTTTGATAAAGTGGAAGGAGAGCATAATGGACAATGACATGTGAAAAAATGGTGAGGAGGGTGAGAGGGGTGGTGGGGCGTTTTTTTGTTTTGTTCTGTTTTGTTCAATATAAGAAAATCAAATACACATTTTAATAATAAAAATAATCAGTTATAAATCCTATCTTCTTTAAATGTGATGATGCAATTTATAATCATTTACACCACTATCAGTAATAAATGCCATACCCAAATCTCCAACATGTGCTTTGAATAAATATATATTATTTGCACAGGAGTAGCCCTTGTGCCAAATTGAAGAAAAATATCCTGTCTTTGATAAGAACAAGATGTAGTGTTTTCCTCCAAGTCCCTGTTACATGTTCTGTGAGGACATCCCAGGGAGCTCACGAACATCTGAATGTCCTTGCAGCAAATGACAGCAGCGATAATGTGGTCTCCTACTGAGTCAAAGTCACCTCTTTCCACTGCACAGATGTTTGTGAGTTTGAGTCTAGATTTGAAAAAATCCCAGTGGAAATATTGCAGAATAAGGTTTGTACAAATTTTTCGGGCTATGCTTAAGGAGAATGCGTAATCTATTGTGAAACTATAATTGCAAAGGAAAAAATGTAGAGTATGACTTACAGCTGTGACTGGGCTGGAGTTTGAAGTGAGGTTGGTAAAAGCATCCAGCATATGTTCAGCTTTTCATATTTTGACGGGAAAAATGTCTCTAATGGAAGCAGCAGAATTCCTTTTATTTCAAGCTGAACAAACTCATAAATGTAACTGTATTCATTCCTTAATAATTAATAATGACCATAAAGATGCATCAACCTCTCATTCCCACAGTGTTAAATTAATGGCAGGCCTATAATGGTACTTTGATGTATCCTACATTCCAGTGGTTGTATATCTTCTATGGATCAACATTGGATTTTAATCAGTTGTCAAGCCATTGTCTGCACTGTGTACTTTACAGTCATTTCAATGTAATTTTTCATTTTTGTTCGACACTATAAAGAGCCATTGCGGTGTTTGATATCACCCAGTGCAGTGCCAACCTTTGTCTTGATAACTGAATATACCTGTAACTTACTGCATAGTCCAGGAATGAAAGTAATTTGGTTTACAACTGCATAGTGATGTATTTACAGCGTTTAATTAATAGTTATGGTCTTGCTTGTGTCTTGTGTTGCACTCATGTACCTATAAACCCCTCAAGTTGTTCTCCTCTTGGGTAACTCATTTTGTTCCCCAAGATTAGGCTCCCTTTTCCAATAGAGTGTTAACAGCAAACCAGTTCCCTTAGCTGAGCATTTTCTAAGGGCCCTGTGTATGGATCTCATCTCATCTAAAACAATGATGTGTGGATGCCAGAGGACTCACCCAGACGGTCTAGTCTCTCTCTTCCAGGTCGGTACTTGTGTGAATAAGTCAAAGGTAACTTAGGATCACTGTTTGACTCACCACATCTTTCAGTTCACCAGGTTCAGAGCCTTTAGTCCCAGTGAGATGAACACATTACTTCTCTAAATCTGGGCTCACTGAATATCGTACTATGGAGAGGCAGGAGAGAGTACATAAAAACCTCTTATTAAGCTCCTTATTGCGTACAATAAAAAAAGGTTTACAATTTACAGATAATTAGAAAGCAATCACTGCATGTTGTGAGGTATATCCCCACAACCTACACTAACGTAAGAAGGTTAAATGTCTAGGCACCCAATCTCACAACTCTAAGGTCCCTAAATCTTACTAAGGCAAAGCATGTGGGTGGCAGTCTCTTAGCGGGTGAGAGCAAAGACGTGAGGCCAGGAACTTTTTTAGCCCAGGAACTTTTTTTTTTGGCCGTGAAGCAGGTCTTTTTTACAATGCAACATCCTGTCGTAGGTCGCTGATGTGGTGATCAGGACATATTATGTCTCTGTTTTTCTCCATCTGACATACACATTAAGACAATGGTACATTTTGTCTGCACATTTGCAATTTCCAGGTGAGGCATCAAGTGAAACCACAGCCTCTAACAATGTCCGGATGCAGAGTAGTCTGCACTCAGCATATTTTGAAGTTGCATGGCCCATTAGGACCACAGGTTAACCAAGATGGTACTTCGCCCTGTGGTTATATGACCTGTATGTAAACATCAGGCTGGCATGCGACCTACATGCAAACATTAGGTTCTTTCCAGCTTTTGCAAACTTATTTAACTTATACAAGGCTTGCAATTTTTTTAAGATTTTTAAGAATTTTTAAATAAGAAGCACAAAAGCACTGCATTATTTAAAAGAACAAAAATAAATAAGTTTGTGTACAAGTACCATACAAAATATGAAATTATTTAAAATCAAAGAACAAGAACAAACAGCAAACTGAGTTACACCAATCTGGACCTTCTCAACAGTAGGTTTTGGTTCTAAAAGTCTTTGTTATAACTGCCCCCTTTACATCCCCAAGTTCTGCAGTTAAGTTAATTGTGTATATGTATATGAACTGATATGCAAATATGAGATGTGAGCCTACATATTTTTATAGTATAAATGTTTATATTTTTTAAATTTTTTTTTTGTTCATATAAGCAATTGTTTTGGGTATGTACCGGCAGAAGAATGCACTAATACTTTAACTTAGACCTAGTAATGAACTTATCAGAGCATTTGATCGAATCTCATCTATCATCTTACCATATTAGCATAGCCATATAAACCTATTTCCTAGACAATAATGTCCAAAAGGTGGAAAGTAACTAATTACAAATACTAAACTTACTTATAACTGAGTCAAATTCTTCTCCTTTAATTCCACTTCATTACATTTAAAATGAATAAAGTTACTAAGTACAATACAAGCTGTCTGGCTCTCTGCTATCTTTGCTCCTCTCTATGCCCACGGACACGCATAACAGCACTGCATTACCTGCTTTGATTGGCCAGAACTAGGAGACGATGTCAAACTAATTAATCCAATGTCTTACTGTTTAATTAATCCTTTTTTATATAAAATACTGATCTAAAATAGTAAAAGCCAAAGTTAAACCTGTCAACTGGACAAAAAGTTATAGGAGTGAAGACGTTTCGCTGCTCATCCAAGCCAGCTTTTGTACTGTTGACAGATTCAACTTTGGCTTTTACTATGGATCAGACCTGGATGACTGACGGATTACACAGAAACCTGATCTAAAATGTTTCTAAATTATTAAATTGTTCTTTTGGTTGTTGTTGTTTTTTGTTTTTTTTGTATTTATTATTTTTTTCGTACTTTGACTTTGTATTTTAATTTTTGGCAGCTGCACTGGCACTTGTAATTGAGTACATTATTAGCCCTGTACCTGTTTTACATAAGTGCACATTTTCAGTAGCTCATAACTGTAAGATTTGTACAGAAATGTGCTCTATCCTCTCAATGTTGCGGTCTTGTATCTACCAATTTTATTTTGCATAGGTTCAGATTCATATTTGTGAGCCGTGATGCCTTAACAAAAATATTTAATTATGCATCTTTAAATGTCAATGTTGCATGGTTGTTTCAAACCCAGAATCAGGGCCTTCCTGTCATAACCTGCAGAAACTCATTACAGTGGTGGTGTCAGCAGAACCACCTCATCATCAACGCAGGGAAGACCAAGGAGATGGTGGTGGACTTCCGCAGACGCCACTCTACTGCCCCCTCAGTAAACATCCAGACAAGTACCTGGGTGTTCATCCGAACAACAAACTGGACTGGACTCACAACAAAGACGCACTGTACAGGAAGGGCCAGAGCAGGCTCTATCTCCTGAGGAAACTCAGGTCTTTTGGAGTGAGAGGGCCACTCCTGAAGACCTTCTATGACTCTGTGGTGGCATCAGCCATCCTGTACGGTGTGGTCTGCTGGAACAGCAGCATCACAGAGAGGGAGAGGAAGAAGCTGGACAAGGTCATCAAGAAGTCCAGCTCTGTCCTGGGCTGTCCTCTGGACTCAGTGCAGGAGGTGGGGGACAGGAGGGTCCTGGCTAAGGTCATCTCAATGCTGGACCATGAGTCTCACCCCCTGCAGGACGCTCTGTCTGCCCTGGAGAGCAGCTTCAGTGACAGACTGATACACCCTCGATGTGTGAAGGAGAGGTTCCGCAGGTCTTTCCTTCCTGCTGCTGTCAGACTGTGTGTGTGTGTGTGTGTGTGCGTGTGAGCTTATTCTTGAGTCTATTTCTTAAATTATTTCTAGCTATTTATCTATTATCTTGTTTTATTTAATTTTCTTTGTGTATGTACGATTTTCCTTCTGTTCTATGTGTGCGGTGTGCAATGCTGGAATTTCCCCACTGTGGGACTAATAAAGGCATATATCTTATCTTATCTTATCTTACAGGAGCTTTCTCTGGCTACTGCAATTCTTCTTATGACCAACAGAGGGCAGTGTAGCGCCCTTTGCTCCCCGCCTGAGACAATAAACACAAGGCGAAGCCCACAGACTACAGCAGCATCCACGACTCCATTCTTTTGGCCTGGTATCCGAGTTATGTCTCAGTAGTGGCGAACTCTGAAACAACCCCGAGAATTATGGAAACCCGACCGACGACTTGCGAGTAGAGATGTAGGTTAGAAGGATGCCAGCCCACCGCATCTCTCGTGTGCTCCTGTGCGTCTGGATCTGCGCGATTTGGGAGGCGCTGGCCAAATCTCTTCCAGATCAGGGAGCGCTTGGTAAGGCTCGCCATACGGGGGATGCAGCAGAAGCAACAATGAGATGGGAGTGGTTGCTTTTTTATTGCTTTTGTCGACAAACCTTAACACCATGGCGCGGTAATATGACCCAAGCCTTACAAAAACACACATAAGATGGACATGGAAAGGCGGAATAATGGGGAAGGCTGTTTGGTTTGAGGGTATTGCATTTTCCTCATGTGGCCTTGAGTGTCGTTTGGATATGATTATGCATTCAATATACTGTACATAATGTGCTCCTATGGGGTTATGTGTATGCATGTGTACACAGGCCTAGCTGCAAGCAAGGCCTATTTATTGTACACTATGCATTTTGACTTGCACATTACAGCACACACAGGCGGCTGTATTAAATGTCCCTGCCACCTCCTGGGCCTATACTCACAATAAAAATTCAAAGTAGAAAGGCTTCTTATTGCATAGGCCTGTTGTCTCCCCATGCTTGTCCCCGTGCAGGTTAAAGATGTGAAGGGCATTATGTAATTAGTTTGTATTATGCATGCCAGCAGTCCTTTAGAGATGCATGGGTGGTGACAGGGTGGGCTTGTTTTTCACTCTTCACGTTCAAAATAAGACAGTCCACCATTTTGTGCATGTTTTCTAACCTCTGTGTCACCACTACCAGCCGAGGAAATCAGTTATCCGTGAAGTATTCAGACTGATGAATAGTGGCAAGATGCTGGGAAGGGGCGGGGACTTTTCAAACTTGATACAATAACAATAAAGTTGTTTATTTGGGGTAATATAATGTTCCTGCTGTTGTGTAGTGATTTCACAATTGCACCGGATGCCCTTCCTTGTGGAATTTTGTCTGTTTATTCTGAATCCTGGCTTGGGACTGGCACAAGAATTAAACTGACTTCCTTAGACAGCTGCATATGGTCTATTTACATGGAATGAGTATTTTTTCCGGTATAATTTTATGGCTATTCAAATTCCCTATATTTTTGGGTACATCTGTAGTAGGGATGTCCAGATTATTTGGTTAATACAGAATATCCATACAAACTAAACTGTTATAATTAAAAGTATTATTTAAACCGATTCTATAAAAAGTTGACCTAAATATAAAGTTGCTTTTCATTCACTATCAGTCACATGCTATAGGAATTTCCCGTTGTTTGCTCTCAGTAATTGTCACATCCTTTATCTATTGATCTATTTATTGCTATACAGCGTGATAAAGCAAAACTCCAGACAAAAACACCATTAAACCCATTTTCTAAAGTGAGCTGAGATTCCCAGGCTCTTTCTGTGTCAATGGAGTAGTTTGAGGCCACAGTGTCTCGAGTGCTGGGTCCAGATTGGGGGAACACTGGTCACACAAGGGAGCCTTTATGGAGCTGCTCCTGTTAATGGATGCACCACATTTATACATGCATCCTAATGACCACAGCACACTGGGACAAGACAGGCTGAATCAGTGCTTTTCAAACTGTGGCACCTGTACATATTGTTGTCATGGTGATATTCAAATGGCTTTAGGTGAGTGTGTAAGTATTGGTTTAGTGGTTCTATTTGGAGATTTATTCTAGTTGATAGTCATGGTTTTGCGTTGTGCCTGGAAATACTCTTGTTAGACGATATGGCAATGTATTTAGTCATGATTTAATTCCGCTTTAGATCTGTTTGTAGTTCGGGATCTGTCTTTGCTTAATTATGTTCATGCACTGGTTTAGACCTTTAAGTGTCTTCATATTACAGCACATTTCTCAAATTGTAGATGAAACGACTATATTCTGAGTTGAACTTGGCGTTAAAAATTTGTGAATTACTAATCTGAATGAATCCCATAAGGAAGTATAAGGGTCTATAGAGGTGGTTGTTTTGTGTCCAGTTGTAGCTTGTGGTGGACTAATCTGTATGTGGGGAAATACAAGGCAGCTTTTGGAGAGTCAGTGAGTCGCCATGGAAACATCCCTGGTGTGGACCCACCATCGGGAGCCGTCAACAAGGGAGATGTGAAGTGAAAACAGAAACTACAGCCCCGCATCAATGAAGAAGGATTGTTCATTCAGTTGGAAATAACTACTGAAAATGTGATTTGTATCATTGGAATGCGGTGATTTCTACTTATTTAGAGGGTGTGGGAAAATAGATGCCACGTGTCGGGTGTTTTAGCATAGAGCTACATTTAAAAAAAGCCGTTAATCACAATATCAAGGTCTGTTCAGGCTAATTATTCATCACAGGGTCTAATCCCATTGGAGGAAGGGGTTTTAAGATGGTATACTCCTGTTACTAAGTTAAATTTAAAGCATGGGCATCTGAATCATTCTTATTTGGTATTATAGTGTGTTGTTGCAATCATGCAGTAACAGTAAAGACCGAACTGCAAGGTTATATTTGCACTGATCAATTATCAACAGGATCAAATACATTAAAGTACATGAAGTGATTTTGTGAGAGAGGCTATAAGCAGCATCTACATCTACATTATTTTAATTTCAGTGGGAAGGTCGTTATGGACAAAAACATTAAACTTCTGCATAGTCATTGGGTTCTTGACACACAGCCAAAAGATGATTTAAAGAGTTTCTCGCTAAACTGAGTCACAGCCAGGACAGCATTTTACATCAGATTACCATACGTCCTTGCACTTTACCCTTTTTTGTGAAATATATAAGACATTCAGCTGATTGTGTACCTGCTACAAATAGAAAATTAGACAGAGAAGACATGGTTTAGAAGATTTTAGTTTCTGTGCTTATTTTAGTCATGTTTTTGGAGGATGCGGTTATTTAGGTAATAGAATGTTGGCTTTAATAACATGTAGTGAAATGCAGAGGATTCTTGTTTTAGTTTAGTTAGTATTTTAGTCTTCTCTGCAGTGGGAATACTCTTACCTTCAGCATGTGTGCAAAAAGTGCACAGTGAACTGAATCCTGATTTAAAAACATAAATTGCAAATATAATAGCAGTTGCATTCTAGTCACGATACTAGCAATTAGCTCGCTTGGACATCTCTTTTGATTTGATAATGGTTTAGAACTGGTTTAGTCTTTATTGTCTGGTAATATACCCCACCCCATTTCTCTTTTCGAGAAATGGGGTGGGGTAAAAAAGCGATGACGAAACGAAAAGCGATGATTTGTTGTTTTTTGACTTAATTTTTTTCTTTACAGAGGTGCAAATCAAAGTGCAGGTGTTCGACAACAGTGACTTGTCCCTCCACTGGCGGATGCTGTGGTGGAGGTTTCATGGTAATCAGACCATTTTAGCGTCCGGAAAAGCAGGAAGTGATGGCGTCCTCCGAGTCAGCTTTTGTACCGAGCAGGAACATGGGTCATCATCACCGCCTCTAAACTGGATTATGTCACCAACTCTGTACCCTGGCACTCCAGCCGCATCCCACGTAAGTAACTGAAGAGAAGAGAGCAATTGAATTTACAGCATTGTTAGGGCGAGACACTACAGACAAAACTCATTTCTTTTGTTTTTTCTCAGCATATAAGCTTTTACCTGGAAACCACAAAATTGTCCATTCTGCAGTTTTATAATTTCATTCGATATATATATCCGATATATATGGGGCTTTGTAACTCCAAAGACTGTCTTCTCAAAATGTATTTTTCTCCCCCATAAAGACATTAAGATCCACCCTTGAAGCACCTATACACAAAACTTTCCAATTTTGTACTTAATAGACTTTGATGGATCATACAGAGGGATTTTTCATAATCTAATTCTAAAACCTGATTTATTGAAGTTTTAACTCCAAAAACTTAGATGAATGAGAAAACAAGAGAGTAACTTTATTTAAAAAAATACTAAAAAAGATATGCAAAATTCCCTGTGTGCATTTTTTATGGTTTTATGATATGTCAACAAAGGAACAAGAATATTTTTTAAATATTCATTTGCAGTGTGAAATCTCTACCGTTTTAATTTGTTATTTCAGCCGCTCCTGGAGTTCTTCTGTGTTAATTTTTTCTAAATATCTCTCTTTTTGTTGTAGTGTATGCATCTGTGAGCCTGTACCTTCTAGTACAGAGGCCTGGTACACTCATTCTGTACGATGATGTCCTTCAAGTGCTGTCAGGCTCACCAGGTAAGAAAAACGATTCAAATCCATGTATTCTATTATGTGTTCTTTCTCTTTCTGTGGGCTATAGTTGGGCTTCTTCCTTCTGTTCAAAATAGGGCTGTAAGGTTAATCATTTAATAGAAATTGGAATTTAAATTGTAGTTACACTAATAATTATTTGTGTAATATAGTTTTAACTGCAAACAATTATATTGCCTATATGGTATACACATAAACCTGCTAATCCTGTAATTTGGTTCTCTATGAACATTATTGTATTAGTTTAGCAGTTCACATTGCTCTCAAATGGCAAAGCCCCTGAATGTGATTAAAAAGTGTGTGCTAACAAAAATCCTAATAATATAATCTATAATCTAATCAAAATGTGTCAGAAAATGTGTTAAATGTGTTCTAAATTGTTCGTGACCTCAACCTGACCCACGTTAACGCCCCACAAGACCTGTGTTAGAATAACCTTCAGTCCCCCAAGAAGATTTAATTACTATATTTGCAGTTCTTAAGGCATTAAGATGTTGTATTCCCTGATTGGTCTGTCAGTTAAAATTATCCTGTCTCCAGCTAAGCGTGATAATTGGTTCACACCCCTTCATGTTTGTGTCTGGCTTTCCATAGATCTTATTTAACATTGGGATGACCCTCTCTTATTTACTGCTACTATCACCATAGCAACAGCATCAGCCGAGATGTTGCCATTTTTACAAATCAAGTTTCTTCACAAATATCTCTGACGCACTGATACCAGAGGAAGGACCTAAGAGGCTCAATGCGTGGGTGAATCATGGAAATTATGAACACCCGAATACTCTAAAGATGTTAATATGTGACTAATTTCGTGGAAACATTTAGTAGTACACATTGCGACAACAATTAAAAAACACTTTCTATTTATTAAAAGTGTACTATCATGATGTGGGGTACAGCACCGGCTTCTCTCCATGGAGTTCCACAATATGGCCTCATTAGGAAAAAACAAAAAAACAAAACTGGAGAAAACATTCTTACACTGAGTGGGTTTGTCTCTCCACGGATCTGACCTGTAACTTAGCGCCTACTGACGTTTCCTGCTTGTCTGCATGAAGATAGTTCATTTTTTGCCATACGGTTGCAAACACCTAGTACAGAAGTAGAGTGGGAGACAGATTTCATGACGTATTTCATAAACTACTTGCATACTTGTGCGGTTTTAGGTCATGTTATGCTCTCATGTTTATCTTTTTTTGTCAGGAGCGTCGTACCCCATCCGTGGTGCAGCTCCAGAAGAATCCCTGTCAGCTCCCTCCAAACTCCAACCTCACACGCTCTGTCTGCCGCTCGGGACCACCGCCCAAGATCCAGTTACGAGATCGTGTGCCTTCCTTTCTCCTGGGAACAAGGAGACCAACAGCTCGGTCCGCATCTTCTCCCCAATGCTCCAATTACAGACAATAATAAATGGTTTAGAACTGTGGGCAGTCCCTATCTATATTCATAATCTCTACAAGACAGAATATATATGACCGCTTCCACATTTACATCACCATTGACTTTGTACATCAACCTGAAACGCACTCACGTCATATCATACATAAAGTGTAATTGTTCTATATTGAAACATGCATGGCATAGAACTTATAATTGTGTCCTGTGTCCTGTGTCCTTGAAACATTTGAATTTGGACCAAATTGGCACTTATGTCATTTAAACGTATCTGTAACTTAATGAATAGTACTGAAACTAAACTTTGATCTGATGTACTCTGTTATTAATCCACTGTAAGATAAGCCGTACTATTGTGTATAGGTGAGGAAGAGAAATTGGCTGGAAAGATTTAAACAGCTCTTGCAGTGGTCAGCA